>NW_023590789.1:10112964-10302964 GCF_014843425.1 Jatropha curcas | reverse complement strand
CTAATGATGGGCTAATTTACGTCACGTCGTTTCCTACTGCATCATGCGTTTTATTTGCGTTCCATTGTCAAATTCAATTGCCTGAGGAAAAATGAGCAGAGGGAATGTGATTCACCGCCTGCTGCATCTACATGCTCCTGGCCGGTGGCTTTACTCTTCTACTTCTTGCCCTAACAAAAGACTTTGCTCTTTCTTGACACACTCACCAACAGAAAGCAAAATCGCCATCGAAACCCTTCAGTTGCAGCATCCATTTCACCATTTGCTTGGTTTCTCTCTTGAACCACTCATCTCTGCTGCATATCATTATTCGTCTTTAACTCCTCGGTTCTTGAACACCAGCTCTACCCAGAGCAATGATCAAGAGAATGCCAACAGCAAAGAAAACCCACTTCTATGTAATTCCTTATTGGTTTCTTTATTGTATACTGTTGCTTGTTTCGCAGTGCAAGTGTTTGATAAAAGTTCTTCAGTCTTTTCTTTTTTCTTGTGTTTGAAGTGATTTTTATTTTTCACTGTTGTTTGGGTTGTATCTTGTTTTTGGGGGAGATAACAGGTCATCTGTTGGTCCTATGGTGCCTGGCCCTTGCATAAAGTGAGAGGGGAACAAAAAAAAAAAAAAAAAAAAAAAAAAAAAAAAAAAAAAAAGGAGTACGTTCGCAAGAATGAAACTCAAAGGAATTGATGGGGGCTCGCATAAGCGGTAGAGCATGTGGTTTAATTCGATGCAAAGCGAAGAACCTTACCAGGGCTTGACATGCCGCGAATCCTCTTGAAAGAGGAAGGATGCCTTCGGGAACGCGGACACAGGTGGTGCATGGATGTCGTCAGCTCGTGCCGTAAGGTGTTGGGTTAAGTACTGCAATGAGCGCAGCCCTTGTGCTTAGTTGCCACTGTTGAGTTTGAAAGACTGAGCAAACTGCCGGTGATAAGCCGGAGGAAGGTGAGGATGATGTCAAGTCATCATGCCCCTTATGCTCTGGGCGACACACATGCTACAATGGCCGGGACAAAGGGTCAATCCCGCGAGGGTGAGCTAACTCCAAAAACCCATCCTCAGTTCGGATTGCAAGCTGCAACTCGCCTGCATGAAGCTGGAATCGCTAGTAATCACCAGTCAGTCATACGGCTGTGAATTCGTTCCCAGGCCTTGTACACACCGCCCGTCACACTATGGGAGCTGGCCATGCCCGAAGTCATTACTTTAACCGCAAGGAGGGGGATGCCGAAGGTGGTTAAGATCCTTTATCTAAGGACGGCGAAGGTGGTCAATTACGACACCCTCAACATAAGGACATGTATTTAAAACATAACTTGAACATACGAAGGGAAAATTTCAAAATAAAAATGAAAATAAAGAACAAGACACCTTTTTTAAATTAAAATTCTTGGGATTCCATTTATTGTAAATTTCATACTCATCGTGAGAAGTTATACAACCTTAACTATCTCATTTCTATTGAGTTCCACCTCTCTCCCCCCATTTTTATCATTCGACTTTTTATATCCGATCCTTATCTCTTCATTATCTTCTTCCTTGGCCTCTTCTAAGGGTTTATAAGTATACAACCAAGCACAAATTACATAATAAACAAGATTTATGACTTGGACACCTGTTACAAGCCAATAATAATAATCTAATCTTCCCCTGTTAAGATTGGTATCAGGCAACCAATTATTTTCTTGGCCAGTATATTTGTGAACTAGAGAGACAATAAGTGTACCGATATAATTTCCCATTGCTATAGTTATCCAATACAGAGCTGCAGCTGTGCTTCTCATGCTTTCTGGCGATTGATGATAAAGAAACTCCAAGTGCCCAACAGACATGAAAACTTCTGCTACTCCATGAAGGCAAAATTGAGGAACTAACCAAAACACGCTTATTGGAATAATGGCTTTAGGATTATCCAGTAAGTTGTGATGGGCAGCCACTGCTTTTCTTTTGCTCTCAATTAATGCTGAAATAATAGTTGCAATTATGTTAACAATAAAGCCTATTCCCATTCTCTGCAGGCAACTGATGCCTGCGGGATTTCCAGTGAAACGACGAGCAAAAGGGACGAAAAGGCGCTCGTATAAGACGAGCCCTATCATCATCGTTAAAATACTAAAAATGGATAAGCTCGCTGGTGGGATTTCGAAAGAATGCGACAAATGACGATCCATAGTGCGAGCTTGTTGGATGACAAAGCTATGCAGATGTGAAGAAGCGGTTATAAGTAAGATCCCAGATGCCCAAACGGGTAACATTCTAATGATGGATTTTAGTTCCTCAACTCTGTGGACCGTAGCCAGCCTCCAAAGATTTAGCGTCTTCGAATCTGTTTGCTCATCATCTTTTGTTACAATTGCAGCTTTATCAAGCCACCTGCAGGTATAAATGGTATTGAGATTAAATTAAAGCATTGATTCTAATTCTGCTTTGGACAAATTTATGCAGTCTACTGCTAACTAGGCAGAATATGAATTAAAGTTGCTTTTGTTTTTCTTTTTTCACTTGAAATTTTTAAGGATGAGATACATGATAAGTACTCCACTATTGTTAGATAGACCATGGTTCATTTTATACCACCTCTTTTGAAATGATTTTCGAGGATGGATCCATATGCATGGAATGCATCCATGTGAGATGGTCTATGAATGAATCATGATCTATAAAGTATTTCCCATTAACCAACATATTTAATCAAACTGGCTCCAAATAACTAAGTAAAGATTGGTGTTTTTTGAACTTTGTGCATAAACTTATAACTGCTCCATTGGTTTTAAATTAGATTAAGACTTAATAAAACGTACTTGAATTGATTGGTGTGTAAAAGCCTTCCATTGACAGAAATAGAAGCATCAAGCTCTCTATTCTGGTACAAAAGCGTAGGGTCATCTGGCAATGCTATTTTCCTCTTCTTCACAGCAGCAACAATCACTTGAGCCAATCTGATCAAAGGGCTACCACCGGGCAGTTGGTCAGATCTAGTATGGATCGTACATGGACGATAGTTGGAGTCGGCGGCTCTCCTAGGCTTCCCTCATCTGGGATCCCTGGGGAAGAGGATCAAGTTGGCCCTTGCGAATAGCTTGATGCACTATCTCCCTTCAACCCTTTGAGCGAAATGTGGCAAAAGGAAGGAAAATCCATGGACCGACCCCATTATCTCCACCCCGTAGGAACTACGAGATCACCCCAAGGACGCCTTCGGCGTCCAGGGGTCACGGACCGACCATAGACCCTGTTCAATAAGTGGAACACATTAGCCGTCCGCTCTCCGGTTGGGCAGTAAGGGTCGATTCCCTGTGACAGAAGGCATATATGTTTCTTTTAAGTAAAAGATAACTACAATTATTAAGGATTAAAGCTTTTGTTTGGATGAAAAAAAGAAAATAATCACGAAAATAGTTAGAAAAAAATCTTTTCCTTGTTTGGATAATGCAACAAATATTGAAGAAAATAATATTTCACTTATTTTTATAAATTATCTAAATATTTTAAAATAATATTTCACTTACTTTATATCCCGCGTAATAATATATTTGGAATCCCCTTAATTTAGAAAAAGAATAATGAAAGAAATTTGAAATTTCACCTATTTTTATAAATTATCTAAATATTTTAAAGAATATATAGTGTGTTGGACTTCCTCTCGTTTTCTTAGTTTTCTTTGTATAGTCTGTGTATTCCTTTTTCTCTTTTACTCATCTAAGAAGTCTCCCTTATTTTATGTATATGTAAATTTCCTATAACTTTTATATATATATTTTTGAGTATTTTTGTATAGTAAGTATGTTGCTTCTTTGTGTGAATGTTATGTCTACTATGTTATTCGGTTATGTATTATATGTTTGTAATTTATGTCTTTGTTTGTTCTTGGTTTGTGGTGTTATTTTATGTTTCTTAATCTGTTTTTGTCTCTTCTCTTTAATTGTTATGATTATCTATGTTTGTGGGTGTGTTTTCTCGTATGTATTGGTCTGGTTGTTTTATCTCTTTTGTTGGTGATGTTTAGTTTTGTGGTTTTCCTGTAGTCTCTCTCTGTGTTAATTCTCTCATATCTCTGTTGAACTTTTAGTCCTCTCGGTTTATCATTATTTTTATAGCTATTATTTCGTATTATGTCATCTCCTCTCTATTTTTTTTTATTTTATACCTCTTTTTTGTAAGTCTCTATATAATTTATTATCATATTTCTTTTTGTTAATTCTCAATCTCGTATAGTTGTCTTATATTATATTGTTTACTTCATTTTTTTCTCTGTGTGTTTTCCTATTTTTTTCCTTTTTTTCTTATTAAAATATATCCGAGAGGCGGTGGTTTACCCTGTGGCGGATGTCAGTGGTTCGAGTCCGCTTATCTCCAACTCGTGAACTTAGCCGGTACAAAGCTATACGATAGCACCCATTCACTTGTAAGCCTATAAATATACATATTCTTTTGTTAATTCAACGAAGTGCTAAATATTGTTACTCATCTCGTGCGTTTCCATTTTTCCTTTCCCAAAAAAAATTTCATCAGTAATCTCTCACCGGTTGCCAAATTAGCCTGCAGTATGTGCTCTCACCAACCAGATTGGGGCTAAGACAACTAAATGCACCTCGAGGTGCTGCCGAGGAAACGAGAAGGGAAATGAGGAACTGAGGGTCGATTCTTTATTTCGGTTAATACCAATTACTTGTCTATCTAATTAGATGGTGTTTCAGGTTAATTCACAGGTGCTTGCTCGTCTATTTCAGAGGACTGGATCGTATAATGGGAGGCATAAGAATTTGGTCTTGGCTTGCGTTGATTATCTACGACGGCCTTGGTCTGTAACAGTTCAACATGTGTATATGAAAGCAAAATTGGTTGATTATCTTTCTGAAGTGGCATTGCAGTACTACCATTCTTCAAGTGAGGTTCAAAGGATTCTTGTTGATGCTCATTGCTGCTGATGCAATTTCACAGGCAGGAATGAGGATGCAACTTGGGATTAAAGCCCTACTTCTCTGATTTTTTTAAAAATATATTCAACTAAGAAAAAATAATTTAATTTAAAGAAGTTTAAAGTAATAAATCAAGTGATGCTATTTAGTTATAATTATAGACTTTAATATGAAACAACTAATGAAATATTATTATGAAAAGCTAAAAGCTATGTATATTATTATGTATATTTTAGAACTTAATATACATATATCTATCTTCTCACCAAGAACATTAATTTTTTGTATTCAATTTAATTAAAATATTCATATATAGTTTGCAATATAATGAAAATGTAATCGATTGATAATAATATCAAGAATTACAAATAAGCATATACGCAAAATTCATATTATTTGAATTAGATCTTTCCACTTGAAGTTAATCTTGACAAAAAATATAAATCTTCATAACAACTATTTTGTTAATTGATTTGGACGTCAAAATAATAACTCCTTTGAATTTTCTATAACTGGATTGCTTTTTCAATAATTTGCAACATACGGCGAATACAGATAATTCTAATTATATGATACCTTGAAATATAATTTCTTACATTGACCATATATATTAAAACTTCACAAATACAATATCATCATATTTTCCAGACATCATCGCTGACTCAGACATATTTTACCATTCCAGTCGATCTTCATGGGTAAAGCTCTAATGCTTGATCAAAGTTATCTAATTGTGCTGACTTCATTAATGCACTTGCCAAATTTGCTGTCAGGTAATTTACTCTCCAGGGCCAGCAGAGGCAATTACATTAAAGGAGGCAATAACGATAATTGATAAAGAGAATTTTGAAATCCATTTATTTATATTAACGAATGCAGTATTCTACAAGTGGAGAGGACAAAATTTTATAAACTGTAACTAGTATACATTCATAAAATGATATCAGAAAATCATAATGCCTGGAAATTACATAAGATCTAAGCAGGCTGCCTTTACAAGTCCTTAAATAACAATTGATATTTTGGTATCCGCTCAGGGGGCAGAGGGCAATTCACAATCAATTTGCCTTTCATGGCCCCTCTAAATATGGCCTGCAAAAATGTAAAGCAATTTTTCGGTTTAGCTTCTGTTCTGTATGCCTGAATTGAATAAACTAGAGGCAAGAATGAAACAATCAACTTGTGATCCATTATAAAAGTATTAAATTTGCAGTAAAATAAGAGCAGCATTTAGATAGGACAAAAGAAAATCTTAACCAAACTTTAGACATGCATGTGAAATAGAATTTTGCATTCAGGTATTTCAAATTCCTCCACACAGAAGTTTTTCATCCCATTCAGGAATCAAATCAATAGGTGAAGAAAAGGGCATATCCCTTTCTATTTATCACATCAGCCCCCCTCACTCTCTACCCACTTCATGGCTGTTACCATGATCATTTTGAACTTAATGGTTTTCTTAAGTTCACACCAAGCAAATTGAACTTAGAGAAATACAGAGTCTATACAACCTCCATTTACTAGATTTGTTATAGACAAACCATATGAACCTAAATAGTTCAAAGCCTCCTCGCTTCATGAACTCTTTTTCAATTTCCTAGCTGTCTCATATAGTCATATTTATTTTCTTGATGATTCAAATGGGCGAGTAATTAACTACTCATTTGAATAGCTTGATGGGAGAAAAAAATAAAAAACCCAGCCGTTTTTTGAAAAGCATAGATTGTGGATTTTTCCAAGTGCCAAAAGATCATAAACTATATCCTCAATGAAAATCAAGAATGGATATTTTTTACGCATGGCCAGGAATTTCCAGCTTTTGCCAACATATAATACTGTAACTCCAACGGAAATTGCAGCCAGGAGGTAAACAATTAATCCATATGACAAGACAAAGATTGAAGGCTAGTTTAACACACTTAGTACTTTTCCCCTAATAAGTTCATTCAGCAATAGGACTATAAAAGCATCAATCATAATTTAACAATTTGTGGTTGAAATTTTCAGTGTGTTCAAATCAAATATATTGCTTAGATTGTTTAAAGATAAAATATGAGATAGAAATTCTTGCAAGTTGCCATGCGACGCCATATTACTCTTCTAGGCTTTCTCTGATCCAATAACAGATAAAAAGAAATTTCATCAATCCACAGATGGGAATGAAAATAATGGAGCATGGAACTCTTATTCTAAAAATTGCCTGCATTATAAACACAAATTGAAGTTAAAAAAAAAAAAAGCTAAATTGACAAGACAAACCTCCACTACATCAATGAAGTCCTGTTTGGTGTGGAAGGCCCCAATCCATTTAGTGTGATCAGCAGTCCTGAATCAACAATTAGAAAATCCCTCAATAAGAAAAATATGTTCTTCGTTTGCTTATTTTATATTTTTTAAAGAAAAAAGAATTAACAATTAATAAAAAATTACCCAGAATCCATTTTCATATGATGGGCATTGAAGAAAAACACAGTAGAAGGTATCAAAACAATGTCGAAATACTTGACATAAACTTGAACATCCTCTGAATCTATGTCTACTAATGCCACAGTTGCGAATTTCGAAACCTCGCGTGAAGATTTAGACAGCTGCAATTTGAGAACAATTTCAATAAACTAAGAGAAACAAAAATCATAACCCTAAACAAAGAAAGGGCGAAGGTAAGAATCAATCATACCAAGTCATCGAGGTGAAGGCAGACGGCGTCAGAGGCTCGGCCAAAGCGGAGGACAAGGACCTTGTCGATGGTGTCTCTGATAATGGAGTCTACTTCCTTCTTCTTCGTCAGCGTCGTTAATAAGTAGCTCATCCTCTCTCCGTGGATCGCAATTGAATTCCCTCACAGGATCTCGCCTTCTATGAGAGATTAAATAATATTTCTTGAATCAAATTTGAAATATATCAGAATCAAGAAAAAATAGTCTAGCAGTTTCTTTTTTCTTTTTTTTTTTTTTTTTAAATTCCAGTCTGACCATATTCGATTAAGGACTGAAGGCGCGTTTGATTATGATGGTCGATGGATGTCCGTATTTAGTAAAATGATTATATTTTTCTAATATATTGTGTATTTATATTTTAATTCTTATACTCTGCTATCCCATCTATCACTTGGGAGTAACACATACACAAGCTTAAGATGAAGATATTATTTTTTATTTTATATAAACAAAAACACTAATTAAATTTTTTTAAAAAATAATATAATAGAAATATCATTATTAATTATTTTTATAAAATTAAAAAGCTTCAATATAATATAAATATTATAAATATAAATCAACCAGTGGTAATAAAAAAAATTCAAAACATGAATAATAGAATCATCAACAAAAAGCTAATCCCGACAAGCTATACTAATTTTTAAAAATTTGAATAAAATAATTTATTTCAAAGATTTATTTTTAAAAAATTAATTTTTTAATTATTTTACCATAATTATAACTTTGTAAATGAATTCATATATTCATTTATCAAAATGTACAAGAATCATTTGAACAATCTATTATTTGAATATGAGGAGAGCATTCTTCATTCGCTCCAAAGGATGCAGAATTTCATCTTTTAGGTAGATATGAATCTTCAATTTTCTCCAGTATATCAGTATAATACAATATCAAATATAGCATAATTTCAACTACTGCCTCCAAGGATCTCAAATCCACTTCACATTTCTCCAACCATTGCACAGAGAATCTATAACATCCTGGCTTGCAATAATAATAGGAAAGAAAAAGGCAATACACTTTAAATTGCACAAGTAACACTATCATCATAACGAACATGATCATCTCTTTCGCTGAAATAGTAAAAAACTGCCATCAATGGGAAAGGTACAATGACAGAAGGCATTTTTAACTGCTAAACTTTTCAATAAGACTGAGAATATAAATCTGTCACCAGCCATGTGAAAAGGAAAACTAAAATCAGCAGTTATCCGTTGCGACTTCATTCTGGATCAGGGGAACCGCCAGGATGGTAACACAATGCAGAAGGCATGTTTTACTGCTAAATCTTTTCAAATAAGACTGAGAATATAAATTCTGTCACCAAGCCATGTGAAAAGGAAAACTAAAATCAGCAGTTAGTCCGTTGCGACTTCATTCTGGATCAGGGGAACCGCCAGGAACCAGCTTGCAGCAAAAAAGAAAAATCAGTTTCAACTCACCATATTTCTGCATTGTTACTTAGATAATTGAGTTTCATCAGTTATGTACGAAATGTACAGAAATATTTAAAAAATAAAAAAGAAACCTTGAATTGCTTGTTATGAAATCATTTGTTCGGGAATAACTAAGAAGTGAAGTGGATATGTTTGGACTTCCAACTGTTGACCAATATGATAATGAACGAGCGAAGCCCAAACCAAGACTTGCTAGTAAATTTTTTGATAAGTTTATTGTATTAGCTTTTCCAGTGGCTCCAAAAGTGTAGGGCCAACACTTTCATTACGTTGCTCTTCAATAGGAGATATTACATATCTGTTCCAATAGTACAGGTCTTAATTCATCAGATGCTTTAACTTATCACTGTGCAAGTTTATTTCCATTTTACAGTATCTGATCAAGCTTGGTAATCCGCCGCCCTGATCAAGCTTGGTAATCCGCCGCCCTTCGCTTGTGATTTCACTGTAATACCAATAAAGAAGCAGATTCCAATGAAATTCAGAAACAAAAACATAAAGCCTTGATGAGAAAAAGAAAAAGTCATTGTGTGAAGAGAAGGAGTTCGGAAGCAAGATACAAGAAAAAAGAGAACAAGAAAAAGTGTTGAAAGGTGCAAACAAATTAAATATTAGCTCTTTTTATCAAATGAAGCTTCATCATCAAATGACATCAGAAACATCTTATGCTACCATACATGTGATACATGCAATGGTCGAGATAGCTCAGCAGGTAGAGCAGAGGACTGAAAATCCTCGTGTCACCAGTTCAAGTCTGGTTCCTGACACATGATAAATTTGTGTATGAGTATCTCTGTCATTAAGGTGGAGAACTGAACCAAGAATTCTCTAGTCACTTCTCTTGTCCATGAATTGCAAAAATTAGCAAACACATTTTTTTCTCATAGTTCTATGATGTCTTGGCATTTGATTCCATACATATTATGTTTCTGTTAATTCCATCACAACAAGTTTAATATAACGAGGTAAAAACCTTAAACCATCACCAGTTCAACTCCTGCAAACCTTTGCCTCCACCAAAGCTTTACTGCAATCAACTCTTGCTCAAGATTCTCAGCCATCAAAACTTCAAATCAAGGGTTCATTTTATTACCATAACAAATTTGCTAACTTTGGCTGTCACAATGTCTATGTACAAGACCAAAATCAATTAATGTCAATTGTGTGTAAACATTTGAATTTCAGCAAAGCATTTTCCTGGACTGTACAATTGCACAAAATAGTAAAACTTCACATTCTTAGAGATGTAAGTCTCTAGCTCCATATGGCCATATCCCCACGTATTCCTAACCACATACAAGGACGAAGTCAAGACATGTTAAACGACATAAATTTGAACAGTCAATCTTTTGATATGAGTTCCTTAACCGAACTTCTTAAAGCCCTAGTTGACAAATATGTCTAAAATGCTTCATTTTTTTATATATGGAAATATTTAGCAAGACATCGATCATAAACCCCTTCCATTCCATAATCTCCAATCTTTTAGGTTGAACTTGAATCTTTTTTTCACTAATACAGACTTTAATCATAAAACTAATTGTAATTAAAACCCTGTAACTATCATAGTTAAAGCAACTGATAAGGCATTTTGGATAGATGTTCTGGTTTACGTTTATGAAAAAGCATAACAACAGAAGTAAACATACATTTTCCTGTACCATCCATTTGAACCCCATAACTAGTTCAATCACAAATGTGTTTTGAAACAAGTTGCACATCTAAGAAAAACACAAACATGAAGTTCTTGCTAGCTAGTGTATTTCCTTAAACCCGATTTCAAAGACAAAAACCCTAGAGGTAGAGTTGCATACTATTCAGTAACGTCTTCAAGGACCATGTTGACATAGACGTCGAAGCCTCTAAGAGTTCCAACGAGCTCCTTGTCTCCTTTCATTATTACCCATATTTTCGAGCCTATGCACCTGTCTATTAACTCTGCAGCATACAAATTCAGAGAAAAGGGGAAAAAAAAAAAAAGCTAGTTAGCATTTTCCTGGTTAATTTTCTCGAGTAAAATGAGAATAGGAAAATAATACGAGAGTATGTGTATGTACATACCAGACGGGAGGAGCTGAGAAGGATTGTTGGCCATGGATTTCGAAAACCGAACTTAGGCACTGGCACAGTGATTAAAAATGGCCGCTATATTCATTCCACTGCGGTTTGGGCCTTTAATTCCGATATGACCGAACTAGCCCCAGCGCTACTTTCCCAAATTGGCTGTAATAATTGTTGTCGACTTAGACCTGAAAATTCCTTTTAAATAAATTTTTGGAATGAATGTGAATTTATCTCCTACACTTGTTTAATACTCGTTATCTCACAATATAAATCATTTAAAATTTTTATATAATAATTAAAAAAATAATTGATTCTTCTGGATTATAATAAAATTAATATTAAATTATTTAAATTATCTTTTATCTCAAAATAATATTTATTTATAAAAATATTTATTGTATCTAATGTATAAATAAGGGTGATGTTGAAAAATCATCATTTATTATTCTTTAAAATATTTAAAAATAATTTATATTTTAAGAGAAAATAATCACTCAAAGATAAATTATATTTGGAATAAAAATAATATCAAAAATCATATTTTTATCTTTTCCGTAAATCTAACCTATAAATTTATTTAAAACAATTAAAAATATCAAATTTAACATTTTTTATATTAATTTAGCCCTGGGTTCTTTAATGTCCTTACAATAGAATGCTTATCTATTAAAATCATAGTTGGGAGCAAGCTGTATGAAATATATATAAAAAATTAAGTAAATATGAAATAGAAAAAAAAAATGATACAGAAAATATTTTATATTCCTCTTTAACATAAGGGTAGCGTTATTTCTATAGCACATTGTGTTAATGCCAGAGCAAGCAATTTTTTATAACATCAATTTGTTAATGCCATAGCACATTGGTGATATAGAGAGGCATATAATGTTATCAAAATCACAACTTCAAGATATAATATGTCACGATAAAAATTAATCCTGATAAATTGAATTAATTCATTAATTTGTAAAATCAAAATAAGTTCATAAATTAAATTAGTCTAAAAAGGTTAAATTTAACATTTTTAATCTTTTAAATAAGTTTGGAGTTAAATTAGTTGAAAAGATCAATTATGATCATTTTAATTCTAATAAACAAGTTCAAGGTCAATTCATCTTTATCCCTAATTTTTTTAACCCTCAATTGTTTATAAGACTCTAATATTCAATATTATTTATTGAAAAAAAAAACGCTAAATCAATAAAATTAATATATAATAATTTTTATTTTTAAAAAGTAATTATAAAGTTTTTAAATTATAATTTTGTTATTGTTTTGGTCCTTCTATCTAAAATTGAAGGATCAAAGTGTTAATGAAAATATTAATTTGGCGACCTCGTAGATAATTTAATTATAATTTAGAGACTAATTTCTCATTCAATCAAAATATACAATTTCAACATAAGAACTAAAATTTTAACGTAATCATAAGTTAAAACTCTCATAGCTAATTTTTGATTAAAATTTCGAACTTAATTTTAATTTTTTTTTCCATTATTTATTGATGAACAATACATTATGTAATGTAAATAAAATAATTTTACCAAAAAATGTAAATAATCAGGAAGCATATCTTAATTTTCAGCCTAGATGTTGTGCGCGACAGCCACGTGTAAGACATCAGGAGGGATGCCCCCTACAAGAAGGCGGTCGTATATTGTAAGCTTGTTGCCACCGGCTGCGACCCCACTTACCTTTCCTTTTTGCAATTTCCATTTCCACCTGCTATAAATTAGAAAAAAATTGCCCCAATTTCAATATGCATAAACTCTCTATTTAGATTTCACGCCTTACCTTTCTTTCTTTTTCTATATATCAGCGAGTCTTTTACGATCGATCACTTCTCCAGGAATTCAAACTTTTCTTTTGTAATTCCTCACCTCTGTTTCTTAATCATTTGAACAATCTCATTTTGTTATATGAAAATTGTGTTGATTATTTCTATTTCTGGTTGATCTGTGTTGAATTTGGTACAGGCTTTATTTTTTATTTTGATTTATCATCAAGCGAAGCGTTTAGAGCTTGGTTGGATAGGGTTAGATTGAATTGTAAGGGTTAAAGGAATTATTGGATTTGGATTCTGTTTTGGGGTTTATGTCTATGGCTCTGTGAAAAATTAACAATTTTGAACATCCACTGTTGGAGAGGCTGCTATGAAATTCCATTTATATGTCTTCCTCATTTTGCCTGTTGATTTGGTAAAGTCAGTGGATTGTTTTGGGAGTTGCTAAAGCTTGTTGTCTGTTCA
This sequence comes from Jatropha curcas, assembly GCF_014843425.1. The sequence goes on along the minus strand of NW_023590789.1, from coordinate 10,289,555 downwards.
ATTCTAATTTCGGTGTCTGGTTTAATTGGGTAGTTAATTTCTGCAGTTATCTATATATGTTTAATTTCTTGTATGTGATAATGAATAATGATGGCTGCTTGGGGTCCTTGTAAACTACAATATCAATAATAAGTGTGATGCTAGATGCTGGTGTGAGCTGCCATTCCATACTTGCTGATTATGTATGTTAGGTAAGAGTGAATTTTTTTTGTGTGTTTCAGTAATGGCCATCGATCACTTTTCTTGACACATTTAATATTTAGTTCAAGACCGTTGTTGTGCAAACTTGCTAAGATTTGATTTTTTTGGGGGTGATTTTATGTGATTTCAATTATTTTCATAATACACACACACACACATATATATATATTGATCATCTCTACCAGTGCAATATCCAGACATGTATTTTATTCCTGTGCTGCGCTTAGGGGTTTGTTGATTGGATAACATATATCAAAATGTGATTCTGAATTGGTAGTATACCTTTTGTTTGTTGCTTATGTAAATTTTGGTTTCCGCAACATTTGCTTATGCACTTATAACTGTTTGCGTTTATTTTTGTGATAATTGATGAAATTGTCTTTATTAAGGTCCTGCACAGCCACCATGATTTATGCTATATCTATAATTGCAGGTTTTATGTCTCATTGGTAACTTAGGCTCAAGAAGAAATTATTATTTTTTATTGAAGATGTCCCAGGAAGTTTGTTGAATAGGAATCTGCGTTATTTACCACTTATCTGGAGCATTGTAAGAGTGCTTACCTTGTGATTTTCTTTATAAAGTCAATTAAAAGATTCTGTAGTTCTCAATTGCTTATACAAGTAGAGCTTCAGAAGCTTCCAGTGGGGTGTTTCTGTAGTATTGCTTTCCGTGGTAAGTATATATGCAGTTGAAAGATAATTATTTGTAAGTTTAAGCCTTGCCCTTGCTTTGTTTTTTTATATGTTTATTACATTTTCAATGATGTTTGATGTACCATGGTTATCTTTTTCCTTAGTTATATCTCTGTTCAAATAGCTTTTAAAATGTTACTGATTTTCAACATTGTGATAAACCACTGATATTTGCAGCATGAAGAATGAGTTGAGAATATGAAAAAGATATAGAGAAATGAATATCACATTGTTCAGTTGCAGAACAGTGTTCTTTACATCATAGCTTTGTTTTAGTTTTCTTAACAGAATGAACTACTGCCTTGAGTAATATTGGAGCAGTCTCTCATTTTTTCCACCCACTTAAAGAGGGTACGAGGTGAACAGGAAGGGTATTTGGGAACAATGGAGCAGAATGCTGTTATCTAATATTGCCATTTAGTTTTTATTCCACAAATAGATGTTGATCTTGAAAGATAAAGACTCTTGTTGTTATATACAATATGTAGCACATAGCTATTATAATGAACAACAAATTAGGGACTACATTTATGGACAATCTAGTTCTCTTGAGCTGCAAGTTTGATTATGAAACTTGGTTGGGTAACTTGAAGCTATCCTGGGTAAGTGTAGAGGTTGCTTTCGTTGGTTTGACCAAAATTATACGTGTCCTTGGTGGATTGCTATAGGGTACTTAAAATGAGGTGGGAAGGCTCATCCATAAGTTAAAAAGATATTCATGTTATTATAATGCTGCTTTAGTGTTTGAACCATCAAATTAAAGATGTCATAGTTACAATACTTTTTGATGTTTCTCTCACGTTGAATGCTTTTGATCTAGCAACACCGTGTTATTGGTTTTCCTCTTTAATGTTATGAGATATATTGTTTCCATGAATATTTTTGAGCTTGTTAAAACTTGTGGTGCGCCCCATAACTATTGTATCGAATTGCTGATTTTTACTGTCAATAATGTTCATTATTGGTGTTTTAATTTACACGGAACATAATTGACAAAAGTACTGCTGTTAACAGCAAACCATTTTCAGTGGTGCCTGTATCCTAATAGGTTCCTATGTTGAGTAACTTATTACAGTGCACTCAAGATGGCTGGTGCGAAACGAAGACTTTATACTGATTCAGATACCCATGCCCTTCACAAAGAGTTAGATGAGGTCTCATGTCCTATCTGCATGGACCATCCACATAATGCTGTTCTCCTCTTGTGCAGCTCGCATGACAAGGGCTGCAGATCTTACATTTGTGATACGAGTTACAGGCATTCAAATTGCCTAGATCGCTTTAAAAAATTAAGGGACAATTCTAGTAGCAATACAACCTTACCTAGCTCTTTACCTATCAACTCACTCAGTTCCAGTGATACTCCTGAAACAAGCTTGATCGCTAGAAATCATATGCTTGGTGGAAATGAATATCAAAATGTAAATGAAAGCAACAATTCAACCTCTGTTGGAATGCCTGAGAGACTAGAAAATAGTGTGCGAGGTCCTAATGGGCAGTTAGAAACACAAGGTGGCAGCATTCTGGAAGGTGGTGATTCTGTGTCATTTCGTGATAGGATTGAACTTGAGGGGCCTGGTGTGGGGAACTCATCAGAGTCAGAGTTGAGTTTAAAATGCCCTTTATGCCGGGGAACTGTACTAGGGTTGGAGGTTATAGAAGATGCCAGAAAATATCTTAACTTGAAGAAGCGAAGTTGCTCCCGAGAATCTTGCTCGTTTGTTGGAAACTACCAAGAATTGCGAAGACATGCTAGGAGAGTTCATCCTACAACACGACCCTCTGATGTTGATCCATCTAGAGAACGAGCTTGGAGATGCATTGAGCGCCAGAGAGAATATGGTGACATTGTCAGTGCCATTCGTTCAGCTATACCGGGTGCTGTCGTTGTTGGGGATTATGTGATTGAGAATGGTGATAGATTTCCTGTTGAAAGGGAAGGTGGGACAGGTGAAGTTAATGCACCATGGTGGACTACTTTCTTTTTGTTTCAGATGATTGGCTCAATTGATGGGGCAGCTGAACCAAGGGCTCGGTCAAGACCTTGGACAAGGCATCGCAGATCCGCTGGAGCATTACCTGAGCGTCGGTTTCTCTGGGGTGAGAATCTGTTGGGTCTACAGGATGATGATGACATCAATGATGATGATGATGATTTGCATGTATTAAGTGATGCAGGTGAAGATGCTTCTCCAGTCCCAAGAAGACGCCGGCGTTTGACTCGATCAAGGTCTGATGATCAGTCATGAGAGGTGATTGCAATTCTCTGGTAAATCTCAGGTTTGTTGACACAAGTTAAATATCTCTACTGGAATTGTATTACAGATTGCAATATCCTGACCCAATGAGTATCTTTACCATTAATGTCCCAGTAATGTGCAGAAACTGCTAGCAGGATCATTATGGTGATTAAGAATCAGATGTCAGGAACCCAGGAAGACTGGGCTGATGGCTGAGCAAGAAAATTTGTTCAATGAATATAAATTCTGGGTATATTCTGTTTGAACTTTTCAGTTCCTTACAGGGGAGGATGTGACTACAAGAACCATCAAAGATCAATCTGTCAATTGTTTTCATGGCTTTCGGACTATATCTATTCAGTTGGAACTGGATTTTATTGCTTAATTTCTTTGGTAGACCTTGGATTGTACATATGTCAAGTTGATGGTTCCTTGTGGTCGACATCTTTGTTTCATTGCTGGCAGATATTTTTCCCTGATTTTAGATCTAAATTGATTGGGAAGTTGGATTGTTGCGTGTATTCTTCTCACTTTGAAATGGGATATTATTCCCGATTGTTATAGCTTAGTTCTCATTTGATCTGAAGCTCGCAGAAAGCATGGAATTTTTGAGATCTTTTAATTGTAATTATGAAAATCCTATGGTGGATTTAGTGCATTATCTTCTGATGATTATGGTGGTTGCACTTGTTATTTGTAATATCTGCTGAGCCGCTTATCATATTTCAATGTCATTTTGATGATGTATTGGCGCATATACTCACAACTACAGTTCCTTTTCCCTATTGCTTATGTCAATGAAGATGGATAATTCTCTTTGCTTTGGCTTGGCTGATCATCCGTCATAGTTTCAGATTCAATTTATTACACCTTTTTCTCTCTAAAAATTCTGATATAAAGGAGAAAGGATTCCGTCTCTTGACCTGATGATACATAATGTTGTTTAGACTTCGTTTAACGACGGACAAGCAAGTGACCAATTCCGTGTTCCAGAAATATTCCCTAGCTCTATTTTCGTGTTGGTTGGTTGCAAATGAAGAATATTACCAAACATAGAATTGTTGATGTTGGCTCTAAGTTATTCACACATGCGCATTGCATTGCATTGCACGCACAGTGCATGGAGGAACGAAGGAACCTACCAGTAGTACGTGCATTTCTTGAGTAAAAAAAAAAAAAAGTAAAGAATTTTAAATCTTAATTTAATTAAAGATAAATATTACTAGAATTTGAATTCTAACTTGTAGAAAACTTTTGTAATAAAATATGTAAATTGGAGTGTGAAGAAGTAATGGAAGAACATTCTAGATAACTACTCGAGCACACTAGATACATTTTTGGGGGCGCTGCTGAAAGAGACGCCTGTTCCTCTCCTCCCTGATTCACTCTCAAGCACACATATTAGGCGTCTAGAATGAAGCCACGTCAACATCAAACACAGTGGAGGGAATAGTGACACATCATCCCACCTGGGGTTTTCCCCTATTATTAAATAAACGAATATATGATCGATCATATTATATGAATGTGATTCTGTATAAGTGAGAAGGACATGCAAGATGAGCTATAACACTGCCTAAAATCCAAGAAATGTGACCTGTATTTGGTTACACACCATAGGAATTATGAATATAAATTACTTTATTACTGTTATATACCCTATATGTCTTACTTAACTCCCATGTGAGAGCATAATAGAGAATCTTAAGCTTGTGCCCTTATCTTGAATATCACCTTTGCATTTCACTGCATAAAATATCTCCTTCCTTACATGTGGAGGTTAGAGAGTAGTAATGGAGCTGGCCTAGCTGGCTTGGTTTTGGTTTTCTTTGCTTAGTTCCACACATGTTGGTTAGGCTCTTCACATGACCTTTCTGCCTCCTTAAACCAACGCATGGTAGCAATGTGCTTGACCCTTTTTTTTTGCATCTTCTTCTCTTCTAGTTCTAGACCTTTAATGTATAAGAGCAGCAATCAGATGGACATCAATCAAAAACTTTATAATGTTTTTACGAATTAGGTGTTGTTTTATAACCTTTTTACGAATAAGGTGTTATTTTTGGTTGTTATAGTAAGCGACATCCTATAAATAAAGTTGAGAATGCAAATTCGATCTTTAGAAAGCATATTTTATTAAAAAGGTAAAAATTATTTATGCTCTACTGTCCGAGAGGGATTATACCTCCTGATAATTGAAAATGAGTGATATAAAGCAAAAATGAATTGCATCTCATTGCAAAGTTAGGGATTCGAGACATAAACTATATCTTTGGTTGGAGTGCGAAAATACTTATTTAAACAGAAAAAACAGAGTATTCCAATGTTACTGTAGCAGTAAATTCTGAGGGCAGTAAATGCAATTATAGGGGCCATTAGGATGAATAACAAGTGTATGGCAAAGAGAAATGCCACAACATTATAGCTCTTAATTAAATCACAATCTTTCCTTAACACCCACCACATGGTCATCCTATATAATATAACCCCCATGTTACATAGAATCACAAGCCACTCACTGCCTAGTTGTCTGCCCATCTTCACTAGATTCACCCTTAACTTTTCTGTCTTCTTCTCTCCAAAGGCCTTACAGTGTAGACAGGAATCTCTTGCACATACAGACAGTACAGATAGATCACTCTCTGCTGTCCATTTGACCAAGAAAGTCACCTCTCTCTCTCTCTCTCTCTCTTTATATATAACAGAGACTCAAAATATCAAAGCATAACATGCAGGTGAGCTTTATTAGACACAACAAAATTTAGATACCAAAAATGTGTATAGTGTTCACTTGAAAGCTTATGTGCTCTCCTCCTCCTATTAATTCTAGCAGATTTTTCATTGGCTTTTTAAGAAAGCACAAGAACAAGAAAGGGAGAATACCTCCACCACCTCTGCTAAGAACAATATTAATGGTAAGATTGATTTTTCTTTTTTTATTAATTAGATGCCGACTAAAGTCTCGAATTTTTAATATTAAAATTCTCGACGAGTCAAACTACATTTATATAAAATAAAGTAGAAGATGAACACTCGATTACTAATTATCGGCTCGAAGCAATTGAATAAAATCAATCATCATTACTACTAATTTGGCGAATGCATTTTTTTTTTTTTTTTTTTTTCTAATTAATTTCTAGCACGATTTTTCAATTGGCTTTTTTAAGGAAAGCACAAGACAACAAGAAAGGGAGAATACTACACCACCTCTGCTAAGAACAATATTTAATGGTAAGATTGATTTTTCTTTTTTTTTATTAAAATTTAGATGCCGACTAAAAAGTCTCGAATTTAAAATATTAACAATTTCTCGACCGATCAAACTACATTTTATATAAAAATAAAGTAGAAGATGAAACACTCGATTACTAATTATCCGCTCGAAGCAATTGAATAAAATCAATCATCATTACTGACTAAATTTGGCGAATGCCAATTTTTTTTTTTTTTTTATTTTTTTTTTTTTTTTTTGTAAAATTCAGATCAAGAAAAAGATATAAATCCCTTTAGGAATCGAAGGAGTAATCAAAGATCAGAAAGAGGAAAAGAAAGAAAAATTAGATTCAGAAGATTTGCATTTTTATGCACAAAAGAAGTTGCAACTGCTTTCTTTTATAGCACAATCAATTTGAGAAGACTTACTAGCATTAACAGGAGGGGACAGCAGAATTGGATCTACTCTATGAAGAAGATGAAGAAAGAAGACATTAATAAAGGACAAAGCATAAATAATATGAACAAGGTGGATTCAGCAAACAATGTAGTAGGCAATAAAGTTCTACCAATTACTGATACAACACTATCTTGTTCCTCATCAATTAGCCCCTCAAATGGTCAATGTGATTCATTGGAGAAGAAAAATATGCTTAAAGGGGATAAAACTAAAGCCATGTCAAGAATGAAGGAGCTACTGAGATGGGCTGCAGCTGCAAAATCTGATAAGAAAGGAAACTTTATAGGAAGAAAGGTAAATTTCTGTTTCATATATATATTTCGTAGGAAGAAAAGTATATTTTTGTCATATATCAACTGTAATTAGTGGGATAAATGTAGCTTCTTCATATATATTTCAGCTATTAATATCCTCCAAACAATTTGAATATTTTGTTCAGTAGAGGATGTTTGCTTCATAATTAAATGCTCTATTAATATGTCCAATCAAGTTTCCATCAATACTTCTTTTTCCAAAGTATGAAGTTGTTAGTAGTCTATTTAGCTTATTGCAGCTAAATTAATATTTAAAAAAAAAAAAAAAAAATATATATATATATATACCTATAACTCATATATATAGTATATATTTTTTTTTTTTTTTTTTTTTCAGGTTCATCACTTGAAAATAGAGGAACCCTAAATAGCAGTACGCTAGATGATGATCAACTAAGAACTGAGGTCTCCCAAGATCAGTTCAGATGGGATGGTGGAAAGCTGCTCTCCACTTCCCTCTGTGTACGTCCAGGCGCATTTCATTGGCTTCCTCTACCCGAAAATAATGGTTTCTCTCAATTCCTTCCTTTACATTGACAGGAATTTTTTTCAGGTTCTACACTTGAGAAATAGAGGAACCCTAAAAGCAGTACCAGATGATGATCAACTAAGCAATGAGTCTCCCAAGATCAGTTTCAGATGGGATGGTGAAAGCTGCTCTCCCACTTCCTCTGTGTACTCAGCCATTTCAATGGCTTCCTCTACCCGAAATATGGTTTCTCTCAATTCCTCTCCTTTACATGACAGGAAAGGAAATTGGATCACCACTGACTCTGAATGTAAGATATCCATCACCAATAAATAAATAAACAAATAAATCTTTTTTAATTTTTCTAACATAACTGAATAATTTTAATGGTATTTTTATGAACAGTTGTGGTGCTAGAGTTATGAAGAAATCAAGAAGATGATTTTTCATGGTTGAATGTTCAAGAGGCTTGGAATGCTTCTGAAGCAATGTATGTTTATGTACTAGGATTTTCATTTTTTGTTCTTTTAAATGTTAATTAATTAGAGAAATTAATTGTAACATCAGCAGTAAGGATCTGAGAATATAAGAACATCAATGAAGATAGCCTACATATGTATATTTGAATATATTTGTGGTAATTGACCTAATCAAGTCTTGATTTGTATGGATATAAGAAGGTTAGTTCTTTAACTTTCATTAAAATAATAATAATAATAATAATAATAATAATAATCTTATGCCCCTCAACTTCACTTTTTAATCTTGTGGCCAAATTTAAATTTCAATTTTTAAGATGTGAAATTATTAGAAAAAACAAAATTCAGAAAGAAAAATTTTAGAACCTCATAAGGGTATTTTCAAAATTTAGGGCTACAAAATTTTTATATGACAGATTACAAGTAAAAGAAAATCTGTCCTATCAAAATTGACTTTAAATAGACTGTTGTCAAATTTTATATTTATTTCCTATATTTGTACTAGACTTTATTTCAATTAAATAAATATTAATTTAAAAGGCAATATAATTAATTTTTTTATTTTTTTTATAAAATTAGAGTGATTCAATATTTTTTTTAATTTTTGTGAGGAATATTTTGTAAGGTTATGAACTTATGGTAAATTTATCAATATTTAAAAATTATTTTTCTTTTTTATGAGAAATATTTATTTTTCTTTAAAATTAATTAATTTTCTTTTTTCTAAAATAATATTTTTAAAAAATATTTTTTAGAATAAACATAGTCTAAATAAAACATTCGATATAGTATTTTAACAAAAAGCAAATCATAAACTTTTTACAATATAAAAATATAGTTTTTCTTCTCCGGCCGGACAAGTTCAAAAAAGTATTTAAACGCTTCTTTTTGAGTGTATCCAATACTCGAATTATATACCTTTGATCACCTTAAAAAGTTTAATATATTCGTGTCATATCTTTGCCGAATTCTGATATCTCTCAAACATTTTCACACACGTATCAAATACTTTAAAAAATGTGTTCTATATTTATCATATTTTATTAATTTCATACGCTTTGATAATGCCTCTAAGCCACTTTGAAGACATTTCTTCAACACTCTAGAAACAACTTTGAAAATTATCTAAGACATTTGAATAAATTTATTAACAACAATTTTAAATTATTCTCTTAAATATGTATTTAATATAATTATTAACACTTAAAATATAAAATTAAAAGATATATAAAGATTTTTATAATTAATATTTTCCGTCTCATTTTGTTTGCATAGTTTGATAAAACACACATATTAAGAATTTAGTCAATAAAAATTATTTTGCTCTTGTTTACCCTTAACTCATTAAAATATTAATAAAAATCTTTTATTTAATGAAGAATCATAAAAGTTACTATGAAAAAATAATTATTTAAATAATTAAATTTATAACCTTGCAAATATTTTAAGACATCCAAAAAATGAATAACAAGCAAATAAGAGGGAGGGAGGGAGTATGCAATTTATTATAATTTATTAGATATGTGTTATTGTCAAATTTAAGAACTAATTGACAATGTTGATTTAAATTTAATAATTTACAAGACTTTTATAAAAAAAAAGAGTCACGCATTAAAATATGAAATCTTATTTGGGATAAAATTTGATCTATTTTAAAATGTCAAAATTTTTTAAAAATTATGAATTTATCTCTAAAGAAATCGGAGATTTAATTTTCAATTCAGAGATTTATGCTTTTCAATAATATGTTAATTTTGAAAATTTAATTAATTATATTTTTTAAGGATTAATTAATAATGTTGAAATAAGAAATTAATTATTTTTATCTTATATTTATAATTTATAATTAATTATTTTTTTAGAAGAATTTATTATTAATTATTAAAACATACATTTATTAAATGTAGAGTGTCCTACTTTTTAAGTGTTAACAGTTTAAATATATTTTATAAAACGTTAAAAGTTAATTATTATATGAGTTAAATTTTTATAAAACACTATAATTCTATGTTCCCAAATACTGTGAAAACAACGTTGAATTTTTATAAAATACTATCTTAACCTCTAAAAACTAGTTCAAATTATGTATTACTTAACACTATAAAAAATAGTATTTAACGTAGGGAGTGTGCACGGGACTGCGGAAATTCTGAGCCGTTCTCAAAAATCGTTCCTAATTTTTCATCTGAGAAAAATCCGATATTAATTTTATAGTTCCACCCCAAAAGTATTTATGAGATGAGACTGATTTTTTTTTATTAAAACTGACCGTATTGACCCAAGATTTGTCTCATCTCGTCCCGTTTTGGAAATTGAGAATTCTAGTTCCATTTTTCCTTCAAAATTTTAGTTGTCCTTTTTTTGAAATTTCAAATTATGTCCCTAAAAATCGTTTCATAGTTTTTATTTTATTTTTTTATGACACCAATTACTATCAAAATAATAATATAATACGAAAAAAATAATATGCATTTTTTAAATATAAGATAATGCAAAGTAATTAGACATATTTTTTAACATTGGTTTTTACCTTTGTTATTCCACGTTACGAAGGAAGTAAATCTTTTTGAATAAATTTTTTCTATTAAAAAAAAGGAAAGATTAATTAATATAAGAGAAAATATTAACTTCAATTAATTTGATTATTGGATTATTGATTATGCTTAATGCTATTATTATTTATTTTTTAGATGATATTCAAGATTAAATTAAGTATCAAATTTAAATCAGCTTAAAGATAACAGTGACGAAAGCAATGATAAGTTAAGATTCATAAAATGCATATAAAGTTAAATTATATATAATTTTTATATTATTTTATTATATTATATTTCACGCTTTTATTAGCTAAAAAATAATTACTTAAAAATCATTTATTGTAACTTTGTAGAAGATCATCTACCATTGAATTAATTATTTGATTTATTATTTTTTTAACTCAAACTAATATAAATAAATTTTATGTGATTGATCATCGATGAATATAATATTTTTTCAATCTTTTTTTAATGAAAACTAATTTAATAAGACTATAGAAATTTTCGATTGATTCTCAATTCGACACATTTAATTCTATTATATAGATTCGAATTCTTGTTTCGTGCTGTTTCAAAACATAAAACGGGATGGGATGATATTACTAGGACGAAATTCAAACTTTAATTTTTTAGAACGAAATTGCAAATTATATAATTTTTGTCAATCAATCTGCATATTCCTAATGTAGCGTGTTAGACCTGTACAAACAGTAAACGCTAGTGTTGTCCAACATGAGTGTTAGACCGATGAAAACACTGAAAGCTACTCTTATCTAACACTGTGTCTTAGCGTATCATATCGTGTCGTGTTTTGTATCCGCATGTCGTATTAAGGAAACGAGGTAGCTCACCCGTATGATAAAAGGTTTAAATTTACCTTTTTTGTTGGAAAATAATGAGAGTACACAGCTCTAAAAAGACAGGTACAACCTAGAGAGCATAGACGTATAAAATCACGTAACAACCGATCACTGAAGACAGTTGGGGTGGTTTCTAAAAAATTCATTAGTAATTTTATTAATTTACATAAAATTTATCTGAACTCCTCCCTGTCCTCCATTTACGTTCTTCAACAACCTCTCCCAACTACATTTCCAACCTTGCTCTCTCTTCCTTTCTCTCTGTTTCTTTTGCTATACACAAATACTTGCAATGTCAGAACCCTTTGCTACCTTAAGCTCCGACCTTACAGAACTAATCCTTTCTCATCTCCCCATCCCTTCCCTGCTCCGCGCCTCCGCGGTCTGCAAACTCTGGCATTCTCTTATCTCTGCCCCTTCTTTCCGTTCTCTTCCTTACCACCACCGTCCATGGTTCTTCCTCCACGGCCTCCACAACACCTCTTCCAAAAACAATCAATCTTTCGCCTTTGATCCTTCCTCTGACTCCTGGTTTCGTCTCCCTCCCTTTCCTATCCTTTCTCATGACTTCATTGGTTCCAATGGGTTCCTCTTTTCCACCTATCCTTCTTCTTTCTTCTTTTCCCCTGTTCTTAAACCTAGATGGAAATCGACCTCTCCTCTTCGATTTTCAAGAATTAACCCTCTTGTTGGTGTTTTCTTTAATGGTACTAAAGATTCCAAACCTCAATTTATTGTTGTTGGTGGCGTTAGATTTATTGGTAATTTGGTTGATATTGAAGAAAGATTGAATGTTGAAATTTATGACCCCAATTGTGATACTTGGGATCTTCTTCCTCCTTTACCTGCTGATTTTCGCTCTGGTAATTCGTCTCAGACTTTATCTTCTGCTTTATTCAAAGGTAGATTTTATGTCTTCGGAATATACAGTTTCTTTGTTTCTTTTTTTGATTTGAGTAACCTTGTTTGGAGTCAAGTACAAACGTTAAGGCCGCCTGGTGTGCTTTTTGCTTTCTTGATTCCTTTTCAAGAAATGCTTGTCTTAGCTGGTATGTGTAATGGGCCGGGAGGGCCATCTTTCAACTTATGGAGAATTGATGACAAAAATATGGAATTTAGTGAAATTGCAATTATGCCAAATGAATTGCTTTATGGGTTGGTTGATATCGAGGAAGATGATAAATTTGCAAGCTTGAAATGTGTTGGCATGGGAAATCTTATTTATGTGTTCAATGAGGAGTATCATAAGAAGTATCCTGCTTGTATTTGTGAAATCATTGGTGAGTCTGGTAAGTGTAGCTGGAGGAGAGTGCCCCCATTGCCATCACCTGTTAACAAGTTTCACAAAGTTATCAGCTTTTGTTCTACAGTTTTGCCACAAAATATTTTTGTGGATGATGATGAAGAAGAAGAAAGTGGATTGGTGGAGCCTATGTCTGATTGATTTGCTTCTCTACATGGTATGTCTAGATTTTGGAATTCAATAATGTTTCCTTTTGTTATGCTTCTTTCATTGTCTTAGCCAAGTAGTGGTACATCCTTTATTATGTTTATTGTGCTTGAATTAATTGCAGCTATTAAATCTGGTTTAGTTAGAACTTAGAAGATTTCTAAGAATCTATTCCTTCATCATGTAGTTGTTTGCCTTAGGCTTCAGTATTTCTGGCTAAGCTCTTGTTTTTCCTTGTTCTCGAGCATTATAATTATTGATCAACAATAACATTAAACTTATATTATAATGTCATACATACAGGTCCATCTAGATTTAGTGCAATTGCAATTAAATAAACTTCAAAAAAAAAAAAAAAAAAAAAAAAAATAAACTTAAACTTATATTATATATGTCAATACATACAGGTCCATCTAGATTTAAGTGCAATTGCATTAAATAAAACTTCAAAAAAAAAAAAAAAAAAAAAAAAAAAAAAAAGAACTTTTGCTTCTGCAGCTATGGCAGGGTTGGGTATCATTACACATTTGTTTCAGCGGGCTTAATTGTTTTCTTTTAGAAAAAAAAAAAAAAAAAAAAAAAAAGAACTTTTGCTTCTGCAGCTATGGCAGGGTTGGAGTATCATTACACATTGTTAGCGGGCTATTGTTTTCTTAGACTGGATTTTGCTGCCTTTGCTTTCTTTTCCATTAATCTTTGGTGCAACAAAATGATCTTGCCATTTGCTGTCCTTCTTTACTCAAACTACTAAACTGCCTTTTTTTTTTTTTTTTCAAGTTCAAAAGTATTAATGGTATTGTCCATTGCTAGTGTGAGGAGCAATGGGATTATTATGAAAAGTGAAGATTAGTGTGCCACGAACTCAATTTTAAAGTTCAGGGTGCCATAAAGGTTTCTTTGTTAAAAGTTCAAAAGTAAATTTTGTAGTTGGCCCTTTTCTATTAAATATTTTCTTATGCTTTCACCATTTAGCTTATTGCTGTGAAGACAAATAATTAACTACTATACATTATTCTGTGCTAGAATGTAACAATTTTCAATTACCTTAAGGAATGTCTCTAAAGATTCAAATGGCATTTCTGATTGTCAAAAACTCATTTACAGACAGGTATAGCAGGACTCAAACATATATGTTTGGGAGGTTTCACATGTTCATTGAGAAAAAAGAAAATGTTTTTGATGAACAGGGCCTACCTATCATTAGGACAAAGATCAGAAGCTTTTATTTAGCTACTCACACAAGATTCTACAAGGGAAGTGGAGAACAGAATCGGTTCAGGGCAGGTGTGTTCATGTTTTAATCTTCTTTAGTTGATCAAATCCCTGGAGACTTCTCATATGCCAGGATCAATAAAATTGAAGTTGTCTATTGATTAAATAACAAGCCAAAGCTGTCTAATTGTGAATTATCTGATGCACCTACTTATGCACTGTATTAAGTTCCAGCTTATATTCTCCCTGTAAGTGTTTTAATTGAAGATCAGTTTTCTTTCAGTTTTCTTTTGGATAGTGTCAAATGTTTACACCATGCATTTGTTGGATGGCCCCGAATGGCCTGTAATATGTGCAAGTGGCATATAAGCATATTGTGGTAACAGGGGAGGAGTATGAAATGGATCATCTTATGTTTTTACAATATAATTTCTCTACTCTTACGGCCATAATAATAATAATAATAATAATCTAAAAGAAAAAAAAAAAAATGGAGGTAATGTTTATATAATGGAAATATGTAATTATTGAACTTTGACACCTCTAACTTGTGGTATCTTTTAACTTTATTTTTGTTATAATTTCACATCTTCTCGCACTATCAATAATAACATTATGAATAATAATTTTTAAGACTTTTAGTTTTTATATGTTGAATATTGATTTAATACGTGGTTATATAGTTTTTTAACTAAATAATTTTAATACTTTTTTTAATATTTAATAAGTTTTTAATCAATAATTTTATAAACAAAGGTGTTTGATGAGTTAAATTAAGTGTTTAATAAATGCAATTAAAACGTTGATTTGGTGAAATTAAAAAATTTGAAGGTGGGATAAAATTTTGAGTCCAGAATGAACAACATTGACAGCCATGAGCCAAGAGATTGTCACATTCAAAATACCTCTTTCCAAAGCAATTTTGAGCCAACAATTCTGATATAACAATAATACTGTATAATTACAACGAGTGACAAAGTTGATAGTATTATTATTATTAATTTTTATTTATTATTATATGCCAAATTTCAAAAGCCTAGAAAGGGATAAACTGGGCTTTCGTAGGCCTATTTACGGAACCCACCCTACTCTAATTCCTAAGGCCAACTGTCGTTTCTTTAGGCCCAAGAATAGCCATTAAAGGAAAGTTTCACCGTCCATTTTTCACGAACCAATAGTAAATCTCGCCGAGCAACAAGTCCCAATCACTACTTCCCGTTAACTTCACGCGCAATACCACACGTGATGCCAAAATATTGGAGGACCCAACAAAAGGTTACTCGCCCAATCAGAAACGGAGCGACCCAAAAGGCTGATTTAAAGGTTCTGGCTTTGGTTCAGAGGTTTTAGCTTTTTCATTTTACCAACTAATTACTACTACTACTACTATCTGCTTTTTTGGTTCCGTGCTCTTAGGGTTTTAAAGAGGGGTTTTCTCTCTCTACAAATTTCACTTTCTCTCTCTGAATCCACTTGGGGAAGGAGAAGAAAGGACCATGGATAGATACACCAGGGTCGAAAAACCAAAGCCTGAGTCGCCGATAAACGAGAACGAGATCCGAATCACCTCAGGTGGTCCTGTTAGAAACTATATCAGCTATGCTACTTCCCTTCTTCAGGTGCCTTACTATATTAATCTCTCTCTCTCTCTCTCTCTCTCTCTCTCTCTGTTATTTATGTGCTTTTAATGCGTATCTTTGTTTTGCTGTTATGCCTTTTTTCCCCCTTTTTAAGAGTATTGTTGAGTTGTTTCATAGGTTTTGATTAATTGGCTAATAGGTTTTGCATGATTACTCCTCAGATTGTGCTTTGTTCGTTTCTAGGGTTTTCTGTAGGTGTTTTCTTTTTGTTATGGGTTTTGATTGAGTTTGGGCATTTGCATATATTCTTGTTTTGTTATTGTGATTCTAATTCTATTATTGACCTGCTTATTAACAAACAATCTTAAAATAGCTTTACGCTTTATCCTTAGGTAGATTTGGCATTATTAACAATAAATATTGGCTAAGAATTAGGAGTTGGAGATGAGATAAACTATGCTTGGAATGTCTAGGAGCAATTTATGGATGGGTATTTCGTTGCTTGGATATGGAAGAAATCTTAAATATGCTGTATTATACCTGTTTGCCATAAGTTCCTCGATGAACAGTACATTTTGTGTAGAATTTGACATAATGTGGAATGAGGAACTAGAAATTTCCATTATACAGTGTAATAGCTTATTACATCTTCTATAGGATTTTGGCGTGTGATGTTGGCTGCCCTGAGTAGTTGGTAGTGCTCGGTTGAGCTTGAGTGATTTATCTCAAAAAATGTATATTAGTCAGTATCATTTGCATTGTGAAGATATTTGCTGCACTCATCAATGCAAAATCAGTACAAATCTGAAATGAAAGACTAGTATGGACATATCTTGGCAGCTGTGGGACCCAGGTGTCAGGTTCATTACGATATGGAGCATGATGTGAAGAAACTTAATACGTATTCAATGATATTGGAGATGTTGGAAATGTAATAACCTTTTGATACGACTACTATCTTTTGCATTTTATCTTGTACTTTGATTTTCCAGCGGCAGGTCAACATGATAATAAATCTAACAATACCTCAAATATTTTTCCGTTAAATATGGTTATTTGTGCTTTTTTTTCTTTTAGTTTGAGGAAGTGCTGACTCCATGCATTACTGTTGTTTATGACATTTTACTAGGAGAAACAGGCAAGAGAGATTGTCTTGAAAGCAATGGGGCAGGCAATCAGCAAGACAGTATCCATTGCAGAGGGTATAAAGGTTAGTATGCTTTTCAAAGTCACATTTTGAGTATAAAAAAGCAATGCTGAACTTACTGTCCAATTTATCCTACCTGATACAGAGAAGAAATCCCCGTTTGCATCAAGATACTGCCATAAGTTCAGTAAGCATAACTGATGTTTGGGAACCCATTGAAGAGGGCCTTTTACCGTAAGCTTTCATAACTTGTCTTACTATATCTGTATCGATTTTGTCTGCATGTGGTTTTGTATTTTATGTCCACAATCTAGATATGTAAGTAGTGACATATGATGCAGAGTGGAACAGACTCGCCAAGTCTCAATGATTACAATCACCTTATCCTTTAAAGAGCTGAACATAAATTCTCCGGGGTAAGTTTGTTTATCTATTTCATCTGTAAAACTCTGATTTGCACGGTATGATTTTGTGGCTGGTTCCACAGCTTCTTTGAATTTTTCTTGGCCTGTGCAAGTCCAAATCATTGGCTATGCTGTTTTAGGATCGCCAGTCAAAACTAAATATCTTTTAGCTGTGCTAGCCAGCTGTGATTATTAATGTGTCCATGACCCTATTTTTGAAACTCAAATTCCTGCTGCCAAATATATTATGTGCATATAGTTTGGAACCTTTCCTGTTTGAGGTACTGAGGTTTGCATTTTGTATGTTATGGAAATACTTTGTTCCTAGGTATCAAGCTCCACTTTCTGTGGAACAGCCAAAGGTACAGTATCAGCAGCTGCAGCAGCAGCAACCCAGACAGTTGCATGGTCCATATAATGCTGTTCGGGAGGGTAATTTGCCTATCAGAAATGATAATATCTGTGATTGAAGCCTGCTTTTATCCATATTTGATTGTACTTTTCTAATTTTAAGATTCATATGGCCGAGGACGTGGTCGTGGTAGAGGGAGAGGGCGGAGCTGGGGCAGGGGTGGATATGGATATGGAAACTATCAAGGAAACTATCAGGGCAACTATCAAGGGAACTACCAGGGCAACTATCAAGGGAACTATCAAGGTATAAAATCAGGAGTATGAAGTTAGTAAATAGTTATATGATTGCAGAGTGTACATATATTTTCTAGAGTATAACACTCCTTTTTTCACCTATTCTATGATAGAAAATGGTGGTTATTCAAATAGGGGCCGTGGTGGTGGGCGAGGCAGAAGTTGGGGTTATCGGGGTAAGTTTGCTGCTTAAGATTTGATTACATGTTTAATATGATATTGGTGTCAGATTTTGGTTTTGACATCTCTTTTATTGATCACGTTGGACATTAGATTTTTGGTGCAGTGGAAAGTGGACACTCCCACTCTGCTTCTGTAATTCCTGCATGTGTATAACATAATTATGGACATGCTTCTTCATATGCCATTATACTATGCATGTCTAGTCGCACTTTCTTGGCACAACACAATCACACCAAGTCTGACTTGAAAGTAGTGCTTGCACTTGCAGTTGAAAATGTGAAATTCTGGGTTAATGTTGTTAAGCTGCTTACGCATAACATTTTTTTTAGGTGCTGGGTATGAAAGAGGTAGAGGTGGAGGAGGCAGAGGTTATGGCCGTGGTCGTGGAAGGATGGGTGGTCGATCAAGGGGTGGTGGTGGAAACCAGGGTTAAGTAGGGAACGGGTACTCTTTTTGCTTTAGCTAAATGCTTGCCTTGGCCAGTGGGCAAAATTTTATCCTGAAACATTGTTTTTAGTAGCATGAAATGTGGGTTATCCTGAGCAAATGGTTTGTGTTTGATTTTCTTCATCATATGGATGTGGGCAAGGTTTTTCTGTTCATTTTTTTGCATTTAGTCAATAGCAAGAGGAGGCTTACGAATGGTGTAATTTATTTTTACCACTGTGGTTGCACTTTCTATGTTCATATTTGGTTATCATATTTCTTTATTCCTTCTCAAATCTTCTCTATTTGCTCTCTTTTGGTGTAGCCAGCAATTCCCGTTGTTTTTTAATGCTTGTTTCAATCACGTCTTTTCTGCACAACTAACACCGAACTACAGATGTACACTATATTGTAGGGGGACTATATCTCAGACTACTCTGTGTATTTGTGAAATAAAAGGAACAAAATTATAATTATAACCAAATTTTATTTTAATGAAAGACTATCATAAAATTTAATGAGGATATTATTGAAAAAATAATTTTTTACTTCAAACTGAAAATGAAAAATAGATAATTATTAAAGAAAAGGAAATAAAAAGAAAAAAGAACTTCGTGGTCTGGTCTGATACAGCAATACAATAAACAGTGCTCCCTTTTCTTTCGAGTGTACGGTTCCTCTTGTCCGTAAAACAGTCTAGGTTCATTTTTGTCCTTGACTATTATAACTGGAACATCTATATACTCTTTATTTAGGTTAATTTCTAAGACAATATTTACATTAACTAGCCACTTGTCTGCTATCAAAAGCCAAAACTGATTTCTATTTTTTTTTCAAATGTTCAATTTGTCTTTCAATATTTTCTGTTTTCATGGATTAAATTCCGACTTTCTATATCATTTATTGAATTTAAATGTGTTTTATTATTTCATTCACTTTTTTTTTTAGTAAATTTGATTTTGATAATAATATACTTACTGAGGTCAAATTTTACTATACTCGAAAAATTAAATTCAAACTCTGTTTGTTTAAAGTTTCGTTTAAAAAAAATTAATTTCTTTTTAAATTTAAAGTCGAGTTGGAATTCAATTTATTAAACTTATCAAATATGATATTGCAAATAATATATGAAGTTTCTAATGATAAAGTTAGAAAGACCAGTCTCCCAGACAAGTTGAAAATTTTGTTCATCCCATATTTTTAGCTATACATCAAATCATCATCCGCCGGTCACTAAAATTTTAAATTTTTATTTTCTTATTTATATTAACCATGTATAGAATTTATTTTAGAATTTTGAAACTTTACTAATTTATACTTAAAATAATAAAATGATAAAATAATATTAATTAATTTATATTTGCTGGCAACAACAAATCCCTTGTCTGAAACCTACTAATCGATTTTACGACAATTTTTATGAAAGCCTTTTATTTATTTCTCTTCGATGAAAGTTTTATTTTCTCAGAATATATATTTTCCGATTTTTTTTTTTTTTTTGGGCTTTAATATATAAAAGGTGTAGTCAGTGGGATTGAACTTAAACTGCATTTGTGGTCAGGTTCACTGATACAAAACTTAGTCTTAAAACCTTACATAAAACTTAGTTGCTTTTCCTCTATCAGTTTCTATTTAATGGTGATTGCAATCTGACTTTAGTGATTGCTTCCAAATCCTAATAATAATAATAATGTATTTTTACCTTTATATAATTATTTCTCCAATGATTTCCATAAATTTTATTTCACGTGTAACACGCTCTCTATAAATTTAATTTTAAAATTCTATTTCATGAAAATTAAAATTAGTGAAATATATCGTAGTAATTATAATAATATAACAAAATTAATTGTTATAGAAAATAAATTATAAAATGCGTTGGCAAACCCTTTCTAAAAATGTTACCAAAAAAAAAAAAAACCCTTTGTGAAAAAGCATTAAACAAAATATGAAAAGCAAACGAGGAGAGTAAGAGAGAGAGGCTTGCACAAGCAAAATAAGCCACCAAAAAACGGCACGTGTAAACCACAATACGTGGCACATGCAGATGATTGACTA
The DNA here is from genome assembly GCF_014843425.1 of Jatropha curcas. Next base: position 10,268,982 of record NW_023590789.1, on the reverse strand, counting down.
TCTTGTATTTCCAGCAAAACCCAAATACAGGAAGAACATGAACACAAACTTTATATAGGCCAGATTCATTCTTCTGTCCCATCTCCTAATATATATATATATATATATATATATAGTCCTGACCTGAGGAGGGGGGGGGGAGAGGTTTTCATTATGTTCTCATTTATTCAGTCTGCAAAGTGTCCAACTCTAGCTCCTTGCACGGAAGAGAGAAGAGAGACAGGAGAGACAGAGGCTATGGGAAGGAAGCACCAAAAAAGGACGGCGGAAAGATTCTTTTTTCGTCTGTTATTTATTAAAATTCCTCTTGGTGATGCCCTATATATATATATATATATATATAGTCCTGATTTTTCATTATTGTTTCTCATTTATCAGTCTGCAAGTGTCAACTCTAGCTCCTTGCACGGAGAGAGAGAGAGACAGAGAGAGACAGAGGCTATGGAAGGAAGCACAAAAAAGACGGGGAAAGATCTTTTTCGTGTTATTTATAAAATTCCTGCTGGTGATGGCCCTTATGTCAAAGCCAAGCATGCTCAGGTTTTTTATTATTTTTACTTTAAATATCCCTGCTCTCTCTATATATACATATATCTTTTGTTCCCTTTCTTCTCATTTTCTTTTAAATGGTTGATCTGCATTATATTAGTCTAAATTATGATTAGTGCTTTACTTATTTTCATTTATTTGATTTCACCTTCTAATTCTTATTTCCATTTATAGAGCTTTGATTAATTAAATTTGATCTATTTATAGATATTTTTATTCAGGATTGTCGATTGGCTTCTTACACTTGTTATCCCCTAATTAGTTTTTTCTCCTCACTGTGAGGAGAAAAAACCCCTACATCTGATATATTTTAGCACAGGATCTAGCGGTCATAAGAGACTTTTCAACTACCTTATTAATAATAATTTAATACCCTTCAAGATGCAGTTTTTCTTTTTATTTTGAGAAAGGATAGAAGATTATTACAGTTTTGAATCTTTAATTTCCATATTTGAAAGTTAGAGATATATAATTATATAATTTTATCATATCTCAGTGGGGAAATATGTACTTTGCTCATTTACACAGTGCATGGATATGGTAAGGGAAGATTTCTTAAAGAAAGAGGAGGGGAGTGAAAAATATTTACATTATTGTGTATGAAAAATTAAAAAGTAAAAAATAAAGGAAATAGTATTTTCTTTTCATTGTATTTTATAGGCATGAAAAACGAAAATCTTTTGTAACAACACTAAGTTTATGCATATAACATAGTTCCTATCATTTTATTCATATTATTTATAAATAAATAATATTCAGTAGCCTAGTTTTTATTTCTATGAAATTGTTACTTTTTTTGAGGATACCGACACATTTGATAATAGCTATTATAAATAATATTCAGTAGCGTAGTGTTTATTTCTATGAAAACGTTACTTTTTTTGAGGATACCGAAACATATGATAACAGCTATTAGGGTAGAAAACATCAATTAGCACAAAAATTAATAATTATTTGATCAATAATTTTTTCATCTGGCGAGATAGTTTAGATAAAATCATATTAAATAGTTTGTTTAGAATGAAATTAAAATAAAATAAAAAAACAAAGACGACTGTTGACAGACTTTATGTAGACATTTTGGTAGACAACTAGTTTCAGTTCGGTCCTCTATTATTTCTCACTTCATATATGAATTATTAAAGATTCTTTTGAAACAAGGTCACATTTTCTTTTGTTGTGTTTATTTTCTTTATCTGGATGAATTGAATCATCCCTTATTCCAGTCTAAATTCATATGCATAAGTATATATTTATGGCTTCATAAATATTTTCCTGTGAATATGCTTCTACTTGAGTTTCAAAAATAATTACTTTTCAGTAAATTAAAACATAATATATATAAGGAAAAACTTAAATAATTGAATAATTTCAGTTGGTTGAAAAAGATCCAGAAGGAGCAATAGTATGGTTTTGGAAGGCAATAAATGCAGGAGATAGAGTAGATAGTGCACTGAAGGACATGGCTATCGTGATGAAGCAAATAGATAGAACTGAAGAAGCAATTGAAGCTGTTAAGTCATTTAGAGGCCGTTGTTCAAAACAAGCACAAGAATCACTTGATAACGTCCTTATTGACTTGTACAAGGTATCTTTCTTTCATTTGCTCGTGTATATATATATATATATATCCATGTTTGCTTCCCCTGAAATTATATCCTGGAAGGATCCAATTAATGGTTAACTGTGCTATTTTCAGAAATGTGGGAAGGTAGAGGAGCAAATAGACTTGCTGAAGAGAAAGCTAAGAATGATATATCAAGGAGAGGCCTTCAATGGCAAACCTACAAAAACTGCTCGCTCTCATGGCAAGAAGTTCCAAGTTTCTGTCAAGCAAGAAACCTCCAGATTATTGGTACCTATAATTTTCTTACACATTTCTCACTTTGCTCTCTCTCTCTTTTTCTATATATGTATATACACATAATCCCTTTTGAACCGGGGAGTAAATATATTATAAACTCTTTTCGAAACATCCTGTAATCACCGGTGACCTTCAACGACTATAACATTTTACATTGCTCATATATTACGACATTGGCTTTAACATGTCGCTTAATGAACGTTGCAGGGAAACTTGGGCTGGGCCTATATGCAGAAATCAAACTTTTTGGCAGCAGAAGCGGTGTATCAGAAAGCCCAAATGATCGACCCGGACGCGAACAAAGCTTGCAACTTGGGCCTTTGTCTTATAAAGCAAGCCCGATTCGATGAGGCCCAGTTTGTTCTCCAAAACGTGATGGAAGGAAGATATCCTGGTTCAGAAGATATCAAGTCAATAAAAAGAGCTCAAGAATTGTTAAGGGAAGTGGAAACAAAAATGCCTTCACCTGAGCTAACAGGTATATTAGGGTTTAATCTTGATGATCATGATTTTGTTAAAGGGCTTGAGGAAATGATGGAAGAATGGGCACCAGCAAGATCAAAGAGACTTCCCATATTTGAACAGATCTCTTCATTTAGAGATCAATTAGCATGCTAGTTCTTTCTTTTTCTGTGGGTTTGTGAGATTGGAGTTGGGTTTGTTTTTATAATTTATCATTGTTTATAAGGGTAGTGTTGTAATTATATATATTTAGAAATTAGAATTGTTGTTTGGAAGAGCAACAAATAAGCTTGGGTTTTGTCAATCAAGTGGTGGTTTAATTGGTCTTTTCACTTATGTGAAAAGTGAGAGGACTCGACTTCTAGTCCTTTCGACCACAATTGTTTTCATCAATTTAGTGAGTCAAGTAAAGGGCTACCTCACAAAAATTGTTTTCACCAATTTGGTGAGTCAAGGGAATGACTATCTTATTGTGTAGCTCGCAGAGTTATTGCAGTTTATAAATAATGAATAAATTCAATGATTTTTTAATGAATAAATTCAATGATTTTTTTTTAACTTTTATTGGTTTGGTTTTAATATAAAAATTATTTAATACTAGTGCATAGATGATACATTAAATATTTATCTATGAGAGAACAAAAAGAACAGAAATATTAACTAAAATTTTAGCAAAATATTATAAAGCCACCAAAAGAAAAAAAGAAAAGAAAAAAGGAGTAGGGAGTTGGTCAGCATGGCAGATCACGGAAAAAACATTTCTTCATTTGTAGTCTAGGGCTTTGCTTGGCACTGGGCTCTTTAGTAAACTTTCATTTTGGCGCCACCACCGCACCAGGACAACCAACTCGCCACATAAAATCTACTGATCCTGTGTTTCAATTCCAAATCCCAAAGTTCATTGAAATCTCCAATCTTTCCCCTTTCTACTGCCAGTTTCTCAATAAAATCCACAAATCTTTCTCTTATTTGCGGCATTCTCTAACCCACGGTCTTTTCACCTTCCACTATATTTTTTGTGCCAAAATGGAGCCAGAAATAATTACAGACAAAACCCAGATGAGAAATTGGTCTAGGGCAATAAGATCTCAAGGAAAGACCATAGCTTTAGTACCAACTATGGGTTATCTTCATCATGGCCACTTATCACTCGTTGAAGAAGCTAAAAAGCTTGCCAATGTAATTGTAGTATCAATCTATTTAAACCCAGGTCAGTTTTCTCCTTCTGAAGATCTCTCTACATACCCATCTGATTTCAACGGCGATATAATGAAGCTTATGTCTGTTCCTGGTGGGGTTAATGCTGTTTTCCATCCCCAAAATCTATACGATTATGAAATTGATAGGAAAAACGAGAATTATAATGTTAATTTTAGAGATAGTGGAGATAATTGCAAAGGGGTTGTGTCTTGTGTGGAGGAAAAGGGATTAGGGCATGAAACATGGGTGAGAGTGCAGAGATTGGAGAAGGGTTTATGTGGGAAGAGTAGGCCTGTGTTTTTTAGAGGGGTTGCTACTGTTGTTACTAAATTGTTTAACATTGTGGAGCCTGATTTTGCTGTGTTTGGAAAGAAGGATTACCAGCAGTGGAGAATCATTCAGCGAATGGTGAGAATTGAAATTTTTTTTCTTGATCTATTGAATTGTTTGGTTTTAATAGAATTATTGTTTTGTAAGGTGTTGTTAAGACATCGTAACGAGATTATAATTCGTTGAATTTCCAGACAAGCTAATGTAGGTGCTCATAGTTTAGCTAGAGCATCCTACCAATATGCTAGTCTTGTTGAATGAGACAATGTTTCATCTTCTTTGTATTCTCATTATCACTGTTAATGAAGTTTTGTTTTTTTAAAAAAAAAGAATGAAAAATTGGAAAATGCTTCAATATTTGGAAAATGTTAAATTTTTTTAAGTTATTGTTTAATTCCCTCTCGCAGAGTTCTCATATGCCTGAGTAGGCAACAGGATTTTATTGTTCAATTTTTTGGGTTAAACCCAGAAAGAATTGTGTATACTTCAAAACTTATTTATTTATTTATCTATTTTTTTGCCCAATTTGTTGTGCAATCCTAGTGCATGGCTTTGTGTCTTATGTTTATACGTTCTACATTTTTCTTATGCATAGAAATCTAACTGAATCTTAAAAATCTTGTCTGAAAGTTATAGTGAAGTTGAAATGAATTGCTAATTTTAGGGACATGTTCTGTTTTCTGTTTCACCTTATAAGTTTCAGACTATTGGTTTTGGTTTTAACCTCAAAACAGTTAACAAATCCTTCTCTTTCGGTTTGTAGTCTTGCTGAGTTCACACTTAGGTGTCCTTGGATTTATGGACGCATTAATTGATTGGTTTATTCTCTGGTTGAATTGCTGCAGGTTCGAGATCTTGATTTTTGCATAAAAATAATCGGTTCTGAAGTAATTCGGGACAGTGATGGTCTTGCAATGAGTTCACGCAATGTGCATCTTTCTGCTGAAGAGAGAGAAAAGGTTATCTCAATAATCCATGGAACTGTAAATTTCAATTTCAATAGAAATTACTGCTACTTGCTATATAGAGTTTCACCACCTGCTGGAGAATTCTTCAGTTCCTGTTTCTTTGCTTATACTGTATGATAAGAAAATGCTTGCCAAAGTACTTTTCTTTTGAGAAAATTGTTGAAAATCCATTTCCTAGTATATTTCCCTATAGATGAAATTTTAATTTCTTATACATTCTGCAGGCCTTGTCAATAAACAGGTCACTTTTTAAAGCTAAATCACATGCAGAAAATGGCATAATAAATTGTAGAGAATTAAGAGATTTGGTTGTCCAAGGAATAAATGAAGCTGGAGGAAAAATTGATTATGCAGAGGTAAGGCATGTCTTCCTTCTCTGACTGAGTACCTTTTTTTGGACGAATTTATTTTGTATCTTGGTAAATAGTGATTTTTTCTAGTAAAGGCAACTGGATATCCTGCTATTTGGTTTGGCATTTATTTGCAAGTTTGATCCACTGCCCTGAACCTAGATTTCAAGTTTGCCTTCTGCTGCTATTGAGTGGTTCATGTGTTTTTCCTGGTGATTCTTTGAAAGTTTCATATTTGCTTGCAAAATTTCTTTTTTGGGTACATCGAAGATTTTTAGAAGGGAGAACTTTCATGTATTAACACCAGACTTCATGCACTATGAAACAATTACTCTTTCTCCTAAGGTTCTGGTCCAATGACCTAGTAGATATGTTTGAATGTTTCTTGTTGTGCTACAGGAAATAGGTTATAATTATGTTGAAGAAGTTGAACATTCTGTTTGTGCAAAGAGGACATTTAATAGGACTGAAATTACCAATTGTGAATTGGTGTTTTAACTTCATCACTTTAAAGTCGGTGTTTTCCCTAGTTTTTGGCTCCTTGTTGCGTAATATCACAAGAGTTCATTTCAGTAAAAGCATGAATGATCTTCGTTCATATTCTGTTATTGTCTCCTAATGGTCCTTGGTAATTTTAGATCAAAATAATCTTATGTTTTGTAATTGTTGTACATTTAGAAGCAAAACAAAAAAAGATCGTGGAACTTAAGTGAAAGAATTCCACCATGCTAATATATGCATTTACTTTAGGATTTTTATTTTTATTTATTTATTTATTTATTTATTTTTTGCCAGATTGTAGATCAGGAAAGTTTGGAGACCGTGGAAGAGATAAAAAGCCCAGTTGTATTCTGTGTTGCCGCCTGGTTCGGGAAAGTCAGGCTAATAGATAATATTGAAATCAACGCATGAACGAAGATATTTACGATACGCAGATTATTTTAGATTTTAATCTATTAGATTCTTTAATAAAAGAAATCTCAAGTAATTTTCTTCTTGTTGGTTGTATACTTGCATAAATATTTTAGTCTTTCAAGTTCTTTTTTCAATATTTATGGTAATGCCAATGAAATCCCTTATTTTAACGAATGAGGATTCTTAAAAATATTTGTCTACAAAAAACATTGAAATTTATAGATAGATATTCAAACCTAACTTCAGAAAGAAATGTATTTATGAGCCATCAATTTTGACAAATTTCATAGATATTGTGAATATTTGCCTACCGTATGTACTCGTTCACACCTTCAAACCCCATTTAATTATCATTTAAAAAAATCTGCTCTAATTCAGTCTCATTGTTTTGTTATTAAAAACTTTCCCAGAATTTGAAGTGAGACAAGCTTTTATATTGCTTTTTGATAGGGGGTCTGCAAATTAAAAACAAAAGTAACCCAAGTTCAAATCGACTTCATTGTTCATTGCTCTAAGTTCTAAGTAACCATCATAGTAGAAGATCGCATTCACCTCAAACAAGAAATAACTAATCTGCCATGCCCGCTAATTTCTTGAACTCTATTGAACTATGATATTCATAAATCAAAACATGAGCGCAACAAAATCATAACAAGGAATGACAAACTTCAACACATGGAGAAACTAGTGTCAAAAGAATTCAAAAACACAAACTATACAAGCATTGTCTTCCGATATCGACTATAGCAAAAAGTGGTAACCCAAAAAAGTATAGGCGAAACTAACACTTGAAGCCATGGCAAACAGACAAGACTATGATGAGAATCAATGCAATCAGAATACCCAGCACTATCAGCTTAATCTTCATGTTCTGCAACCACATCTTCCTCCTCATCTTGGTTCCTTGCTGTCTGAAGTCTTGTGCCTGCAACAACAGATAATGCACACACACACACACTCACTGGTCAATAGCAACAAAGGCATACCAACGACAAAAACAATTGACACAGCAATAAACTTACAATTCATAAATAACACAGGTGCTATTTATCTTTCAGGGAGAGTCACTACTTTTCCCTTTCCTTTAGAGAGAAATCTATGTGAGATGCATAAGGAATTAATGTTAAACAGCTAAATTCTTTAACCCAGACTACCTTCTATGCCTTGACGCCAATACTTAAGTTTTACAAATGAGATGTGGGAGTTGCTTAATGTGCCGTATTCATTTTCAATTTTGCTCAGAAACAGCCTAATTTTGAGGAAAGCCAAATGACATTCACCCACTTACCTGAGAGCGAAGATTTTCAGTTTTGTCAACCAGAAGCTCAATTTTCTCTCCACGGTCAAGAACCTGCAGAAGAAACTTTATAATCAACAACATAGTTCCAATTTCTCAAACTTCTTTTAATTCATGGCTGATGTACTAACATACAATAGGAACCTTCTTTCTCAAGACAAAAATGTGGTCATGTTTAGGAATTATACAATGGTATCATTGTTTTGTGGTTGTGTTTAGGAGTTATACAAAGTGGCAAAAGTGGCTTACCTTCTCTATGTTTTCCATCATGACTCCTTTGACTTCTGAAACCTGAGCTTTCACTTTAGCAAGCTTGCTGACCTCCTCAGGGTGATCCACACAGTACTGCATATGCTCCTTCAATTTGGGCCTATCACAATTAAGAACTTTCTGGAATCAATATAATTACAGAGAAGGCATGCCATATGTTCATGTGCTAATAAATGAAAGCAGTTACCCAAATTCCTTGTTCAGGCCATTAGCAACTGCTGTTGCAGCTTTTCCTCCAGCATATTTCTTGGTAAAATCTTCCTTGATTCGCTCAAGGAATGCGATTGGAACCTGCCGTCCAACAGACTCGACAGCAACTACACAATAAGCTGCAAAATTTACAAGGCCCAGTTAGTTCAACTTAGAAATATGACAACATCCAAATAGGAGATTACATAGGACAAGATTATCCAAGCTCGGACTTTCCAATTTGAATAGTTGATCAAATATGTAACTTTTCTATTATTATTGTAAATAATTTTGTGGTTATCTCAGACTTAAACAGATATAACATATGAAAATAGTAATTTGTCAGTTGCCCCCTTCCAAAATATACTCCTGTTCATGTACAAAATTCTAAGTTAGCACTCTCTCTCTCTCTCTCTCAGAGCATGTTTGTGTATGTATTTCTCTCTCTTACACACGTGCACACATATGTCACATGTTAATTAAGAGAATACTCTGGAGGAAACTAATGAAAATATGTAACCAGTATACAAAGCCAAAAATGTCATAAATTTCTTGGTGAAATTTGGGTATCAACTCATAAATAAAATAAGAGATAGTATTATCTAAAGCTTTTGGTACTGCAAATTTTTAATCACAGATGCACCTGCAGTTTTCCCAAAGTAAAAACCTAGTTTTAAGAGTACCCCAATGGTATTTGAACTTTTCATTGTCAGTCCATATTTGGCACTGAAGTTGAAACAGATAATCAGAAAAGCATTATTTTAGAAATTGGAAAAAGCATTTTGGGAGTATTATTCAACTGGTGTGAAACATTATAATTAGAACATGTCGAAGTAGTACACACCTCAAAAACGAAAGTTAAGGACCTCTAGTCAATATTTCCGCAAGGATTTTCTCAACGGTAGTTCAAACAGCAATACCAAACATATCGTTATGCCAGTGCAAAGTGGTTGAAAAATTTTACCAAATGCAGCAAATTATTATAACTGTATGAAAAAGAAATAGAACTATCCCATGGATTGATACCACATTGAAATCAGAGTGTCAACTCATGCAAATCCTTGTTCTCATTAATTGCTCCTTAAAGCATTGAGATGAAATGTAGATTAAGATTCGGTTTAGTAATATAAATTTCTTTCCTTTTTGTAAGCACCCATTTTAAGAGTTTTTAAAACCAAATCACAGTTATTTAGGAACCTATTAAGGAAACATAAATCTTAGTCACCAGATAAAATGGTGATCATCTCTTTTATTAAAAGAACAATTAAGACTGATTCAACAAATGCTGGAAAACAATGACTATAACTGTTAAGACTAACTACTAACCAAATTTAGTTCCATAGTCTATGATACTGTCACTGTCATGGTCTTCCTTCCATCTTCATATTTCCAGCAACCAATTAAATAATTAAGTTTAGCAATCAATCTAAACTAAATATAGTAAAGTGGTTACAGATTCTTCCCATTTTTTTTTTCACTTACAAGGTAAAGGCAAAATCATATACCGTGTTTATTAAGAAAATAATCAGATTGGTCCAGTTACATATTTCCTTCCAATTTTATCATTCTTATTCAAACAGAAACAACAAAAGCAGTAATTACAACTCATATACCATTATCTTAAGTCTTAACAGAAGATTATCAAATAAACACCGTAATCCTGGAGCAATCTATTGATCTGATTATCTTTCACTCAGCAAAACATTAATCATATGCGGAATATGTCTGTATACGCCCTTCATATAGTAATGATAGGATCATAAAATTCAAATCAGAACCAAATATTCTTTGATTGTACGGAACTAAATCGCAAAAACAACCAGTAACAGCACTATTTTTATGCTACAATAATCACATCCCTGAAAATCCTTAACTTAATCAATTGTCAACTAAAAACAGAGTCAGACGCGCAGATCAAAGCATAGGAAAAGAGATTAGAAAGAAACAAACAGTCAATGATAAAGAAAACACAGATCAGATCATAGAAAGAGCTAAAAGATACGAATCAGAATCATATAGAAAGAAAGAAAGGGAGATACTAAATCCGTTGTCAACGAGGTAGTTGAAGGTGTGGCCATCGCAATTGTAGGTGAACTTATTGTTGGTGGCTGGAAGTTTCTGGAGACACTGAGCGGCTATGCTAGTGAAGTTTCCGGTGAACTCCGTAAACTCGGCCAAAATCACCGTCCCTCTCGCCACGAAGCTGTAGATCAACGATTGCTGCCCCATCTACACTGCACTAACACAAAAAATAAACCCTAAACCTAGAAACAGAGATAGATTCAGAAAGAGAGAAAGGAGTGATGAGCTTTTTGTTGTTGTTGCAGAGTAGAAATGAATCAAAGAAATGAGTGATTTTATCGTTAGAAATAGAGAGAGTTTCCTTTTCGCTTAGATGGGAGGCAAGGTAGCGTGGCGTAGCGTTGTCTATGAGTTGTTTGGCTACCCTCCAATTTCATAGGTAATAACGGAAATGCCACGCAGTTTGGATTTGAAAATTTTCAAGATTTCATATTTGGATTTAATCTAAGGCGGTGTTTTTGTTCCCATTCCTTGTTCTAGAAGAGAAGACCGTAACGCATTTTTCTGGTCCTATTGTGTTTGAACAAGTTACCTTAATTTTCCCAAAATAAATATAATTAATTATCAATTATCAATCTTCTGATTGTATATGGTTTGTAAAATTAAAATGTAAGAGATTATTTACCACTGTCAAAATTTTATATTGTTTGATTGCAATTTTGTAGTTTATTTTATATAATTGATTAGTTACGTGGATTAGTAATTTTGCATACGTGTTTCTTATTATATGATCACTGATGTTATGATTAGTTTTCGTGGACATTAAAATTTTATTTAAAGTAAATAAGATTTAAATTCGAGATCTCTCATTTTTTATTTTTTTTATTAAAAGTAAGAAAACTCTAATCATATTGATAAAACATAAAAATTGGCAACTCGCCAAAAAAACGTGCTTCGTCTGATGGCTATTATGAGCAACAAAAATCAACTTTTCTTTCTTTGAACAAGTCGCATTGCTTGAATATTAGTAAAACATTCAAAATAAAAAATTTAAACTACATACTTGAAAAAAGGTCCAAGAGAAACATAATAATTCTAGGAACGAAAAATCATTCAATCCCATTAAAAAAACAACAACACTCGTATAAAGAAAATAATAAATAAATCAAAATAATATTTGAAAATATATAAGGTTTGTTCAAGAATATTTCTATTAGGTGTTAGTTATTAGTTTTTTTTTTTTTTAGCCGGTAGTTGTTTATGTATCAATTAAATTAGAAATATTTGGTGAAAATAACTATTTAATTAGATGTTTAACTTAAAATGATAAAAAAATATTAATTATTTAATTAGCTGAATTTGAAGAGAAAAAATGGATATAATTGTCAAAAAAAAAATTAAAAGCTAAATGTTAGAGTGTTTATCGTTTTATAAAGACCTACGTTCATTAAACGCATAGAGTTTTGATGTGGTCAAAATCCTGATAGCTAGCTAAAAAAGTGTTGTAGATAGTGTGTTTATTGAATAAAAAAAAAACTAAATAAAATAAAATAAAGGAACTAGAAAAGAAACATGAAGTGATGCTTCTCATATTAACTAATATTGTTTTTTAGAAACTTTTATTCACCAAATTAAATAACCTGTACAATGAAATTCTTTATAATCTCAATCTCATACAAGATTCAAACCTAAAGATCTCTTGAAAGAAAACTCAAATCTTTGCCTTTAGAGCATTTAATCATATTAAATGCACAACTTAAGTTCAATTATTATTAGAAACTGAATTGAAGTATTAACAACATAGAGTTAGTTCAATTAATTATTTAATTAAACTTTATCATCTCACATTCCACAAAGAACATGTCTTTATAAAAAGATTTCCACTTATCTAAAGAAACATTAGTGGTTGAAGAAGCAATTTTTAAATTTGAGAATCTCAAGTGGATATGTTTATTGAAACATTAGTATATGTATTTGATAATTGTGATTAAACTTAAGTAAATAAACATAATTGCACATTAGGTATACCAAATAATAAATTCAAAATGCTTGTGTTGGCAATTAGTGCCCAAAGATAACTATTGATTAACTAATTTAGTGCCTAATAATAGAAATAACACTTAAGACCTCAGTGACAGCTGTTGTTCTTCTTCAATTAACTAGCATCTGGTTAGTTAAAAAGCCTGTCAAAACTCAAGAATCTCCTCCCTTAAGGAACGTTGATGTTACTTCTCCAGATGAAACAAATAAGTAATATTTAATAATAATTATTATTATTATTATTATTTCCTAGGGAATTTCAGTTTCATTAATATATAAATGTATTATTATATAGTACTTCTAACTAAGTTGACAGCTAATTGTATTGCATAAGATAGATTAACATAAACTAGATTAGTAGACTACAAGAAAACTATTAATTAAATATTTGTTTATATATTTTTAATTTTGAAAATATACTTAGTATTTAATTTTGAAAATAAATTATATATAATATTCAGCTGTATTTATAATATAAATGAACTAAATTAGTAAATAATTCTTAGCTTAAAAGGTAAGGATGATGTTTTGAGATCCAAAGATAAGAATTGAACCTATGAACTTTAAATCTCAAGACATCACCCTTGCCAGTTAGGCTGAAAATCATTTGTGAAAAGTGTTATTAATTAATTGCTTATCCTTAATTTTCAATTTAAAAGTTATCTTCAGTATGGAGTATGCTACTGTTACGAAATAATATTCGCTAATTTTGTTTTCTCTGGATGATGATAGTTTTTTATGTGTGGTTTGTGGAGAGAGGAAGGTAAGGTCTGGTAGAGATAAAGAAGAAGACGCCATGAATGGAGATTGTGTTAGACTAACAGAAGGTGATCAAATCTAAACCCTAATTTCCATGGTTTCCTAGAGAGAGAGAGTGTGTTTAGGGAGAGGAGGAAAGTAAAAGAAGAAGATAGAGAAATTTGATTGAAGTTATAAATATAATAATTTATAATTATAATATAAATTCTACATATAAATAAAAAATTTATGAACTACATAGTTTTGAAAATAAGATGATAGAAATTCAAAAGGATAATAGGTTGGAGATGCTTGATTTTTCTCATAGGAAGGTTCATGTGTAGGTTGCATTGGACACTGGTGTGGTCAACCAATGCCAAGGATTTGTCGTCTGGGACATTTTCAAAAATTATTTCAAAAATGTCAAAATTAGTGAACTATTATTTTTTAAAAAGTAATTTCAATCTAGTTACCAAATAGAAAGGCTCTAACTATTACAATTTACAACTGATATTTTGATTTTTTAGATAATTTCCTCTACACAGTCTATTCTGACTTTGTGACGCTAGGCCCAATCACCCAGCCCAAGATATAGGTCCAATCCCAATGGTAATAGAGCTGGTACTAGCCCAAACCCGATACATGGATAATACCCGACCCACTTTCCCCTACACAGAACAAAAAAAAAAAAAAAAAAAAATTGTCAAAATTAGTGAACTATTATTTTTTAAAAACAGAATTTCAATCTAGTTACCAAAAGAAAGGCTGCTAACTATTACAATTTACAACTGATATTTTGATTTTTTAGATAATTCCTCTACACCAGTCTATTCTGACTTTGTGACGCTAGGCCCAATCACCCAGCCCCAAGATTATAAGGTCCAATCCCAATGTGTAATAGAGCTGGGTACTAGCCCAAACCCGAACAGGATTAGATACCCGACCCCACTTTCGCCCTTACACAGAACAAAAAAAAAAAAAAAAAAACAACCGATGCAGAGTACTTTTATAGCATGAATTGCAGACAAGTACAGAGAGAAAAACGCCGAGAGAATACACAGAAAAAAAAAAAAAAAAAAACGAACCGAGCAAGTACTTCTTATAGCATGGAATGCAGACAAGTACAGGAGAGAAAACGCCGAGAAAGTAACAGAAAGTGAGAGAAAATAAAACAAAGTTCGTTTTTCAATATGAGTGGGGTTTCGGCTTCCCCACCGTTGGTCGCCAGAATCTCTTCTATTCAATCCAATAATCAAAAGTATAGTTATAGCTGTTCACCTTCCTCAGTTAATCCCAGTTTCTCGTCCTTATCAGCTGTAAAGGTCAAAAAACAATCGGGGCTTAGATTTGACACGCCAGCGAAAGACTCCCATGTAAGAACTGTCCGATGCAATAGCGCCACCGGACGCGGTGGCCCCGGTTCCGGTACAATTACCAACGCATTTCTCTTTTATTTTTCTGAAATCTGGAATTTCTTTTGGAAAGTAAATATGAACAGAAACGTTTGATTTTTTTTTTCCTTTTTTTGGCTAGTGCCGAAAGAAATAAAAGATTCAATCTTTGGTTTAATTTTACTTATGGGTAATTCTTTTAATATTTGTGGCTTGACTAAAATGTTTAGTCGGATATTTTTGAGTTTTTAATAGTTTAACGAATATTAGGAATTATAAATCTGTGATGCAATTTCATTTTCTTTGCAAAAAGAGTGACTTGTACTTAATTTGTGCAGGTGATGATGAGAGCAAGAATATTTTGGATGCATTTTTCTTGGGAAAGGCTTTAGCAGAAGCAGTTAATGAGCGTATTGAATCTACAGTTGGAGAGTTTCTCAGTCTAATTGGCAGGCTACAAGCTGAGCAGCAGAGGCAAATACAGGATTTCCAGGTAGTGAAATTGATAAATTATCTAAATGTGAACCTGTAAAAACACTCATTTGTCGTAGGAGTATTCTTTTATGTTCTTGCTGTTGTTATTTGAAATACACCTTAATACTTTTTATACTGAGAAAATTGGTTGTCATTTTATTTGCAGTGGGAGATATTTCATATTTGATTGTGTTCATTTATTTTATCTTCAAATTAAGAAGGACTGGGCTAGAAATTGTTTGTTTCAGGATACCAACATTTGAAAAATATTGTTTTTTAGTTGTCTTGAATATGGAATGTTTCTTGTAACTCGCGAATCCCTTTTTTTATTGGTGTTGCTCAACGAACGTGAGATTACTTGCTGCCATGCTTAGGCTATGTTTGATACTTACCATCATGGAATGTAATGTAAATGCATTTAATTACGCATTAGATGGAATCTATTTATTAGATGCATTTAATTACGCATCAAATGAACTACTCATTAGATGGAATCTACGCAACTGATCATCGAGAGGTCTAGATGTCCACGTCGCATTGCTTTAGCTTACATTCATGCCTTATTGTGTGAATGTATTTATATTTGAGAAAGATGTCAAATTAACTTTCCTGAAAGCTGAAAGTGACTGAGTTTTTATTTGCCTGCTAACTACTATCACAAAATTTATGCAAATAAACTTAGGATTCATGGATTGAAGCTGAATGTAAATTCTTGAAACTGTTTGGCATTTGCCATCTTTCTTTGCAGGTAGATGTGTTGGAAAGGGCTAGAAAAGCTAAGGAAAATGCAGCACGAGAAGCCAGGGAGGCACAAGGACTCATTCCTAAAGTTGAAACAGCATCAGCTACATATGGTGTTGACTCAGCCACTTCGTCATCAACCAACAATTCAGTCACTCCCGCAAATTCACCGTCATCTCCAAATACATATGCTGCCTCTACTGCAGAGACAGGTCCAGACCCTGCTTTTGGGGTGTCCGATGATGAGTGAACATGCATCTTCATATTCTGTAAATTTAAGACATGGCTTATCCGTAGTTATTCACATGAATGAAAGAGAGAGAGAAAGAGAGAGAGAGTTGTATCTTTGTAATCTGAAATGAAATAATGTATTTTGATATTTAAACTTTCATGTGCTGAATTACCTTGAAGAATATTGTAATTACTTGAAGATTAATAATATGGAAGTTGGAGACTTGTTAACCTCACTCCATTTGATGCTAGAACCCAGAATGGACCAGTTTGGGTAGAAGGATGCTGGCGAGTGCCTTCTGGGGAGTGACTGCTAAAGTTATATCACAGTAACACATCTAACAAATTCTCCTTTCATAACTTAGTGGGTTCATTTACCTGTCTTCAGAATTTGAAGTATTGCAATTTGTGAGAATTGAATGCATTTTTCTATCTGGACAATTTATCTGCATATGATCACATCCACCCTGGTAGAAGAAATAATCTCATCTTTTGAATGCAAAAAACTTTTCATATTGACGAGCTGTTTCACGATTTAATTTCACAGTTTCAGCCTTAACTGTACATTATAGTTTCCGTTTAATTGCTAAAATATTTTCTGATTTAAGATAACAGATCTAGGATACAGAAAATGAGTATCAGTGACAAACGTTCAATTTCCCATTCTACAGATTAACATAGGTCAGCAAAAAAGTTTCATATTCTCTTCGCTTTCATTGGGTGATGGAGAGTCAAAAAGCAGTACTAAATGAAATCAACAGCTCTCTTCATTCTTAAAAAAATTTCCTTTGCAGGATTCAGATTTCAATATAATTGTTGCCGATCGTTTTTTAAGTCACTATATAACTCACGAGATTAACAATAATATAACTCGCTGTCAAACAATGAAAACAAAGCGTTTTGTTTTTTCTCATGGCTAAGCATCCCTTCATTCTTCATCAAACTTGACACCAGACAATGGCACCTCGCCAACAATTTGATTGTCATCTTCTTCCTCGCTAGCATCTTCAACATCCATGGCAGAATCTTTTTTCTTCACATAATCCACTTTGAAATCATAGTCATCATCCATTGCATCAACCTTGGCTGCTTTTTTCCTTCGTTTCTTCTCTGCTCGTTTCATTTTTGTATTCAGCATGCCTTCTGCTGCATATAACTTCTCATTTTGCTTGCTAGTTGTAGATTTTGTCTTGGTTTTGTTTGCATCATCTTCTTCAAGACCCATTGGTTGGTCTTCACCATCATTCATTTCTTCAGAGTTTTCATCACCCTGGGTTGATGACCGAGTCTCCATATCTCCCTGATGAGGCAAAAAGTAATTAGGGAAAATATAGTGAAAGAATGAAATCATTACCAATGAAGGTTGTTTCCAAACTAATTTTAAGATGAAGAGGAATGCAAGTGCAATTTCTCATACCTGTATCATACTTTCATCAAAATTGATAGGACAACTAGGAGGTACTTCAACAGGATTGTAGTCATTAACGGACTTGAGACTACCAATAAATGAGGATTCACCACTGTAGACCTCATCAACATTAAATTCCTTCCCAAGCTCTGAAACAATCCTAGCTTCTGAAGGTTCCTCTCGATTCCTAATTGGAGGCATAGTATAATACGGGATTTTACCTGAAATATGTCAAATAAATCATGTTTTTTCAAATCAGAACTGAATTTCTCTTTGTTTTACAAATTACCTCACATGTTATTTTAATTTTTTAGTCTCTATTTGTGCATTAAAATAAGATGGCAGAGAGAACTGTAGAAGTTCCCAGAAAGCATACCCTCATTCCAATCATGCAGAACAATTCGAGCAGCAGCTTCAACATCCACAATACCACCCTTTTTGAGCCTAC
Source organism: Jatropha curcas (assembly GCF_014843425.1). The sequence goes on along the minus strand of NW_023590789.1, from coordinate 10,251,095 downwards.
CCCTGACAGTAGCCACTTTCTGCAGAAAATCATCAACTGATTCAAAGTTTGGTATCTTGTACAGAGTTACCAACAGTCTTGCTGGGCACAGGTTGAGAATTTCTTTCACTGTATTGTCCAGAAAAAGCAAGCATTAATATGGTAATCATAATATAAAAGGTAGGGTTGACAAAACCTTAGAACATATTCGGTAGAATTTGGCCCAGACATAACAAATTTTATCATTAATTAATTTATTTATTTATTCAAACAGAAAGCCAATATAATTTCTGGTGGTAAAAGAAGCCAGTAAACGGCGAATCAGGTATATCGGTAAGCATATCAGAAATGAAAAACAGATGACCATTTACACTACTTCCCACCCAATCAAACTTTCTGTAATTTTACTTATCAAAAGGGAGAAGATCTTGTTTTCGCCTAAAAAACAGAGTTATTGGTCTAAAATGGAGGGACATGTTTAGGAAAATCGTTAACTTACCAGGGCTAACTGGATCATCTAGCTTCTCAATTCTTTTGCAGTTACGAAGAGCTATAGATGCATCATTCTCCTTAGACTTTAGCAATACAACACCAGGGCAATCCAACAATTTAACATTCTTGTCTAGCTGAACTTCTTGCATTGATCTTGTTAGCCCAGGAGTAGCACCAACATTGACAACGTGACATCTCTTCAAGCTGTTAATCAGACTACTCTTACCAACATTAGGCAAGCCGATTACACCAACTGTAATAGATTTTTTAATCTGCCAAAACCAAGGATGCAAAAGAGTACCACTTAAGAGGCATGAAAAAAAAAAAAAAAAAAAAAATTACACCAACTGTAATAGATTTTTTTTAATCTGCCAAAACCAAGATGCAAAAGAGTACCACTTAAGAGGCAATGAAAAAAAAAAAAAAAAAAAAAGAAAGACATAACAAATAAATAACCCCCAAGTGTATAGCAACCCCATCCATAGCGTCACAGCTTTAATATAAAAATGCTTAAAACAGTGGAAATTCCGTAATTAACGGAAGACTTCAAGCAAATATAACACAGGACTTCAACCTATTTCCCTCGCCTCAAAAAAAAAAAAGAAAAAAAAAAAAAAAAAAGAAATTAGAATAGCAAAAAAAAAAAAAAAAAAAAAAAAAAAAAGAAATAGAATAGCTTAACATACATCATGACTTCTTGAGTAATTTTTCAGCAATTTAATGAGGGTTTCAGCTCCAAGACAATCACTCGTTTGCAGAAGATTGCTGGTCTTTGCTGCTTTTTTGGAAGACTTCCAACCTAAGTTTGACCTCTGCTCTTGGGTACTACACTTGAAGGCAACAGCAGGCAATTCTTCTCTGAGATACTTTAGCCATTTTTCAACAGCTTCTCGAGGAACAAGATCTTCAGAACAATAATAAAGTCAGAAAACAAGATACTACAACCAAGAACTAATGAAGCATTCCATAACATACCCAAACGATGTAAACATTTAAGCAGCAACATGAAAATATAATGAAATCCAATAGAAATAAGGAAGGATGAATAAGGAAGAGAGATTACCAATTTTATTCAGAAGTAACACCAGATGCTTATCATGACCAGATTTCATCACCATATTTTCCATATCAACACAACGGGTACCAAGAGGATCTCGGGCATCAAGGACTTCCAATATGACATCCGATTCTTCAATGACTTTAACCAACTCTTTGTAGAATGCCCTATCTGAATTATCTGTATGAAAATAAAATATTCAAGTGAATATTAGAATGAAATGGATATATCATCCTTAAAACTTTCCACTCACACATGTTCCAACTAAGTATTATCATACCCCGATTTCTGGCAATTCCACCGAAATCTCCATTGCTATTTTGCTCTTCAAAATTTTTTTCTTTTGCAGAAGAATCATCATCCTCGAGTAAACCCAACTTCCTCTTTTGAGCCTAAAAAAGTATGTGAAGATCTACTATCAATATGCCACCAAACATATAGGAAAACAACATCAATCTATAGCAGCTATACAACATAAAATGTTAAAGAAAATAGAAATCGACCTAAAAATAAATGCAAAGTGACCTATCTAAATAAACACTTTCATGTTTAAATGAAACCAATTTCCTTCTTAAAAACTATAGCATTGTGGCGAACCACTCAAAAACACGCAAAGGTTGCTTTTTTAATAATGAGCTATGAGGAAAGGTCACAGAGACAAAAACCAATAACTACACAAAATAATTGGTCATAACAAGCAACAGAGAGGATTAAGCAAATTGAATCAATACCCTCTCTTTGCGAGCAGCTTTCTTTTGCTCTAGTTCCTCAAGAGCACGGGCCCGGCGAGCTTCAAGAGCCTTTAGCTCTTGTTCCTTGAAGGGCCAGTCATTAGGAATACCAGGATCCTTCTCGACCTTGCGTTTATTCTTCAACCCTAGTTTCTTTGCTTCCTTGGCCTTTTTTTTGTGATGCTCCTTGACCTTCCTCAAAACCTTATACTTCTGCTTCAACGTCACTCTCTTACTCTTACTCTCTGCATATCGTAAAAGCACCACAAACAATAAGTCACAAAGCCAGCAAACTCAATATCCAATAAATAGAATTTCAATTAGAGAAATGTTTCTGCTCACTTTTGCTCTTCTTCACCATATTTGCTAGTTATTCTTCCTGAAATTATAAGTCATGCAATAAGACCATAAATTCAATAGAAAACTGAGAAGAATAAGGGGAAGTTAGCAGGAAAATTACCTGGAAAAGGCTTGTGCTAGGGTCTAACTTTAACAGCGAAGAATGGAAAAGGGAGACTGGACTAATGGCTACTAGGGTTTTTGATAAGGGACAAGATAGTCGAGTCGAGCCAGATCGTATTGGTCATGTTATGAGTTTGAATGGTCCGATTAATTAAATGGGCCGATGCATGCAAGCCCAAGTTAAAAAAAATGTCAAAATAATTTATGGGGTGAGAGAGGCTCGAACTCTCGACCTCAGGATTCCTCTAAGCTATGAGACCTACGCGCTAGCCAACTGCGCCACCACCCCAGATGTTTGAAAAATGAATTTTAAAAACTATATTATTGTAATTATGTCACATTATCTCCCGTACATAAGACAAGCATATTTTCTTCATTTTGACATATGACACGTGTTCTTTTTACAAGCCTCTTTTTAACACTTAAAAACTTTTATTTGACAATTCTTATCTTACATTTATATTAATTAATTCTCATAAAATATGTATCCTAAGAAAATAAAATAACTATCTCTATCATAATATTGATTATCATTAATTATTTTTAATCTTTATTATCATTTAAAATAAAAGGTTTAATATCATAATTATAATTTAACTGTATTTGTTAAATTAAATTGAAATATTACAAGTTTAAAATATATTTATCTGCAAATGAATTTTATAAATATTAAAAATGATTTTACTAAAAAAATGAAAATATTGAGTTATATTTCATTCCGAAACAAAAAGTCATTATATTTTAAAAAATTATAGTTTCTCAAAAGTTTATATATGTATTTAGCGTATAAGTGTACTTATTTAACATTTGCTTCTTTAAATATGATTGATAACAATTTTATAAAATGTAATTAAATTTAATTAAATTTTATGCTTTATATATTTAGTGGGAAAAGAAATTTATAATTCAATTTTAAGAATTGAATTATATTAAATTGTTTATAATTAAAGTCAAATTTATTAAGTTTTGATGAAATTTGAAACAAATGCATTAATTTTTTTTTAAACTGAAATTCTCATTTTCATCTTCTTCATTATAAACTACAATTAATTTAATATTATTTACTATTATCATGTATAGCTGATTAAATTAAATGTTTTTTATTTTTGTGTTGACTTTTTAATATTATATATTTACTAATATATTGTTCTACTCAACTCTTATATCGCGAATTTATTATATTTATTAATATATCGTGAGTTTATATATGCGAATTTATTAAATTATAATATATCCGTGAGTTTATTTTATTTATTTAATTAATTTTTTATAAAACATTAATTAAAAATATATATTATAATTATATATATATATTAATTATTATTAAATTTTAAACTATTAATTATTATAAATTTAAACTATTAGGTATAATTATTTTTCAATTTTATTACTGAGAGTAATTTAACAAGTGATATTAAATAAATTTCAATTGTGGAATTATACAGTTGAATTCCGCATTTAAATTGTGTCCATATAAATAAATAAAATTATTTCTAAATTAATCTTAGCTAGAATTGACTGTAAAGAATTGGACATATCCGAATCCGATTCATTTGATCCAAGTAGTACGTCAAACTAGGGCCGACTCTGCTGTCCCAGTGATAACGACGAGCTGTCGATCACAAAGTTCATCGACTCAAAAACCAGGTACGCTCAAATCCAATCCAAATCCCTATTCGACTCCATTTACAGCCACTTCTTTTATCAAAAACCTAACACTAACTTTACTCACTTTTAGCTTCTTTGATTTATCTTTACAATTCTGAATTGCCTTCCTTTAACGGTAACTGCATTTCCTACACATCCCAATCTTTTCACTGTAACTGTTACAATTGGCTGTGATTTGACCTTTAACGGACCTTGTTGTCAGTGCAGACATTGATTTGATGGCTGAAGTGTTCGATAGACAGGCAATGTGTTGAGTGGCAGGCAGGAAGTTATTGTTTAGCAATGGCAGAATATATAGCTTCCACTCCATGTGTCAAGCTGCATTTATGGACAAGCTGTGTCAAAGAGAAGGGCTATTTAATCCGGAATTCACATTTTAAGACGCCACAGAGGTATCCTCTTCCTTACCTTGTAATCCTTATGGGATTTTTATTTTTGATTGACTTGAAAATGTGATTGTATATGTCAACGCTCAGAGTTGTTTGCTGCGTTTATTAGTTTTGATTTTATCAGTAGCCGTTACCTGAAGGACATTATGTAGGGCTGGCATTTTGATGGGGAAATTAAAAATTAATCAAATTTCATATTTTATCTGCATCGTGAACCTCAATTTTGTATTTTCTTTGAATCCCAATGATTACTAGACAGTGTCAAACTAACTCACACAGAAAGAAATAGGCAAGAAATGAGTTTGATATGAATGTTTTAAACGGATGAATTTGTTTGCCATCATATCATATCACTAATGAAATGTAAGTGTTAGCAATCATTATGCTTTAACACATTATGTTTTGGCTGCAGAAAGTATCCTCGTGGAAGTTGGAAAGTTCTCTGCCTCCATTCTCGGAAAACATATAGATCTGGACTCTCAAATTTTAAATCAAGTCCTTTTATCAGGGAATCTGCCTTGAGGTGTAGTTGCTTGGGATCCTTGGTGGACCCTGATGGTCTTACAGCTTCTGATTTGGTTTCTGTTAGTGATCAGTTGCTGCTGATAACCAGCATAGCCCTAACATATATGGCTGGAGTACTTCCTCTTAAGAGGCCCAATTTTACTTCATGGAGAATCTCATATGACAATGTGGTTGGTGAAACTGCAACATCTTCTGGTAGGTAAGGGTAAGAAGATCAAAAATTTATTTTAGCTCCAATATATATAGATTTCTGGTAGGGTAAGGGTAAAGAAGATCAAAAATTTTATTTTTAGCTCCATATATAATTAGTATATATATTATATATATATATATTTCTTTATGTCATTTGCTTTCTGAAAGATAAGAGTGCTATCTCTTTTATGTGTATATATTTCTTTATGTCATTTGCTTTCTGAAGATAAGAGTGCTATCTCTTTTATGTGTCTATGCTTTACTTTTTGTGTTTGATTAAGACATTTTTCTTTATTTGCAGTGCCAAAAATAATGATGACTGTGTTAATATAAAATGTGCCTGGGATGCAGTAAAGGAGAAACTTTTATATGCTCTCAATGCTGTAGAACACAAGAGCAATCTCGGAAACAGACTCCTTGAACTTGATCAAGAGAATGCAAAGAGGCCCTTAAGTTTGTATGCTGTATCTGAGGGGCCCAAGTTGCGATTGCTTTGGACTTCTTTTAAACATCTCGAGGATGAGGCAGGCACTGTCACTATTTTCTTCTTTCTTTCTTTTTTGGGATAAACCACCATCATCTTCTAATAATAGTTTGATAAATCCAAAGGTTCATGGAAATTACTTTGCCTAACTCTGTTAGCTTCGAGTCACTTTTCTGCATGAGCTCTCAAGGGCTTACAAGTTAAAAGATACAGTTGGGAAAGAAAACAAGTAGTTTATTGATTGAGTGAATCTTTTTGCAGTAGTTAAAACACAGGCAAGCAGTAGTTAAAGATACGGAATCAGCTGTTTTTTGGCTATTAAATCTTTTTGACAACAATCTTGCATGTTATAACCACATGCGAGATTACAAATTCATAGCTTTAGACTGAGATGAGTAGCATTGACCAACAGTTTTGTTGTTGTGCTTGCAAAACAGATATTTTTTTTTCTATTTTCTGGGCAAAAATTTTAGAGGAGCAATTTAAATAACCATTTCTAAAAACACTATATTTTTGAAGTATAGATCCTTATATTTATGTTTATATGTCATTTGATGCAAAAAAAGAGTTGTTTTGGTGACTATTTTCCCCATAATGACCAATTATTTTTAATTTATGAGGAGTTGTGTCTGTTCCTATCTTATAGGAAGCATCTATAAGAAGGACCCACCTAAAGTATGCTTTTTACTCTCATTCCTTAGCATAATTCAATGTCTGTGATAAGGGGAATTGTCTTGTGCAATGGTAAAAGTCTTGAGCTTACAACAAAGAGATTGTCGGTTTAAGGCCTGAGAGCAGCTATGTCATTCAAAAAATTTGAGAGCTTTGACTGTCTCTGGAATTTTGAAATTGGAATTAAGGCTTATTTAACTTCATGTCTGTCTCTGTAATCTATACCTGAAACCTAATTAATTAGTTAATGGCCTTTCCATTGAATGCCTATGACGAATTGATTTTCTTGTAGGAACTCAAAAAGTTCATGATTTAAATTTTGCACAGCTTTTAATAAAATGTTGTATAAGATGTCAGGCCAAACAATTATTTCATGAAAATTTTCTCTATTCACATTAGTTTTTCAAATGGGGGATATAAGATATTAGATCTGGACTGTTTGACATATCTAATGTATGCATTTTAATATCATTTTAGTAGTTTGTCAATTAAGGTTTCATAATTTTTGTTTGCAGGTGAATAATGTTTTAGGTGATTGCGAGGCTTTTACTTTGGATGATTGGTTGACTATTTTCCCTGAAACTATTCAAAAGGCTTTTGACTGCATATGCATGGCTTGGCTAGGGGAAGAACTTTGCCTTGAAAACAAGAAACTCGATGAGGTATCGAGTGGAAAAGCTTATATATATCTGTATGAGTTTTATTACACATTCCTTGCTTGTTTAGGTTAAATATCCTTTTTGTTTTTCCCTCTCTCTCTAGGCACTTTTCTCGTTGATGATTCAGAAATTAAAGGGAGATGAAGTTGTTTTACAGACCATAAGAAAGTCAGGCAAGGAAGATCTTTATGCAGAATTATTATACTTTCTTAGATTTGGGTTTCTCAGGTAATTTTAGTAATGGTTGTCTTGTTTTCTTTCTTCTTAACCACTCTAAGTTCTTGTGCAATCTGGGATCTCTTAGAATTGTACTGGTTCCCACCCTGACTGGCTGCTATGTCCGCGTTTGAAAACTACAGGCTTAAAATCCAGAGGTTTAGTGTGTTAAAATAAAAGTATAGGGGCTTGAATATCTCTTTTTAGTGTCCAGCAGCCTTCTGCATATTGTTCCTAATTTTACTTTATGTTACATTCTGTAATCAACCTAATCTTGATGCCACTGTTCACATTTCCTGTACTATCATTTCTATTTTGGCAGGAAGAGTTGTTGTTATGACCAGAGCTTGTTTTCTTTGCATGGAGATTCCATATTAGAAGATTTGGTAATAACTTTAGCAGATGGCGTTGCCAATGTTTATTTGGAGCTTATTTCTGTTGATGGTAATTTGTCAAATGAAATGAACAACCTGGGAATGACTATGTGTAATTTGTCAACCCGAGCAATCCAAAGATTGCGCAATGAGGTATAGTAGCTGTTCTCTATGTGCCTATATATAGACCTGGAATGAACTATGCGTTAGATTTGGGCAACACCGACAATCCAAAGATTGCGCAATGAAGGTATAGTAGCTGTTCTCTAAATGTGCCTATATATATATATAAATATATATATATATATATATATATCAAGATGTCAACCAGAATTATAATGGGAATATGGTATTCCTCTTTTTCCTGCATTTTATTGTCCTGAGCTTTATTTTTTTTTTAATTGCATTAAATTTCTGACCTGCTGAACCTGTATCTGTCATCCATATGGAACTTCAGTTTAAGTAATCAGTTAAGATGAAATTTTGTTTTTGCTCAGAAACATTTGCCTCTGTTTCTCCATTACATTTCAATTGGCACATAGTTATACAGGGAAAATTGTTGCTTTTAATATTAATAAATTAGTTAGCAGCCTGCAATGGTCACAATGTGAACTTTTAAAGCGAAACAGAAATGCACCTAGAATTCTCGTTTTGCTTGACCAACTAATCAATGAAAGAGAGAATTTTATTCATTCATATTAATATTTTTGGCAGCATATATTTTGTTGCATGTAGAGTTTGTTTTTTTTCTTACTTGATTCTTAAAGGAAAGATTTTTTGCAATATTCACACATTTTCCTTCATTTCTTGTACTCTTCCTCTTTTGGGGTCTGACACAAAAGATTGTTTTATTTATTTATTTTTGGGCGCCCATGGGGGCAGGGGACAGAGAAAAAGGGAGAGAGAGGGGGGGGGGGGGGGGGGGGGGGAGAGAGAGGGGGGGGGGGGGGGTGGGGGGGTCATTCTGTGGGGTGTTTGACAATGATTTTTCATTTTGCTAGAAGTTAAACATTGCTGTTTCAGTTTCATGTGTGGGATCATTCTCAGAAATGTGGAACTTCTGGCACAGACAGTTGAAATTACCAGAATTTTTTTGTTAACAGGTGGCTTTTGAATCAATGGTTAGTGGGGGGTTCTGGGGGTGTTGACAATATTCATTTCTAGAAGTTAAACATTGCTGTTCAGTTCATGTGTGATATTTCAGAATGTGGACTTCTGGCACAGACAGTTGAAATTCCAGAATTTTTTGTTAACAGGTGGCTTTGAATCAATGGTTGTATCAAAATATGGAGGCAGTTGTATCAATGTATGAGGATCGATTTGATCTGTGCACTCTACAGTCCAAAATCATTGAGGAACCAAACCTGAGTCAGGCTGAAAATCGTAGCTGGTGGAAGAAGCTTACTCGAAAAAAATCTGAAACAATTCCAGCTTCATTATATTATGTCATGATAAACCAGTTCTCCATGCCTGTAAAACGGACAAAAGAATTAAGGGCCTTGACAGGGTGGTAAGTCTTTAATACTTTGACTCTACTGGTTCCTTTTTTTTTTAATTTTTTTGCCTTGCACATGACATGAACTTTCTCATCAATTTAAAAATGTAATTGTGGAGTCTCAAGAAATAATTGTGAAATATAGTTGATATGTAGAAACTCCTACTCACATTTCATTTTCTCCACAAATTGTAAATGCGAGATAAAACAGTTAGAACAATCTCTCTGCTAATTGTTCAATTTGTTGTCCTATGGGGTCAAAACAGAAAGGTGGCTGGAGTAGAGTGTTCAGTTACAATATACTATTATTTTGGCCATATTTCTGGAATGTAAAGCTTTGTTGACAATAATAGTTGCAAGTATTTTTGGCTATGGGATAGATGGAATGAATGAAAATTTTTTGTTAATTTTGTAACGATACAAGGTTAATTTCTGGAGGTAATCCATAATTGTTAAGCTGAATCTCTGAATTTGATCGGGTGACAGCTGAACAATGATAATGCTAGTAGTATATAAGTTGGGGTTCCTGTTGGACATGAATTAGCATTGTTGGAGTAATACTTTTTGTATTTGGACTAATGCTCTTCACAAATAAGAGTTTATCCATTTGCAAAATAGAACATGAGGAGGAGTATATTTCTGAAACTATTTGCATTCTGTGACCTCATAAAGAGAGGCACCCAACTTCTTAGTTTCTTTTATTCTCTAAAGTGATGCACAAAAATGTACAGCCCCGACCTTAGCGCCCTTCTGTTTCTCTCCTCATCTCCCATTCTTTTTGTGTGATTTTACTCATCCTTCTCTGAGGTGTGGAGTGTGTTATTATTCAGTCATCTGCCAGGACCTTTTACTACCACCTAATCTTATTTTGCTGCATTCTTCAACTGCTATATGATTTTAAGTATTATAAGCAAAAATATTTTCTATTACCCTTTCTAAATTATCTTTAATTGTTTCTCAGGAGATACTATTTCAGTCTGTACCTTGAGTTATCTGATATTACCATGCCGCTGATTAGAGCTGTCATCGACAAAGTTAACAATGCCATCTCATTCTTTCTAGTTTCTTTGATTGGGAGGTCATTAGGGCTTATCTACACTGGAATTAGGCAGTCTCTGCGATGGAAGTGAGATTTCAAGGGTACATTTCTATTGTTTCCATTATAATTTTGCTTCTTGTTGTTTTCTTGCTTTATATAGCTACAACTGCATCAAGTAGCTACAGGAGGAATATGATTTTTAAACGGTCAGATTGCAATCTTCAATTTTGCCTGAGCTCTGAGTCTTTTTTCTGCTAAATTGTTTATAATAGATCTTAGTACACTCATCAGCTTGCTGTTAAATATTTGTTTTTGATATCACCAAAATTCATTCCAATTGAATCATATTTAAGTTCATGAGAATTATCTGAAATATTGAAATATTTGAATATAAATTTAGGTATGGCCTTGTAAAAGCAGTGAACATATTCCAGTTGGTGCTTTGGAACCATTTGATGCTGGGATGCTTTTTTTATTCTCTCTTATGTAGTTACTCGCAAATGGAAGTGGGGCAAGACTAGAATGAGATTTGAGTAGGCATTGGTGTTAAAGTAATGACATCCTTGTGGAGGCATAGAATTGCTTGAGAGATGATGAGAGAAATTTTAAATTATTTTCCACTGCATTTTTGTGATTGATTACATATGCATGTGCATGCTTTTGATTCTGATTTCTAGAACTAACAGGGGCATTGTATTTTTATAGCTTTCCCTCATGAATTATGCTATCCTTTGGTGATTATCCTGTGATGAGGTAATGATCAAAGATTAATTAGTCGAGTAATTCTCTCCATGTCTCATATCCCCTAAGTAGGTGGTATTTGTTTTGCATGACTGGTCATTTATTTAATGTTCATGAAGAAAATGGTGGGAACACGAAACCAAGAGAGAAAGTGACCGGCACACATGAATAAATCCTTTTCAAAAGATTGCAAAAGCAAAAGTATATTTCAGAAGATAATTCTTGTGCCCTACCATATTTACATGATTATCTCTTTTGAAGAGAAACTTCTTATTATACATTAATCAATTCATGGTGTCCACATCTTTTTGTAAAGCAAGGTTTCCCACTTTGAAATTGCCCCTTTTAACTACCCTAATTATAATAGGGAATGTTAATTGAAGATCATCAACCAAAGCTTGTATTTGCTCTGATGATTATCTAGCCCATGCTTTTCAATAATTATCATCTTCTTATAAAGTTTGAAGAACTTGGGGTCCCCACTAAGACCTCATTTAGTTCCAAGTATTGTCTAGCTCAGGCTTTCTTTTTAATTTTGAAAATTTTCCAGCTCGAGCTTCTTTTAAGAAAATTACTGTCTTATTGCAAAATTCATAGGAAATGTCTCTCTCTCTCTCTCTGTTTTTTATTTTTTATTTTCTAAGAAAAGTACAGGAGCTTAAGCTTTGAACTTATAACTTTGGCCAGGTATTATTCCTAGCCTCAAATGTAGACAAGGAGAAATTTGACATAAGAAAAGTGGAGAAAAGTCATATTTGAAAGGCTGAAGTGATGAAGCATCACTATCCAAACCAAAGAAAGATGAACAAAGGGTTCAAACTACAATGTTTTAATTAGGATTGCACATTTTTTTCACCATAAAAATGAAGCATTTTACCTTTTTACATGCTATCATTAGAAAATCATCATCCAATATGTGAGATATTATTATTATCATTGTGTGTGCTTGTGTTTTAGTGTTGGTGGACCATACTGTCCTTGTCCACTTCCATTCTTTATTTCATTTTTGGCTGATGAAAGGATACTTACATTGGATGTATTTTTCTTTTTTCTTTTTTTTTTGTATTTTTCTATTTTAAAAAATTTAACTCACAGCCCACAGACAGATTAAGGGCAGTAAAGTATGCATGCAACATATATTTCTCCATAATTCAACTTTTAATAACTTTTATGTTGTGCATCTTTTGACCAGTGCTTTTCAGTGTTACTCTACAATCTAACAAATATACACCTTTTGCTTTTTCTTTCTTCCATTCGCATTCTCCATATATATATATATATATACTCTTCCAACTTTTATATTATGAAGGCGAATTCCGTACCAACTGAAATTTGGATTCTTAATTTGCTGTTATATAGAGATTAACATTGAATTATAATTTATCTTTCAAAAAAAAAAAAAAAACATTGAATTATAATTTAATTTGAATACACTTTGCAAATATGAAGAAATAAAAGATGTCTATGTAAATAAGATTGTAATTAGTCAATCATATGTGGTCTGATTTGTATTTTCACTGATACGAGTAGGATGTTTCAGATTCGAGTCTTTTCGATTGTAAAATTTTTTATCAATTTTAATGAGTTAAAGGAGAAGACTACCTCTCAAGTAGGATGTCTATTATTCTGAATCGTTAAGCCTTTCAATGAATTAAAAAAAAAAAAAAAAAAACACTGATACGAGTAGGAAATGTTTCAGAAATTCGAGTCTTTTCGATTGTAAAAAATTTTTTATCAATTTATATGTTATGTTTAAAAGGAGAAGAGCTAACCTCTCAAGTAGGATGTCTATTATTCTGAATCGTTAAGCCTTTCAATGAAATTAAAAAAAAGAAAAAAAAAAGGAAGGTGGTTGTAAATTAACAAATAGCCTTATAATTAAGTAGAACAGAAAGAATAAAAATTAAACAAAAGGCATAAGGAAGATTCAGAGTTTAGAATATAATTGTTTTGAACCGTTATCAATCCAAGTTTGAAGGTTAGTATTCTTATTATTGAAGTAATTAATTAATCAGAATATTCACTATTCAAGATATAGTTTTAATGGTAAGTGCCATTATACTCACATGATAAAAAATCTAGGATCGAAGACTCTTTTCTACAACTCAAAAAAAAAAAAAAAAAAAAAATCAGGAACCATCAATAAATTAAAAAATAAAGAAGTTTGGGATATACTTTAATCACTTACCCATTACTTCAATTTTTTTTCACATAAAAAAATTAGGATTTCCATTTTGCTAATCAATTCAGAAGACACGACAAGTTTTATTTTTTTCTAATTAAAATTTGCTAAAAAAAAAAAAAAAAAAAAAATCAGGAACCATCAATAATTAAAAATAAAGAATTTGGGATATATTTAATCATTACCCATTACTTCAATTTTTTTTCACATAAAAAAATTAGGGATTCATTTTGCTAATCAAATTCAGAAGACAGACAAGTTTATTTTTTCTAATAAAATTTGCTTTGATTGCTCACATGCCCCATTCTAAGAAATACACTCTCTCTTTAAATTAAGTCCAATGTGAAATAACAAAGAAAATAGCCTTTTGATCTTTTTTACTTTAAGCCACCCAATGCTTTTCTTGTTCTAGAGTCATTTTCTATTGTGTCACTATTGATTCTCACATTATATTCCATATATATAGATTTTAATATTTCAGTCTTTTGCACTTAAATGGTTAGAGCTCAAAGGACTCATCAAATTCCAATTTTAGAATAAAATGTGAAAATTTTTATTTATGGAAGGTAAGAGCGACCCACCCACCTAATAACAAATAAGGTCACTTTCTTCTCTTTTGACCTAAAATATTTTTCACTTGAAATAATGAATTTATAACATAGGTAATTAATGATTAATTTCTAAAGGAGTATATATAAATGTACCTTGTAGTGGGTCAAGAAAGCCAAGCAAGTCTAGCTTTGAGGAAATCCAGAGAGCAGAAACCATGTTCAAGAATCCTGTTTTATGTCAGCTCATGTTTAAAGACTGAGATGAGCCTATTTTGGGTCCCAATGGCAATATCTAGAACTGAAAGGCAAACAAAATTTGATTTTTTTTAAAAAAAAAAAACAAAAATTTGATTAAAATCAATATATAAGTAGATAAATATGTTCTGACATACCTTGATGTCACCCATTATGCATCTGATATAAAATGACCCTACAATCTGGTTCTTGTGTTATGTTGAGTTTAGCTTCATTGAAAAATTTGAGAAAATTTCTCTGCAATTAATTTGAGATCTACCTTTTGCCAATGCCATAGTGGGAAATGAAGACTCAAAGAGTTAGTGATATTTTTAAATAGCTTTTAGAATTTTGACCGATCAAAATACTAAACGTTATTTTTTATAATATTTAGTAATATAATATATGAACTAGTTTTTAAAAGTTAAAATAGTGTTTTATAAACGTTCAGTTTTTAACATTTTATGACAAACTACTCAAATAAAAACTAACAAATATCAAAATAATCAATTTTACCGAACAGACCCTAAAAGGGTATGATTAATATATCTTGGCATACTTAAAATCGAATAAAATTGGAGCATATTAGAGGTATAAATTCCTAATTCAATTTATAAATTCTATCCAAACTCACTTAACTTAGAGTTATTTAATATTTACATCAAATAAATATAAAATAAAAAATTATTTTATCCAATCTAAATGTCATTCATGAACCAAAATAGTTTAATTTGCACATTCGACATTGATGGAAGTGGAAAAAGAATACGAATTTTAAACATACAGAGACTAAATTTAAAAGCCAAAGTTGTATGCTTTATAAAGTGATTCCTTAACAAAACTTACATGGTGGCACAGAAAGCAATCAAAGGAGGCAAAAAGTATCATTTTAATTTTTTCTATTTTGACATTTTTTTATTGGTTGCAAGTTTGAAAATCTTTGCAGCCATCACTATATTTTCTTGCTCAGAATTGAATTTCTAATTATATATAGGAAAATAACATGATAGATGTAAAATTTTCCAATGAGTAGCCTTCAAAGAATCATCTTTTGTTCATATAGGAATTGATTTCTTTCTGTACAATAATTAATATGTATATGGTTGAAAAGTTTGACTCGGTTGAAGTCAAGTTTGTTGATTACTTCCACAGTTTCTAGTGTTGAAGAGTAAAAAATCTCAATATTTCTGAGTTCACCCAACATATATAATTTAACCTAATTGATAGGAACAATTATTAAGTTATACTGAGCAACTTAAAATCGGCAGATAGACACAATAAACCGAGCAACATCCATATCCGTTTGAATATAAGTAACAGTCTGTCAAATGAGTTATTAAAGGTCATTAATTACCAAGATCCTCATTTGGTATTTATAACCGAGATTCTTACTATATGTTTATATCTTCAATTACTAAAAAAATAAAAAAAAATATAGTATAAATATTTGTATGATGTCCTATAAATGGACATCTGATCATTTCAATAGCAATTTCAATATTCTCTCAAATTTCCTAAGTTTACTTCTATCACTAATTAATAAAAATAAGTTTCTATTATTACTTCTATATATGATTAGTCTTAATAAGTACTAATTACCATATGATTAAATTGCCTCTAGAACTAGAAAAGACCCTGACAGAAAATTAAAGCAAGATTGGTATAGAAGTGAAGTTTTTTTCTCAACTTGACAAATTACAGCTTACCTAATAGAAAAAGATGTGCCATTTACTACTAGAGTAGCATTATTGCTTTTAACAAGTTGATATCAATTCTAATTTAGTCAAACGGATAGATTTGACATTAAAATTTACGTGATTTGTCTTGTAGCACTCTTAAATTTACGATGACATATCATTTTCATATTTAGTAATAATTATATTATTCACCAAAATAAAATATAAAAGTGCAAGGTTATAATTGAACTTTTATATAAATTATTTTAATTGTCCGAAAGACATAATTATTACTAAAATGCAAAAAGCATAAGTTTATAATTGCCCCTTCATAAATTTAAGGGTGTCACAAAATAAATCGCATAAATTTTAAAGGCAAATTTATGAATTAGGAGAATCGGATTTTGAGTTGACAAAAAAAAAAAGTTTTAATGTCCACTCTATTGACTTTTTGTACCAAATGTCTTGGAATCACCACAATTGGGATTTGTGTTAATTTGTTAATTAGCTTGATTTCTTCTATATACAAACATTGAGAGTGGATACAATGAGGGGCCTAATTGCCATGTTTTGTTGTTTATTTTATTTAATAATGTGATGCTAATATACTTGTAATCTAGTTACTTAATCAACTATTTTGGTAGGAACATGATGAAATTGCTTTTTCTCTCCAACCAAACAAATATATCATTCACTTTCTTTTTCTACAAATAAAGCAAATTAGATTTTCCATGTCTGCCCTTTACATTTCTTGACAAGTGAAAAAAACCCAATTATTTTTGGTTTTGGTTTGACAAGAGTAGGTAGGAAGCTTGCTTCAACGAGGTCTAATCAATGGAGGCAATGGTTGGAGCCTCATTATAGTAGCTAAGTAGCTTTTAGTCATTTCAATTAAAACATGCTTCTTTACAGGTATGTATGTGGTTATTTTTGCTACTACTTTTTTTCACATGATGGGTATGCATTTCTCAAATTCCAACGCTTTTAGACAAAGATTTTTCTCAAATTCCAAAAATTAAGAGAAATTTTCTTTTAGCATACTATTCCCTTTATTAGAAGCTCAGAAGATAATAATACATGGCTAGAGGAAAATCTTGTTTGACTCGATAAAACCCAATTAATTTTCATAGATTTAGTATCCTGATAACATGCTATCATTACAGCCATTGAGACCACCACCAAACACTTTTACTAGACTATGACCATGTCGGATAACAGGTTAAGTAGCTTTTGTCAAAACGCTACGTGTTATTGTTTATAGTGTTTAGTAATGCGTTTGAATTAGTTTTTACAGGTTAATGTAACGTTTCATAAAAAGTTAATCTCTATAACATTTAACTTTTAGCATGTGAAAAATTGTTCAAACAACCACTAGCTATTCATACAGCTAAACGCTATTAAAACAATTAACGGCTATCAAAATAATTAATTTTTTCGAATTAACCATATCACTACCAATGCCTGTAAAGCATAATGTTTTTTCTATTTTAAAGATAAACATACAAAGTGAGAGTCAAACTTGGTTTTACTTGAGGGGAAAAAATGGCTTGATACCCCTATAATAACTACCTTAACCACATTGAAGTCACAAAATCTTTAATGTGTATATATATATATATATATATAAATGAATTTATACATTTGACCTCCTGTTTTAAATTCATTAGAGCGAATTAACTCGGTACATAGAACTCAACAGTATCAACTCTAAAAAACTCACTTTAAACATCACTTTTTAAAATTTAATTTCGTCTCAATTGTATATACTCTAATTTTAGATTTGTTAATAAATCAAATTATGAGCCTATATATAAATTATGTAAAAAAAAATAATAATAAACTTTACATGAAACTCCTCCAACTTTTGAAATTTTGACAGTTTACAAACTCATGCCCGACCAGTTGCACTATTATCTCTTACATTATTTTTCATGGCCACACTCCAATTATAAGCATGCATTACTATAAGCTGGAAGTCAATACATACAATGAACCAAAATTTTCTTTTTGGACCATATCACCTTCGTCCAACTTGTCCCTCTCCTTCTTGTGCACGGCTATATCCTGCACACAAATTTTTTTTTTTTTTTCTCTCCTGGTAAAGTGCATTTTTAAAAAATCAAATTTATATTTTTACTCTTAGGGGAATTGAAGTTGCTGATCACTTCAACCAATCGTGAACCCCTTGTTAGTAATTTGTGAAGTTGGAAATTACAATATTGGCCTTAACGTACCATCTTCCTGTCCTAAAAAATGTATGTATATTATATGATATATTACCGAGGTACAGTGGGGACTCTGACCCATGCATTACCCATCATGGGAGACACATTTACATGTTTAATTTGGCCTTTCACTATGAGAGAAGCAACAGTGTGTTTATATTTTAAAAGAGAATACGATCCTTTGCTTTTCTTATGTCTTTTCTCTTTTTTTTTTTTTTTTTTTTTATATAATATGAATTATATTACCGAGGTACAGTGGGGACTCCTGACCGCATGATTACCCATCATGGGAGACACATTTAACCAATGTTTTAATTTTGCCTTTCACTATGAGAGAAGCAAAGTGTGGTTTATGATTTTTAAAATAGAGAATACGATCCTTTGCTTTTCTTATGTCTTTTCTCTTTTTTTTTTTTTTTTTTTTCTTTTTTTTTTTTTTTTTTTTTCCCATAAAACATTTACTATATATACATATGCTTTTTCATTTCACTTAGACCCACCTTCTTTTCTTGTCACTTTCTTTCAACATCTTCTTCATGATATATTGTTCTTTAATTATCTTTTATTACTAGATTATTAAATCTTGTAAATCCTGTAGTAGTTATCAAAAATAATAATATATACTATTTCTATTCTTAATTTCTTGAATTTAATGCTCCTGAGATGAAGTAAATTTTCTAATATTCATATATCCATCCTGCAAGATTAAATATATAATTACTCCTCCATCCATCCATCCATCCATCCAGCATTAAAGTGACAAAATGAGAGGAGTTAATCTGGGTCAGGTTTTATTTTCAAAAAAATGAAAAAAAAAAAAAAAAAAAAAAAAAAAACACAGTATAGTGTTGTAATATCAATTCATGCAGATATTATTATTTCGCAATAATTGAATTCCTTCTGCAAATGTCCCTTGCGAGTTCTATCAAATCAAGAAGCCACATATATAATTGCCCTATGCACATCTCCAAATCAAGTTCTATCAAATTTACACAAGATCAATTTATAGACAATATCTTATTAAATATTTATGATTTGAGAGTTAATGCACGCGCCAAAAAGGGGGTGTGGAGCCCAATTCACATTTTTTTTTTTTTTTAACTTTGGAGAAATTAATTGCTTCACAATTCTTGGTAAAAAAAAAAAAAAAAAAAAAAATTGGTAAAAAAAAAAAAAAAAAAAAAAAAAAAAAAAAGAATAAGATGATAATAATATTTTTTTTCCTTACTTAGGGCTCAACAAGTCAAAGAAAGATTTCTTGGGGAGCCAGCCAAGCATGAAAAGGCCACCACCTCACTTCTCTTTCTTTCTATTTGGTGCCATTGTCTTTACCTTTCAAGATTCTTTATTGCTATTTCATTTGCAATTTGGCCCCATCCCTATATCATGCATTAGTGTTTCTCCTCAAATATTACTATAACACCCTTCTTCAATAAATTGTATTTTATTATTATCCAATAAAATTTTCCAAGAAAAAAAGATTAAGGGTTATATCCATAAAATTAAGGTACACTCGTCAGGCTAAATCGATAAAAGAGGAACAATTGAATTAACCCTTATAAGTGATCTTAAACAAATAATCACTATTAATTCCTTCTAAACCTAGCTAGGGCTATAAACTAAATACAAAGAATTTGATATCCTATGTATATCAAAAGGGCAAGTTGGTAAATGAACAAAGACATTGGAGCACATTTGATATATATACTTGTATTCTAAGTTGGTTCTTTTGTTCTTCAAATGTGTATCGAATTTCAAACCTCCTTTCCAATCACTTTTGCTGAAGCTTCTCTTCCTTTCTCTCTCTTTCTCTCTTCTAATTAGCCTTGGAGCTATCAGCTGGTTAATGGATATTGAACCCTTGTGGGCTCTTGGGGGGTGGTTTCTTTTTTCTATTTGCATGGCAACACCAACAATTCCTCAAACAACTACCATTAGAACATCACATTTCCTTCTCTTCTTTACCCTAATTTTCTTTATTTCTCTTTTTCTTCTCGTTACTAACCCTATCAAGCCCTTAAACCCATCTTCTTCCTCACCAATTTCCATTAAAAGACTTCTCTTGCAGCAAGAAAACTCAGAATCATCATCAACCTCTGCTACTGCTGCTGCTTCTACTACTACCATGAACAATTTGCACGTGACTCAAACGCAAAAGCCACGTGCATCTTCTTCGTTTCCATCAAAATCGAAGAACTTCAACTTCGGCGCAGAGGCTCATGAAGTTCCTAGTGGACCAAACCCTATATCAAACAGGTAATTCGTCATAATTATAATAATTACGTTTCATGGAAAAAAATGGAGAATTTAAGGCTGCACCAGAAATATTATTGAAGAAGACGACGGGAAGAGGAATTGTAACGGTGAATTTATTACAAAATTTGTCCTGTTTATTATCGTTATATAGTTTTAGTTTATATCAATTAATACTACTTTGTCCTAAGTGAGAGTTTGTTAAGTTTGCTGTTATGTCATCATCATCAATATCCTTATAGCCTTAATCACTTTTTTTTTTTTTTTTTTTTTTTTTTTTTTTTTTTTTTTTTTTTTTGTTATTTTTTTTCCTTGTTTTTGGCTTAATCACTTTTTTTTTTTTTTTTTTTTGTTATTTTTTTTCTTGTTTTTGTATTAAGGTGGGGAAGAAAGGGTTCCTTTTTCTTACTAGAAATGTATAGCAAGAGAGACATTCTATTTTGATATAGTTGTTATATATGTATTTATTTATTTTTAATATATATAGATAGATGCATGGTGATGGTATGGTTATATATTGTTGGTATTTGAAGAAATAATAGATTAACCTTAAACGGCCAGCCGTATTTTGATTTGGTTTGCATATACATAATAATGCTAGTCGGTGCCAAAATCTTGAAATTTAGAGAGTCCTTTTTGAATTTTTGTTCTTCTTTCTTGAAGGGTGTTTCAATTCTGAAGTTGAATTTTCTAAGATCTTTGAATTGAAACTTCAGAAACTGTTAATAGAAATATTCTCCTTGAAGGGTTAAATAGCTTGCTTTTTTAATATATATATATATATATATCATAATAAAAATATTTGAAAATTCAGAAAAAAAAAAAAAAGGAAAGAAAGAAAAGAAGAGAAGGGGTAGTTGCATGGGTTTCCTATAAAATTTTCATTGGAATAGGCTCTCAAAGGTGACGAGGCAAAGTAAAGGCAGATAAAGAAAGAAGAAATTACAGAATCTGTTAGAGACACAGCAGTGTCAGATCTGTAACACAATGAGCAAGCGAGTAAAAAGAAGAGACTCAGGTGATTTTGTTTTGCCTGCGAGAAATTATATTATTATGGAATTTCTTTTTGAACTTTTATTTGGACTTTTCTTTTGTCTTCTCAAACACATCATCCAAGAAAAGCTGAGATGCCAAATATAATACAACCCATCACAGCCCATGATTTTGTAATAATAATATAAGGTTGCTTGCCACCAATCATATGTTTATGATGGTGTTTCCTTTTTCAAAAGAAGAAAGAAAATTTATTTATATAATTTTTTTTTTCTTTTTTGTTGGTGCAGTGAAGCCATAACCTTTTGACTTCAATTTGTCAGGTTATTTTATCCAGAGATTTGAGAGACGTAAGGCTTTTTTTTCCATTTTCAACCGCAAATTATGGTGCTAAAAAGTGGAATTCTTGCATATAATTGCGTTTAATGGGTGATTTTTGACCAAATATAATAATTTATTTATAATATAATTAAGTGTATTATATTTTAAAAGAAAAGAGTTTTTCAAGTTTGAATGAATGCCTGTTGTACTATATCAGGAATCACCAGCTTTAACATTCCGACCAGTTTTTACCCTGAAATTAAAGAATCCAGTTCTCTTCGAGACAGGAAAAAGATGCTTTCTTTATAGTTGAATTTTGATCAATAAAGTAAATAACAAATTATACTGAACTGACTCATCTCGATTATTTTTTAAATATTTGGTTTTTTTAATTTTAATAGGAAAAAAATTGAATTTTTCCTTTTGGTTTAGTTCGATTTTCTAAATAAAAAAAATCTAAAAATAAGAAAAGAAATTGAAAGAAAGCTAAAATGAATCAAAATTAAAAATAAACCGAATAGAACTGATTTAATTCAATTAATTCAATATATATATTTTCGAGGGATAAGGTGCATGATATTTTTTTATTCTCTTAGTTGTCGCATGACAATAGTAGTGTACGGCAGCAAAAATGCCTACCAAAAACTTGAAAACAGAGAAAGAGAGAATATGCTTGGCAGTTTCAATCAATTTATCCAAAATTGTGTCATATGTCATAATTGGAGAAGTATATTTGGTTTAAACCCTTCTTTTTGCTTATTTTGAATTTGCAACCCTTTTACATCTTTTTTTTTTCAAATGTGAGCATAAACCATGAAAAAATGCACCTCCCAACTCAAGCTTGGAAACATGATTTTTTTTTTTTTTTTTTCAAAATTGCTTCAGAATATCCGCCGCCGGAAAAGTGATGACTAATTTCCTCAAGATATTGTTATACATTAAAGCATGAACCTTTTGCAAGTGAATTTTCTCTATACATATGATCTGGATCGAATCTTTCGCTTGCCTAATGTGACCGAGCCCCTTTCGCTCGAACCAACTCACATTTGTGGGAAAAGAATTTGTATTCTCTATAAATACATAACTTCACTAACCATACTTTTTCTGTTGAACATGAAAAAAGAAATAAAAGTTAGGATATCATATGGGAGAAGGAAGATGCGATGCTTGCTAGCTAGAGCGCATATATAGGAAAGAATTGAAACAACAACAACTAAGAGTACTCAATTACCATGAGAACCTAAAATCCTGATGTATATAGCTATAGCCTTAAGGGTTTAATTTACATCCAGCTATGTATTGAATAATGGAAGCAATAAGAGGTGAGCAAAGCTATGAAGCAGTTACCTATAAGACATATATATAGAGGAGGTTTTGAAATAATTAAATGGGTATTATCTCCTATCTATGCTAAGTCATGTCAATGTCTTTGCTGGAGCACACCAACTAATAATATGGTTTTATTTATGATGCACGTAAACTTTTAACCACAGGCATTTTCGTGTTTCAAAAATGTTTTTGTGTGTCTATTTTTCTACATAAAATATTATTTTTTATATAAAATTATATTTTAAATGTCATTTTTTATATCAGTTTCCATTAACATTAAAGTTTTCACATTTTTTTCCGTTTTCGTATTTATAAAACATAGGGATTCATCAAATTTCCTGCATTTAGTGTGTGTTTGTGTTGTTGTCTAATCAATAAAGCAAAAGCATTAGTGTGTATAATTTGGATAACGATAGACAATAAAGTAGTGTAGGTTAAGTAAATCCAAATAAGAGTCATATAATGATTATATAGCCTAGTTCATAGTTACAGTGTAAATTCATCATTGATCTTTCTTTTTATTTTTAGGCTACCGTACAATATGCTTTTAAATTCAAATATTTTTAACAAGCCTAGAACTTGAAAACATAATTATGGCTTTTTAGCACTAACTAATTTTAATTCTTTGTTTACTTATATAGCCAAGATGAAAATTAATGACATCCCCTTCATTAATGTAACAGATGAACTTCCTTCACTGCAATCGAATATTATTCAGATTGTCAAGACGAATTATAAAATAATCGGCACAGAAGATAAATGAAGCATCACGGATGTATCGTAATTTAATTTTGTGAAAAACGAATAATGAACCCTCTTATATAGAAAGTTTTATACATGAAGAAAAAGAATCAGATTACAATTCCGGTCTCCATCACGTACAAAGAAGCAAGTCACCACAGAAAGAGGTACATTCTAGATAATTTAGAGACCGTATTACGACAATTAATATGATGCTCCATAGATTGGGCCAGATTGGTTTTCTTGTTCGTGGCTCTCTTAGAAGAAGTGGGTCGTAGACCCATTTGGGCCCAATGAAATCAGCAATAGTAATAAATAAATATCTATAATTGAAAAGGGCAAAAAAAAAAAAAAAAACTCTTTTGGAAATAAATATCTATAATTGAACAGGGCCAAAAAAAAAAAAACAAAAACTCATTTGAAAAAAAAAAAAAAAAAAACTCATTTGGTGTTAAATCTAATCCATTAATTTAATTCTAATTCCTTTTTTTTTTTTCAGATTTTTATAAGCCAATGTAACGCTATAAAAATATTATAACATTATATTTCCGTCTGATTTTGTTTGTATGGTTTGACAAAATACGCATATTAAGAATTTAGTCAATAAAAGTTATTTTGTCTTTTTTTACTATTCACTCGTTAAGATAGTAATAAAAGTCATTTATTTAATGAACAATCATAAATGTTATTATAGAAAAAATAATTATTTACATTCTCTAAATTTAGAAACCTTACAAATATTTTGAAACATAAAAAAAATAACAAGCAAACGATGGAGGGAGTAATATTTGAGTAAATAATTATGTAGTTTTTCAAAATTTATCATCATCATAATTTTGTCTCTTTTTTTCCACTTTTTAATTTATAAAATTTAATTTTATTATATTATTTAGTTTTTCAATGAAAATATAATTTCAATTTTCAAGAGTTAAATATTTTTTAAAGTATTTTGAAAGGCTAAATACTTGTATATATTGACAAAAATGTGATTTAATATAATTTCAAATGGTCATCTTTTAATATTAATCTAAACGAGGCAGCCACAACCTGCACCATGAAGCGCCGGTGAAAAATGCGTATTTGTTGGGGTCCATCGATTTGGCATGTTCACACTCATTTGAGCCCCGTTAACGTTCACTAAGCCGCAGTGAACCCGATGAACGATGACGGCTCAATGAGTTCTTTCTTCCGTGATGAACTGTTGTCATCAGTTCTACATTTTACATTTTATTTTGTCTTTATGGACCGAGGAGAAATGGGCTCAGCGATAAAAGGATTGTACCATGAGAGAAGTAAGGAGGTCAACCTATTTCAAATATACAAAATAGATTATAGCAATACAATGCAGTTGGACTCTCATGTTGATTCGAATGAATCATCCTTTTCATGGAGGTAAATCTTTGCTTGTATAATAAAAAAATTGTGAAAAGCTCTTTGCTTTTTTTATATTTTTTTATACCAGATATTTGGAACTCAATTGGCTGAGATAGAGAATCATCGTCACACCAAGTTAAGCCACAGCCCGCACAACGGATGAGACTACAAGTGCACATCGAGAGGCGGACCGATCGACCCAATCCAATGTCCAACTACAGACTAGAGTTGTAAACAAGTTAAATCGAGTCGAGTTTTAATCGATTTGAGCTCGACTTGTCAAAATTGAAAATCCTAAATAAAAGATTGTTTTTTTATAGGTTTAATTAACTTTGATTTATAAAATTGGTCAGTGAGATAATAAATTAATTTTCAACTTGATTTATTTATTAAACGAGTTTAACAGTAGTTAATTTCGATAAGTTTAATGAATAAATTGGAGTGAAGGATTTATCGAATCCAACCTCTTCCGTCATTTATAATCCTACGGTTAGATCAAATTTTGCTGGTAGCAAACCCGGACAGTGAAACACGCCGTTTGATTCAGGAACCCGGCGGCTTAAACCCTACACGGGAAAAGAAAATATCCCGCCTATGCTTATACCCATTTTCGTCTAACTCCAACTAAACAGAAATTTTCCTAGAAAATGTTTCTCAGACATCGGCGCTTGAAACAAATTTCATGGCGGTTGCCTCGCATTTTCTCAGGTCAGTCTCAAAAATTTTATTTATTCTATTCTTTTTCTTTTTTTTTTTTAATTTTGCAATCGATTATCAGCCTTCATCGTAGTTTCTAAATATTCTGCATAATTTTCGTTGTTTTCTTTTGTAGGTAATTACTTACTGCAATCTAGAGAAGCCGTTAACTTCTTTTCAGCTTGCTCTTTAATCCCTGTGCCTTACTCACTTGATACTAAACTCAGTTACATGGGGATTATAGACAAAGCATTTCATTCGCAAAGGTAATCTGTTGTGTCTTATTTTTTCTTTAATGCCTTTTGAATTCAGTTAGGTTTTCCCCCCCTTTTTCTGGGCAGTTCCTAACTTATCAATGGCAGTTACTTTCAGGTACCCAACAATGTCACAAGTGTCAAATGAGTCTACTCCTTCTCCAGTGGATGATATATTGTTCTTCATCCAATCCACATTTGATAAGATTCAAGGTTTTTTCTTTTTTTAAAACTAGTTATTCTTTATACTAGACTTTTTAAATATGTTTTATATTTTTTCTAAGCCAGAGGAAAAATCAAATTGGAGAGTAGTAGACAAGTATAAATTGCATATTCTAGCAGCAATTTAAATGGATTCTTATTGAATTTTTTAAATGACTTGTATAGGCCCCGATCATTGCTGGTTAAATAAGGTCGAAGGAGATAACGGTTATTTCAAGAAAGATGGAACCTTTTTGGTCCTTGCTGGACAGTTCCTTGGGAATTCTGCAATAGCTGGTATTCTTGAAAAAATCAAGTCACTTCATCAGAAGTAAGAAAATGCCAAATATGTGATATTTTTTTTGTAATTTTTTTATTCGATGAGTCTGGTTTGCCAGATGATTCACTCTGAGGACGTTATTTTATTTTTTGCCATGTTAGATATCCACAGCTTTGCATTATGGGTTTGCATTGTGGAGCTTCGATTGGCTCTGCTGCTGATCAAGCTAACCTTGTTGAATTGATAATGAAGGAGTACATTACATTTCCCATCTTATTGTCAAGCAAGAACTTTTTAGAGGTGTATATTCATAATCCCCAATATACATAGTGCGTTTGTGCTTTTTTTTTTTTTCATTTTTCATTTATTTTTTTTCGCTATCTTATATTTATACTTTTTCAAGATGACAAACAAGAATACATATACAAAAAATATGCTTTAGTAAATTTAATATCAAGTGCTGTAGATTTTTCCTGCAATACCTACATTTAATTTTAATAAATTAATGATTAAAAATTATGCTGGGGGATGAATTTAAATTTCCTGTATTTGGATTGTACAAGTATATCAATTTTGTGAGAAAATTGAATGCATAAATATATGTGTGCTTATCATAAAAGCAACATGTGTAATGCACATGATAAATGGCTAATTGGAAGGTGTTTGTGGTTATCATGTTGACAAATAAGAAATTTCTCAAAGGTATGTAAATATTTACTGATTAAAAGTAAACTTTACTTTAAATAGAGAGGAATTGCATGAAAGGATTCATATAATCGACTCATTTCATTATGCATGTGGCATATGTAAGATAAGTCAAAAGTATTTTGGATTCATACACGTGGTTACCTTTCCTATTTTCAATTGCAATTATTTCGTAAGCCTTCATTTGTTTGTTTATTTATTAATTTATTTGAAAATTGCTAGTTGAGTTTTTTTGTTGATATTACTGTTTCTTAAATTTTCACAATTGTTTGTGGTATGGCTAACTCATTGCTTCTTCATGTATTTAGATGGAAAACAAGGCATGCTGCATTTTGTTTAGAGATTTTATGAATCCTGTTATTTATCATGAGAAGGATTTGGATCTTGGAATGGTTAGTAAAGGTATGTGCTTGTGTTTTTTCTACCTGACATGGAAAGAATTCTCTTGTGCAACATCATATTTTTATGCTTACAGGTGAGGAATTTTTATCATACATGGAACGTTTCTTATGTGAATTCCGCATTTCAACTAACCTTAATGCTTTGCCTATCACCATCTTACAATTCAAAGAACTTGAGATTATGCAAATTACCTGCCAAGCAAGTATTTTGAGTTCTTGTATTTAAGAATTAATTTGCTGCAAGGATCAATTGAGTGTTCTTCAAGTTATTAGCTCAAGGTTTTATTTCTCGCAGGCTGTATTTTTGGTTCATTTTTATTAAGGTAAAGAACTTTTGAAGCTTAATATGTTGAATTTGGATAAGTTTGTAAGCAGTTGTGGATGTAGCATAAAATAATAGGAAGCTTGAAAGTAAATGTTAAGTCTAAGTTGAGCTAGCTGCTCCACCTCTTTTTTCTGTACTTTTTATGTCGTGCCAGAATCTTTGTCTTTTCCTCTCCATTCCATTCCCTGTGACTCGGATTGGAGTTTAAGCGGAATATCTATTCACTGTCTTTCCTTTTCAATGTTATTATCAATTGTCTAACCATTTTCCTCTTCTTTGTTCATTATTATCTTTTTATGTGTTTGGTTTGAATGCTTTTTCTATGAATTTTGTTTGGATCTGACTACAACTTGATGAACTTTGGTATCTATAGGTCTGCATGTAAACATCATATGCACAATTTTTATGCAAACACACTTACACATACTTGCATATATATATATATGTTTAATTTCTCACTTGATGCCTTTGCAGGCATTGAGGAGTTACAAGTTCAACAGAATGGGAATCTCAGTCGCAACTTGAAAAGAACTTGGGTGAAGCAAGCTGAGGTCATTAAGGAACCAGAGTTGTCCTCTTCTCTGCAAAACTTACTCCTCTACTTTCCAGGTAGAGGCTTCTTTTGCATGGCCTGTTGTTGTCTTACCTTGTAGTTGTATCTCTTTTTTAGGGTATCATGCAATTCAGTTGCTAACTTGCTACTGCTGCTTCTTTCATCTGATGCATGATATCTTAAAATCCAGCAGATGAAAGAAAGATTGAGAGAAGAGAGCTGCACCAAGCCTTTTAAGTCAAATGCTTAAAAATTTTGTCATCAAAAACCTAACTGAATAACTATTTACAAGATGTTATAGGTTTAATAATTAGTCCCACCACTGTGATCAGCTCATATGTAATTTATTTGACTTTATGTTGTGTGCTAAAGTAATCCAATATTGTATAGCCATCTGTTTTCTTCCACAGGTTGCATCTCTGCAGATGAAAGTGGTGATCGCCTATTTGTATCTGACAGCAATCATCATCGGATTATCATATTTGATAGAAATGGGAAGATTATGGACTGTGTATGTATTTTAAGGCTTCAATGGCTATCACTCATTGAATTTTCTATGATTTTCTCATATGACCTATTTGCTTTGCTTTTTTATTATCCTTATTAAGTGCATGCAATTGCAACGCTAAAAGATGAGCATATAAGATGAAATGAAAGCGTAGATTTAGACTTACGTTTTTTATATGTCAGATTGGTTCTTGCCCAGGTTTTGAAGATGGTGAATTTGAGTCTGCCAAGCTACTGCGTCCTGCAGCTTCCTTTTATCATGATGCTGAAGATTGTCTGTACATTGTAGATTCAGAGGTATTCATCCAGAAGCTTTTGAATGGGTGATTTACAACATTATGAAATTTATGGGTTTCTTAGATTTGATGTTTCAATTCGGATACTGTCAAGTGTTTTGCTGAACATTCTTAGATCAAAGTCTATAGCAATTAGTATGATGAAACTTTTGAATTAATCTGCTGAACCAGCTATCTTCATAAGTGATGATTTCAATAGAATAATAATGGGAATAGTGCGAGTTACAGTTATATTACTTCTCTCCACTAATGCTTATGGACCTTAAATTTCTCTGATATTAATGTCACTGATTTGTTGCAGATGAAGCAATTGCTTTAAAAACAAATTTGAATTTGCTTTTATTTTGTGGGCATCCTCTTCAAAGAAGTACTTGGCATTTAATCTTTCTACTTCAACATTGTTTTGTGACTTATTATTTTCCTTTATTGATTGCTATTCCTAAGAACCAAGCCATCAGACGAGCTGATATGGAGAGGCGGGTCTTAGAGACTCTTTATCCCACTTGTAGCGTCAGTAAAAAAGATAGTAGTATATGGACTTGGATTATGAATAAAATGGGTTTTTCAAGCAACATTGATTCAAACTCCAAAGAATTTGATTCCCAATTGCGGGTGTTTCCATGGCATCTTTTGAAGTCAGCAGATGATAGTTTCTTTATCATCAACCGCAGGTAAAGGATGATTCCTTGTTTCTAATTTTTTATGATAAGAAGGCACTATGCTTGCTATTTCCGTTTTTATACAGTAGTAAAGCATTGCAATCTATAATATTCAATGACAATTGTTAATATGCTTGAAATTCCTATGTTTACATCATTTCATTTTAGGTTACAACAACAGTGTGAATTTTGAGTAATAAATCTTTCAAGTTAACTTGATCTAAAGATTATTGCAACCAATAACCAAAATAAAGCTAATTCTTTGTAGTGAAATATCAATGTCTTCAAAGAGTACACTGACATCGGATGCTTTTTAGAAATGAGGAATGACATTGCCTCTTGATCATACATGAAAAGTTTAGTTTTGTTTGACAAAGACCATCCTAATTCTTCAAGTCCTTCAATTAGCCAAGGCCAGCTGTCCTTACTGTAGGTTGCCTTCTGCAAATAATGCTTTTATATTAATTCATCTCCATTTAACTAAGTCCAATTATTAAGGCCTCCTACTTGTGACCTTCATATTTAATCTTTCCTGGTTTCATTTAGGAACCTATGATACAAGGTTTATTTGTTTTCGTTTGCAGCTTTGAAACCCTGTGGATCATGGATATGGCTTCAGGAGAAATAAAAGAATCTATCAAAGGTTTGAAATTAGTTTACCATATCTTTCTTAGCTCTATTGATTTGTCAGTCAATATGTACATCTGATATTTGCTCATTTAAATATTGGAAAGGATTTTCAAAGATTTTGGAGACTTGTGGGCAGTTGATCATGGAGAAAGTATCACTCTTGAAACAAATGCCAAGTGATTGGCTAAAACTGCAGATTGATGCCAATTTTTCTCCAGAGGGTCTTCCGTTTGCTAGTCTTTTATCATCTATAACAACTTTTGAAAATTACATAGTTGTCTGTGACACAGGTACTTAACACATTAATCTGTTTTCTTATGTTTATCTATTGTTTTTTTGGGTTATTACACATTTATATTGCAACATTTCATTGAAGTTGCACAGAGAGTGCTGAAACTAAATAGCGATTCCAGAGTCCATTCAATCTTCCAGTTTTCAAATTTTGGGATCCTTGGATTTCCATATTGGCCATCGTTTCGATTGGAGAATGTTTATCCTGAGTAAGTCAGTATACTCTTTAAAACTGAGTTTTGTGCAAGCTTCTGAATTACTTTGGGAGGGTGACTTTCTCCAAACTTATTTCCTTTCAAACAATGTAGGTGTATCATGTGAATGCTTTTCCTTTCTCTCTCCTTTTTTCCCCTGGCATATGGCATTTGCATGTAAAATTGTTTCACAGTGAACCTCTCCTACTGCTTTTGATAAATTTTCTCTGGTTTGATAGGGTTTCACCCCGTAGAGGATGTCCTGATCATGTCCAACGTTTTAGCATGCTGCCAGGTATATTATTGTTGACAGTAGTTGGTTTCTGTATTTCTGGTGTGAAAAGACATTTTATTGCTATATTTTGCCGTAACAAACTTCAGTTGTTAACCTAAAAGTCTAGGGAAATGCGTTGGACTGAGTTCTGTTTTTTTATCTTTATAATGGAAATTTTATTTATGCTTTCTCAAACACAATATTTCTCTTATGAGCTTGATGATGAAGATCCAAGGTTACATGGTAGATTGACTTTTAATGAAAATATCATCCTGAGTAAAAACCTTAACCTGCATGCATATGTTTACACACCTTGTTAAGTCTCTATTGAAGTTTTGTTGAATTTGCATTGCATGTAAGAATCATCAAATTTATGGATAACACGGGAACTTTTCCAACAATATCAATAGTATTAGGAAAGCTAATTGCTTGAAAGGTTCAATTTTATTTCCTGCAAGATATTTATCATAATGTCAATGAAAATCGAATTTATTGGTAATCCAATTATATTTTTCCCTTAGTTATTTTACCTTTCATTATTGCAAATTTCTGCACATCAAATACTGAAACGAGTTTCTGATTTGTTGTAAGACTATACTTCCTGGTGAACTAGTTGCCTTTTTCTTAGAATAATATTTTTGGGCTGCATTTAGTCCTTGAACGAATCTGTAATTTGGTACATACAGCAATCTATATCCTCCCATTCCAATTGAGAGAACAAGATACACACGCACACACACAAATGCAGTTGCAGACAAGGGCTTGTATGCCAACAACATTAACTTTTCATGTCCCAAGTTTATTGGAGATTATGTAAGATGTGATTTTACAAAAAATTACTTGTTGAATTTCAGTGATGGTGTGTTTATGACAGGTAGGATTAACATACAGTTAAATGTAGAAATCCCTGTGGATTTTGAGCTTGTTGAACCGTTACAAGAAGGATGCATATGGCGCCAGGCAAGAGGGGCTGCAATTTTAGGAATACAGGATGTAGCAGGGTCCTCAGAGAAGGTTTTCAAGTCTTTTTTTTTTTTTTTTTTTTTTTTTTTTTTTTTTTTTTTCCCTGTGGGGATTTTGAGGCTTGTGAACCGTTACACAGACAGGATGGCCATATGCGCCAGGCACAGAGGGGGCAACTGCCAATTTAGAATACAGGATGTAGCAAAGTGGTGGAGGTCCTCGGAGAAGGTTCAAGTGCTTTTTTTGTTTTTTTTTTTTTTTTTTTTTTTTTTTTTTTTTTTAATGCAACTTTCACTTGTCACTTTCTTTTTGATTGCTGATGAATAATTTTCATTTGTTCTGGTAGTTTTAAATTTTTTCCTAAAGATTGGCCTGATTACTCCATTTTGTGTGGTTTGAACAATTCTTTTGCAGGGTTGTTGCTCTCCATACAAGTGTATGATTGATTTGGATAATCTGAGCCTTTTTTTTTTTTTTTTTTTTTTTTTTTTTTTTTTTTTTTTTGCCTTTTCACTTGTCACTTTCTTTTTGATGCTGATGATTTTTCATTTGGTCTGGTAAGTTAAATTTTTTCCTAGTGCCTGATTACTCCATTTTGTGGGTGCATCTTTGCAGGTTGGTGTTGCCCAACAGTGGTATGATGATTTGGATAATCTGGCCTTTTCATCTCCTGAACCAGAGATGATTGTTGAAAGCAGTAACACAACTTCAGAAATTAAATCTGAAGATTGTAGAGTTCACATTGATTGTTCTGTCAATACAAGTCCTGGAACAAGTGAGGTATGCGTGTTATTTGTACTCTTTGCTTGTTAGATATTATGCTTATTTCTTCTTTCTTTCTGTTTAGGTGTCTGTTGGACCTTGCCTAATTTGGGTGTAAATAAGTGCTTTTAGGTAATAATAATAGAAAGAAAATAATAGCAATAATAAAGGGGAAGTTCATCCCATAATTAGGGAGTTATCTTTTACAGTGGACTCGCTTCTCTATTGAACAGAAATAATAGTGAGAAAAGCAAGATTGTTTCGAAGTGCTGCAATCAGTAACTGGAATGTGGATTCAACCTGATTTCTGAGCAGGCTCACAGTTCAAAACTAGTACTAATATCTGTTTGTTTTATTTTATTCATATAACAGGTTATTATATATGCTGCATTATATCTAAAACTTAGAAGAAACCCTGATTTACAAGAAGACAGTCAGAAGAAGGATGCAGCAAGGATAGCTGATATTCTGAACCCGGAGAAAAGAGGAGGAATTGGAAGAGATTCATGCATTCAACTCTTGTTAAAATCAAATGCTGATTTGAAGGACCTCATTCTTATGAAACCATTACATGTGAGGATCAAGTTGGATTGTCTTGATCACCCAAAATCTGATAATGGAAAAGATATCATCTTAACCAATTCCTCAATCGAAGTCAATGTAACACTTGAAACATAATTACCGCTAGTTTACAACTACACTGATTTTGATGTGTTTGCCATTTGGCTCTTGGAGAAGAAGCCAGAGTGAAGGTAAGAAGCTGAATGCACCTCCATTGCCAATCCTGTTTTCGATTCGATATCAGACCTCCGAAGATGGATAATCCAAAATAGAAATGGATAGACGGGGTTTCTAATGACTTTTCCAGGTTATACACTTCAATAGATATTCAATAGGAAATTATTTGTGTTCATGTGCCTGATTATATGAGATACTTGCTCTTTTTGCTTTTTAGCCTTGTTAATGTCAGAATAGAAAAGGGTAACTATAGTTAATGTTATTGTTGTATTTAAAAAAGAATAAGAAGGGTAAAGTATTTTTGGAAGAAAATTCTTCTTCAGTTCCTTTCAATAATGTATTTATTATGAAGTATGATTTATATATATATTTTTAAGATTTTACAGTGAATATATTATTTTTTATTTTAATGTACTATATAAACAAAAATAATTTTATGAGTAATTCTTTCTTTGAGGTTAATTAAGTTTTCGATTGCCCAGTTAGAAAAAGTTTCAAAGATTGCTCAAATCATCTTCACAAAAGCATGCATGCATTAGGATTCGAGAGTTATTGTTTTATATTACTTTACTGCTTCTGCTTCTCTGCACGTCGAGGGATGCATGTCGTTGGTACGGATAATACATATCTATACAGTTGTTTACTCGTCTAAACAGAGTATTATCCATTAATGTACAGTTGTATGTTTCTTAACTCCCTTTAATTTTTTTATTATAGGGTTATTTTTTCTTTAATATAAGCATGTAAGTGCAAAATTTAGAACCCTAAAAAAGATATCAATCTTTTTTTTATTATTATTAAAAACGATATCAACCTTTAAGACAGAATGTATATACAATAATACAAATAGCTCGATGAACTCCAGAAACTCTTTTTGGTCCGCAAACGTATTGTTGGTATATCCAGCCTCATTTTTTTAAAACATCTGTGGTGTAAATTTAATAGAAATTTAGTCTAGGACATGTCAAATAATAATAAATATTATTAATTATGATTATTGGAATTGAGATTGCTTATCACATTAACTAATTAATCTCCTAAGATCATAGACATAAAGATTCTCTCAGAGGTCGAAATTTTTTTGGTTTTCAGCTTTCTATTCTTGTCATAATACAACAAAAACACAGCTTAACATAACGGTTGTGTTATTATACCACCAAAGAATAGTGCCTTCAACCCCTCTCATTCAGTACTTTCATCTCCAATTTCTGCGCTAACCTCAAACAAATTCCATACCCAATTTTCTTTTCCTATTTTAGTCAATTAATTTCTGTACTAATCTTTTTTTAAAATCTTTGACATTAGTTTTAATAAGATCATAGACATAAAGATTCTCTCAGAGGTCGAAATTTTTTTGGTTTTCAGCTTTCTATTCTTGTCATAATACAACAAAAACACAGCTTAACATAACGGTTGTGTTATTATACCACCAAAGAATAGTGCCTTCAACCCCTCTCATTCAGTACTTTCATCTCCAATTTCTGCGCTAACCTCAAACAAATTCCATACCCAATTTTCTTTTCCTATTTTAGTCAATTAATTTCTGTACTAATCTTTTTTTAAAATCTTTGACATTAGTTTTAATTTTTAGGTTTTTGATTTAGCCTGGTGTTTTTGTTAACCAGGCTGCACCCTAAAACCTCATCCTCCTCTTCTTCTTCTTCTTCTTCCTCATCATGATACCCATTTAACATTAAATATATGTTATAATTCTATGTTAAGATTTTACTACTGGGAGGAAAAAAAGAAAACACATATAAAGAAAGATTATTATAAACACATATAAAGAAAGATTATTAAGCCTTTCTTCCCATCCTTTTTGTTTTCTTGATTGTGGCCTCTTTGTAGGGTTGGCTCATTTGATTGAATTCATTTCTTGAATTGTATTCAATCAAATCTTACTTGTTACCATATATGGTCTTCAACTGTATAATTAATTAATTAATTAATTAACTGCTACGTGCATTCCACATTCTTTGGAAGTTAATTAATTGTATTCTTTGGCTTGTGTTTCTTTCTTCCTGATTGAGTATATCCTTTTCTTCTAACCCATTTTAAAATTTTCTTTTAATTCTTTTGTTCAAAAAAGAACAAAAGAAGGAAAGGTTGTTGGAAAGAAGAAACAAAGTTGATTTCAATCTTTAAAAATGACTTGTTTTCCATGCTTTTCATCACAAGAAAAGAAAGCAGCCAAAAGGTCCAATAGCACCAAAAGATCAGAGTCTCACCGTCTTATCTCTCCTCGTAAAGAAAACAATATTGCATCACAGCCTTCCGGTAAGTATTTCTACTAATATCTTGAGGTCTGTTGTAGGGCTTGTTAAAGGTATATTCGAGCTCAGGCTTATGATTCTGAGTTATAAAATTCGAGCTTGACTCGTTTATTAAACAGGCTTAACAAGCAAGCTCCTTGTTAAACTTATTAAACAATTTTTTTAGAGCTAATCCTTGAGCAACTCATTTACTTCCCTGCATTGTGTTAAATCCAATCAAAACTAGCTTTACTAACTATTTATTTATTGTACAGATAATCCTAAAGCAAAGGCCCAAGTTGAACTTCACAAAACCAAGGACAACGCAAGTAATCATAATAACAGCAATGGCAACAAAGAAGGTGGCAATATCGCTGCACAAAGCTTCAATTTTCGTGAATTAGCAACTGCTACAAAGAATTTCAGACAGGAATGTCTACTCGGAGAAGGTGGGTTTGGAAGAGTTTACAAGGGAAAGCTTGAGAAAACCAACCAGATAGTGGCTGTGAAGCAACTTGACAGGAATGGATTGCAAGGAAATAGAGAATTCCTCGTTGAAGTGTTAATGTTGAGTCTCTTACACCATCAGAATCTCGTAAGTCTTATTGGGTACTGTGCTGATGGAGATCAAAGGCTTCTTGTTTACGAGTACATGGCAGCAGGATCTCTTGAAGACCATCTATTAGATCTTCCACCAAGACAAAAGCCATTAGATTGGTTCACAAGAATGAAAATAGCATTAGGTGCTGCTCAAGGGTTAGAATATTTGCATGATAAAGCAAATCCCCCTGTGATATATAGAGATCTAAAATCAGCAAATATTTTGCTGGATGAAGAATTTAATGCAAAATTGTCTGATTTTGGGCTGGCAAAGCTTGGCCCTGTGGGGGATAGGAGTCATGTTTCTTCAAGAGTTATGGGAACTTATGGTTATTGTGCCCCTGAATATCAGAGAACTGGCCAGTTAACTGTTAAATCAGATGTTTACAGTTTTGGAGTTGTTTTACTGGAGTTGATTACTGGAAGAAGAGTTATTGACACCGCCAAACCAACTCAGGAGCAAAATCTTGTCACCTGGGTAACTACAATCCTTTTTAATTATTAATTTCCCTTCTTTTTCTTGCATCATTAATTTTATATTAGAAGTTAAATCATTTGGTTAAATATTCTTGGTTTTTCTTTTAAAATATATAGGCACAACCAATGTTCAAGGAACCAAATAGATACCCAGAACTTGCAGACCCAGTTCTTGGTGGAGATTACCCAGTTAGAGCCTTAAATCAAGCAGTAGCAGTAGCAGCCATGTGTCTACAAGAAGAAGCTCCAGTTCGCCCCTTGATAAGCGATGTAGTGAGTGCTCTTACTGTTCTTGGAGCGGGTCCAGAAGCAGCTGTTTCTCATATGTCTTTCCCTTCTCCGTCATCTGAAACGGCAGCAGATGATGAAGAAGCTATGCTTGAACGTCAACGGGCAGTTGCAGAAGCCTTTGAATGGGGATCAAATTTAAAGAGTACAGCATAGCAGTCTGCAAGTATTACGTCCTTGTAATGTATTATCTATCTATCTTCGTGTTAATTCTGAAAAAGAATACATGTTGAAGAAGAAGATGTGATCACAGATGAAGAAAAAGAAGATGGAGGTACATGAAGAAATGTAAAAGGATGATCTTTGGAGACAAGCATGCATATATATAACTAAGATTGGCTTGATTTGCTTCAAATGTTTCTATTTGAATTACAGATGATGTGCAAAAATCAAGGAAAACAAGTTTTGGTCAATTTTCATTTGTTCTGCTTGTACTTGTGAGGCTCATTGATATTTCAGAAAAGGGCTAAAAAAAAAAAAAACAAGAAGTTTCAACTGACTACATGTGTTGTACGATATCTCTCTGTCATAAATGACACGTATAATTAAATTTGAATATTTAATTTCAATTAAGTATTTTTAAAAATTTTGTCATAAACTACAATTTCAATTTAATTTCAATTTATTTATGTCATAAATTAAGTAGCTAGATTTTTTTTGAAAATACTAAGTAGCCAAATTACAAATTTTTTTTATTGAGTAAGAGGCTAAATAACTCGAAATAATATTATTAACTACAAAACAGAAATAATCTTTTTATTAACTCATCAAATTGATAAAAACTCGAGATGATTTAAATTCAAAATCTTTTGCTCGTATTATAATATAAGAGAAAGAGAAATATCTTTTGTCGATGATGGATCATGGATCATGATTCAGCACTAGTTTTTAAACTAACTTTTAGCATTTTGACCAAATCAAAATTAACTCTGTTTCTATTAATTATAACGTTCGGTAACATAGTTTTCAGAGATTAATCAAACTTTTTATGAAACGCTTAGCATTTCACAAAGATTAATTAATTATTTTTTAAAAATCATACTCATTATTTTTTTTTCTTCAAATTCAACTAATTAAACAAGTAATATCATTTTTTGTCATTTTATGTTAAATAATTAATTGGAATTACTTTGGTGAAACGCTAGTTAAACATCTATCAACTACTGCTGCAAATAACAATTAATAAAACAGTTAATTCCAATTAATAGACCATAAATTATGTAAAATAAGGAAAGAGATTGTCCCTTGACAGCTCAAACAATATGCGTGGTAAGTTCTTGAGTATGTCTCTCAACTTAACGAGGCAAACAGTACTGGTTTTTTTTTTTTTTTTTTTTTTTTTTTTTTTTTATGTCTCTCACGTACGAGGGCGAGAGAGCGAGTAACTGGTTTTTTTTTTTTTTTTTTTTTTTTTTTTTTTTGTGTGATGAATTATTACGAACTCAAATTTTAGAGTTAAAAGAAACTTTTTTTAGAAAATTTGATAATTATATTGTTTTATTGAGAATTTAGGATTTTTTTTTTTTTTTTTTTTTTTTTTTTTTTGTGTGATGAATTATTAGAACTCAAATTTTAGAGTAAAAGAAACTTTATTATTAGAAATTGATAATTATATTTTTATTGAAAATTTAGGAGTAGTTTGAAAAATTACATAAGAATATTCACACTTTTCTTAAATAAAAATTTCATAAAACCATAATTCTGTTTGAACCGATTTGGTTAAGAGAGTTTTAACTATTTTAGGAGGGAAAAGAATCAGTTAGCAACTGTATAAATCCGAACCAAAAACCATTTGTTTACTCCCATTAAAACCAACCAAAACTATACCAACCTGATCGGTTCGGGTCAGTTTTCCGGTTATCACTCACCCTAATGTTGACTCTGAAAAAAGCAGTGTCATCTATTATTGGGCTTTAAAGTATAAGGCCCAGCCCATGCCATGAGCGACAATTCCGGCTCTATAGATCAACCGCGACAACGATCCACACGCGTTTTGCAGCAGCCGAAAAACAAAAAAGAAGACCACAGCCAGTAAGCGAGGAAGATCCAGACAATCATTCTTGTCGCAGATAGATCTGGTTTGGTTACAGTGCAGTGCCTCCTCTCTACCGGCAAAGTTGGTTTCTGGTATGTAGGACAGATGCGAGTTCAATTTTTTTCCGATTCTTATTCTCTCTTTAAATGCAAAATTTTTTTCCAATTCAACGATGATGGTTATGTAATTAACAACATTATATTGGGTTCTGGGTTTAAGCCATCCTTATGCCTCTGTTTTGTTTCCAATATTTGTCGTTTTAGGTAAGGTTTTGGGTGCAAATGGGACATGGGTTCCGCAGTTTTAATTGACACGGTGTATGGCAAATTTTGAGTGGAATGGATATTTAAGCATTCTTGTAGGATTGAGGGCTTGTTTTGGTTCAATATTGGGTTTTGAAATATGCAAGCTAAAGCTTGGAGATGGATTTTAGGTTTGGTATACATAGTTGCGGTTGCAACTATCTGGATAGCTGCTAGTTTTGTGGTTCAATCAGTTGTTGATTCTGGGGTTTCACCATTTCTAATTACATACATTTGCAATTCATTGTTTGTGGTTTACATTCCCCTAGTTGAAATTGGGCGCTATTTGGAGGATACTTACGGTGGTTTATTTTTCTGGAGGAATAAAAAGAGTAGCCCTTTACAAGAACTGGGAGAGTCAGAGCAGCTCATTCTTCTGGAAGAGAGTGATTTAGGTGCACAAGCTGATGGGTTGGATTCATTTACTATCGTGGATGAGGGAGGAAACAGTCCTCATGGAGATGGTGTTGATTCAGAAGTGGAATCTATGTCATATGGAGTTGAAAGAACTTTACCTGTAGAGGCTAGTGAAGGAGTTGATGCCAAAAGACGATGGACACGTACTAGAGTCGCGAAGGTCAGCCTGCTAATCTGCCCATTTTGGTTTTTTGCCCAGTTGACTTTCAATCTATCATTGAAGTATACTACTGTGACGGTAAGCTATCTTTCAAATTTTTATTATACATGTGTCTATAGTTCGTCATATAGGTGCGACTAAGTCTTCTGCCTTGTTTTTGTGCAGTCAAATACCATTTTAAGCACTGCGTCCAGTCTTTTTACCTTTTTGGTCTCTTTGGCATTCTTGGGTGAAACATTCACTTGGGTGAAGCTTCTAAGTGTTCTTCTCTGCATGGCTGGAACTATAATTGTCAGCTTGGGTGACTCAAAAACCGGTTTAAGTGCAATTGCTTCAAACCCTCTTCTTGGAGACTTTCTTGCTCTCATCTCAGCAGGGTTTTACGCTGTGTATATTACACTTATTCGCATGAAATTACCTGATGATGATGATGGAAAAGATGGTCATGCCAGTATGGCACAGTTTCTTGGATATTTAGGGCTTTTCAACCTGTTCATTTTTCTTCCTGTTGCTCTTGTACTGAATTTCACCAAGTTAGAGCCTTTTAATATCCTTACCTGGAAGCAGTTTGGTCTAATTGTTGGCAAAGGTTTGTATTCTATTCATTCTTGCATGACAATGAAAGTTTCACAATGTTTAACTTTGTGCTTTTGTCTATGCCTTGAAATGCAGGATACATATTATGTTACTAGCGAAAGCTTTCTCAGTATTTTACTTAATGTTCCTTGAACAGAAACTGATGCATTATTGACATTATGGGCTGTTTATAATTGTACAACATGTAATATTTCCTGTGCACACAATTTTTTCTGTACTTCTATATCCGTTCTTTTTTTGTTTATGTTTCTAATATCTTTAGATAAGTGTAGTTTTTGTGATGTTGACATACTAAGCCATCTAATTCATCAATGAGCAAGAACATTTTTTTTGTATTCAATGGGATATCAGCCACTGTCATTGTTAGTCAGTGAGTTCAAGGATCCTCCCAAGAAATTATATCATTATTTATTAGTAGACCTCCAAAAGCAGATCATATGTTACTAGGCTTACCTGAAGATTTGATATGGGAAGTGCAGTAGTGGCTACTTGTGCCAAATCTATGTGTAAACTTGATGCAAAATTCACCATATTTGAACCAGAAGTATCTGACTATTCCATAGAATGCATCTCTGTTAGGATTATACAATATAGAAGTTAACTTGGAAATAAGTACTTTCTTTGAAGTATATAATGCAGCCTGATATAGGTTAATAATAAGTGATTAAAGCACCCTAGCAGTTAGTATCTTCACTAAATCCTGTTTCATAAATCATCATTTGTGTTTTATTATATAGAGTTTCATGCCTTTCACAACCAACAAAATGGCCAATCTGCATGACTACATTACCTTTCAATGAACTTGTATGATATAGTTGCCATCTTTGCAGTTTGTGATTCATATTTACACATTTGACTTTTGTGAAAAAACTCAGTGGTACATTTATTGTACTCTTTTAGAAAAAGAATCATAAGTAATTGCAGTATTGATAGATAGATAGATAGATAGATAGATCTCACTAATCCTCACATGGTTTGAAACTTGGCATGGTGAGGTGGTAACTGTCGTTAGTATGCATTTTACATTCTCCATATTGATGTTTAGTGCCAGCACATTCTCTGAAAGTAGTTTCTCAATGCATCAACCTTCTTCAAATTTGAAATTGACTCTGTCCTGCTGTACAAACTAGTTCTACAAATAACCTTTCTTGTATGCATAATCTGTTGCCTGCACGACGGAGGAAATTTCTCTTGGTCAGCTCTGCTGAACATCACTGTATGCATGGTTCTCTCACACGATTCTTTATGCACTGTTATCATACTTATCATTCTTTAAGAAAAATGAAAAAAAAAAAAAAAGGAATGCGATGTTGACCAGATGACAGCATTAGATCATCTTTCATTTCAGAGGAACATGTTATGCTAATCGGCTTCTGCAATGGGCATAATGCCATTATAACATATGACTGGTTTCCATCTTCCATATGTTTTTTTTTCTCTAATTGATAGAAGCAGAGGGTGGAATTACTATATCTTTTAGCCCTTGTTTATATTTTGCCCGAGTATGATGGTATGATATAAAATAATGTTGCATTATCTGTTCTGAGAAACACCTGCTTCTTTAAAAATTGGAATTCAACTTTAGTTTTTATTCCCTTCCTTTTGTGTCTTAAACAGGTTTATTAGATAATGTGCTGAGTGACTATTTATGGGCAAAGGCTGTTCTTTTGACAACCACCACAGTTGCAACAGCTGGTCTTACAATTCAGGTCCCCTTGGCAGCCATAGTGGATTCACTAACAGGCAATGCCCCAGGCATCATGGACTACCTTGGAGCCATAGCCGTGATGATTGGTTTTGCTGGAATCAACATTCCTTCTGATTCTTTTAGCCGGTCTGGAGAAGCGAGTATTGAATCGAAAAATCAAAATGTTAGGTCAACTCATCAAGATCAGTCATCAACCCCTCAAGGAACAGTAGGGATTTCCTAGCATAAACATACACTAATCTTTACAGTAAGTTACAAGCATAAATACATACCAGCCATAGTGTTTCTTGGAGTAGTTGAAAATGTAACATGGATCTTCTGATTCTTTAGCTTCAAAAAAGAAATTGCTCGCAGAGTGAAAAATGTATTATCTTTAAAGGGATGGGTACCCTGCCCCTTTTTCTCACAGCTCATTACTGTCAATTTGTATTTTTATTATTCTTTTAGTGTCATATACCAAATAAATATTATGATATTATTATTATTATTATTATTATATATACTATATACTAAAACTATTCCCGAATTACTGTTTATAATAAAAGTATCTATTACTTTGAGCTTGTATTTAGAAATTTGCACACTTATTAAGAACAGAAGAAACCTTCCTGACTGCCATAAAGTACAAGGTAGTCTCTGTTTGAGGAGACCTTAGACCAGCACCTCTCCTAAGTGCAATGGAAGTCATTGATCTAGTCCTAGGCATTTTTATCACCCATTGCCGCGTCCAGCCAAGTATGTTTTAAAGCTGCTTCATGCTTGCTATTTATATTTTATATTGTTTATTTCCCCCCTCCTGTTCTAATCAGCAGATGTGGGATAAATAGCTTAAAAACATATCTATATCTTGTTCGCAAAAATT
This sequence comes from Jatropha curcas, assembly GCF_014843425.1. The sequence goes on along the minus strand of NW_023590789.1, from coordinate 10,207,614 downwards.
TCGCACAAACATATCCAAGAGAAGAGGAAAAAGGATAGAGGTTTTGGGTTTAATTTCACATAAATATAACCACTCTCTGATATCCTCTGGTAAGGAGTGTTTCTGTAGCTGTTTTTGTTTTAATTTGTCTATTCACTGTTTCTACTGTTGAGTAATTGACACTTTGATCATTACTCTGTTTTGCAGTGAGCTTTGGTGTTTTTTAGAGTTCAATAGTCCTTATTTGGCACTAGAGAATTTTGTTAGTGACATTCGTTGTAATTTATTGTGGTTGTTAAATGGATTATTAAGTTTTGGCAGTTGTAGCTATACATTCTCTTGCTCCACCTGGGCTTAGATGACCATATTTCAAATGATCCTCTATTTAGTATTCCTTTTCCTCTTTTGAAAGGAAGGAAATCTTAAAAGATGCAAAAAGCAAATGAAAGACCATAGAATGCAAATCATTGAACAGATTTAGATTCTTGAACAGATTTAGGGTCTGAAGAAACCGAGTAACAGGCAATGTGCCATTCAGTTAGCATTTTAAAACACCAATGAGGTGGGGGGTTCCACAAATTCCAGACTACAGCCAATTTTAGGCTTACACTGGGAGCACATGTATACATCTGAATTCTGATCGCTTTAAAGAAAACACAATTTCTAATTTTGTTGCACTGTAAGATTTGTATTTCCATATCTTTGCATGACTCTCCTGGTTGCAAGAGCTGCAGCCTCACTTGCTCGCAATGTGCCTGTAGCCATGATTGCAGCAAATTCACGGCCTATCTCCTCCTGCACCTTATTCCGAGCATTGCCAAGAGGATCTCCTGCAACCCCATTGACTTCCGAAGGCTTGACTGCAGGAGGTACCAACGCCTTTGATGCCTTTGGCCCCTCAGACTTTGTATCTTCAGATTCCACTTTGTCATCAGCTGCTTTAACAGTTGTTTTTAAACCTGAGGGTTTATCAATAGCAGTTGTCGCAGGTGGTGAGGGCTGGGTCATCGAAGTAGGCCTGAATTGTGGGACTTGTGGAACAGCTCCAGCTCTCAATGTTGACTCCAGATTTTGTATCATGGGCACTACATATGAAAAGGTAGAAATTCGACAATCAGCCACCATACCAGATAGGTTGAGAAGACTGTTAAAAAGTGAAGTGTGCAAAGAATAAAGGTAGGTGAAAACTCACTTATAAGAGCACCCATTGGACTGTTCACAACTTCGTTAGGCAGCTGAATAATGTAGTCTGGGATAGTTGCACCAACCAAAAACTGTGCAACTTCATTGCTAAAGTTGTTACAATTGTGAGAAAGCAAACTGTATGTCTCAGCTGTATACCGCGGGCTAATTTCCTGCAAGTACATTTCAAATACATCCTGCGGTACATGTGTGACGCCCAAATCTACAACTTTAAGTGGTGTTCCATAAGGAGTTCTTCCAGCAGGATCATGCTGTATGCCTCCCCCAAAATAGTATTCATTACCATACACAACTACTCCTGTGTGCCTACCATGCAAAAGAACAAGTAAATCAGGCAGCAAAATAGAAAGGGGAAAAAAAAGGAACAGGAACTTATCAAATGTCCTAAAACTTTTTGATTTTATGCAAACGTTTCCTCGAAGAGAGGTTGGATAAAAAGCTGTATCCTTGTGACGTTATTTTAATACTACCTATCAATTTTCAATACATGCCACAGGAAAATTTCATTTCCATTTCAACAAAAAGGCACTAGAACTAAAACTAATCTCATGTATACTCTACATCTCCACTAATCACCAAAGCGACAAAAATTGGATAAAGAAAAAACACTGAACAATAGAATATAAGAAAATGCTTCCACGAGTCAAATTGGAATCAACATTAGTCCATCAAGATGATAGAAAGGAGGATTAATCCGCTGAACAGTCCACAGAGCTAATGAATATGTAGCAATACGAGTTGTACTTGCAGAATACTTTCATATTGTAACAATAAAACTAAGCTTATATTCATATTACATCATAAGATGGCACAAACGAAATATTCATTAACATATACATCTCATCATAGTTCAAAAACATTTTCTTTTTCTCAATGCAGATATAGTGACGTTATGCCTTAACTTCCTGCTGTACACTAAAATCTTACCAAATACCCTCAATAGCTTTTCCCAAAAACGTTGTTGAGAGATGACGTGCCAATCCTTGGCTGAGGTCATACACATTCAAGGTAACCTTGTGACCCTCCTGCCACCACCATTTTACACACATGAATAGAAATCCTAAGCATATTACAAATGCCGATGACAGATGGATTTTAATACTTTATAAAACAAACAAAAACAAAAGAATTCTATACCTCAGCCATCTTCCAATATGGAAACAAAAAGTTTGAGTCTTTACCACCGCAAAAGATGTCCTAACTAATGAAGTCTGTTTTGGGAGATCAAGATGTCACCTTCAAAACACAAATTCAAAATAAGCAAAAGCGCGCAACTTCAGTAAGTCAGCATAATAAATTGCGAGATCAACGAATAAGAGCCCAAGATTCTGCAATTCACACGGAAATTAAAATTTCTAGCAAAAATCAATCAAAGAAAAACAAACCTAACAAAATACACAATAAAATTAGAGAATTTTATTCAAGCTAATCAAACATTCACGAGCTTCCATTCCAAATAATACAGATCTAGATCAAATTCCATCCAAAAATGAAACAAAAACAACACATGGCCACAAAATCTGTCAAAGATCAAGACATTGACAACCCCCACATAATCCATAACGCTAAACGACCAAGATTCGCAGTTGAAAATTTAACAAAAAATAAAAAAGAAGAAACAAGAAGAAGAGAACTCACCTGAAAAGAAGAAAACCGGCGTCTCAGGCTTTGCACTTGCCAATTGTTTGTTTGCGCGGCCACAACCGAAATGAATTTATATTTATGGTTGGGGATCTGGGCCCCAAAGCTGTCCGCAACGACTTTTGCACCGCGGCCAGAAGTTTGGATCCCTCTATTCCTCTTCTATGACCTTCTAGAACACCCTAGCCAATCGTCTTATGACACGTGTGCTATTGGTTTAATTTCTCTTCATCGTCGGTGTCCCTTCTTAATCATTTTCGGTTCTTCGGTTAAAATAAGTTAACGCAGACTAATCACTAATCCAGCTTATTAAAACGCCTAGTTTGACAATAATTAATTAAATCTTTTTAAATTATTTAATATTTAACAATTAATCAAATATTTATTATTACAACAACTAATATAACTAGCAACTCAAATAAAAAAAATACTAATATAACTAATAACTAATATTACAAATAAAACATTATTGTTTTGTTATTTAAAGTTATGTAATCATTATTTTAAATTTTTACACTAAATTTTCAATTTTTTTTTACAGAACTTTTTTATGATCAAAGTAAAATTAATGGACTATAAAATTAATTGCCTTCGAAGGCGAGCCGAATTAGTCAAATTTATTGTAGACCATTAAACGAGCCTAGACACCTCGTAAAAATATTAAAAAAATTTTAATTTGAATCTTTTTATAAAACATTACAATAAAAATAATTTATTTTTTTACTAAAATATGTTACTGGAACTTCATGAAAGTAAAAACCCTTTTTTTTCTTTAGAAAATTCGATTTCTTTTATTGAACAATGCAATTTTTTTAAAACATTATTGTAGATTCTTAAAATTTTTTTATTAAATTTCTCTTAAAATTTAATTTTGTAATGAAAAAATTTAAGTATAGAAAAGAATAAAAGGTTATACATTGGAAAAATGAAAGATTTAAGAAATACATTGGAAAAAAAAAAACAGATTATTTGGAATTTATACATCACCTATGTTTAAAAATTATTTAGCCATCAACAAGGAATTGATTAAGATGATAAGCGAACTCAAATCCTGTAAGGATAAAATATAAGTTCGATCCCAGAAAACGAAAGGGCAAAAAACTTTTACACTTTATAACTTGAAAGGATTATACCTCAAGGGGGAAAAAAAAAAAGATTTCTCTAGCCAATCAGGTGTGGATTAATTAGTCTTTTGATTAGTGTTAAGAGTGAAAAATTTTGAGTTTGAGTCATTTTAACTATAAAAGTTTTCGCTATTTAGTGAGTGAAAGAGAGCTAGCGTAGAATTTATTAAAAATGGAAGTGCCCTTGAATTGTTTATTATTGAATAAATATTTTATTTTCCTCGATCCCTTTCTTTTTAAGTAATTGATCTCAAATATAGATTTCCAAAATATAAAATTGAGTATGATATTTTTAACGCTAATAAAAAATGTTTGGAAGTAAATTTGAAATTCGAATTATGTTTAGAAGAAAACACGTTTGGAGACAATCATGTAACTAGATTAGTTCTTGTAATAATAGCTATCTGATTAATTGCTAAATATTAAATAACTTAAAGAATTTAATAATTATTGTCAAACTAAATATCAGACATTCTTGTAATAACAATTATCGAATTAATTGTTAAATATTCAATAGCTTAAAATTTTTAAATAATATATTTTAATTTTAGTTTCATTTAAAAGGATATGAATTTTTTTATTTCATTAAAAAGATCAGGACCTATATTAGCTTAAAAATTTTAAATAATATATTTTAACTTTATTTTTATTCAAAAAAATATGATTTTATTTCATTAAAAAGATCAACAACTATATTAGCTAAAGTTTTATATATAGTCTATACGCTTATTTGTAATTGTTGATATTATTATTAATGAATTTTATTTTCAAAAAAATTTAAATAATTATTCACGTTTCACAAAATATTTTCTCTTCAATCTCTAAATACTAATATAAAGATTGTATTAACTAAATACTTTCACAGAATATTTTCCCCATACATTTTCTTTTCTTTTTACTACTAACTAAAAGTATTTTCAGCATATTATATTAAGATAATATCCCGCTCGTATTTACTTCATCTACGAGAACTGAATCATTTGGTAACCATTAATTTTTTATTCAAATTATATTTGGTAAAAATCAAACTTAAATTTCATATCTGCATACAAATTTTCAGTACTTCATATATTTAAACCATTTTTTTACTAAATTAACTATACATTTGTGTTGACTTTCTCCCTTTTTCTTTATTGCTTCAATTTTCACCCTACTTTACATATTTGAACATAGTAAACCTAAATTAAAAATCAGCAAGCTTTTGTTGCTGGGATGTCACATGATATTAAATTGGACAGATTGCAAGATAATGTCCTAAAGGGAATAATTTAATACCCAAAATTTGTAAATTTTGACGAAACCAAAGTAATTGGAAGTTGACGTAAATAACAAGACTCTATATAGAGAAAGGGAAGACAATGAAATCAAAAATTTCCCAACTTCACACTCCATTAGCCCGATTTCTACTAAATGCTAATGCGTGAGCCTATTTATGTCTCCCCTGACATAGCTTGCGTCCTACGTGAATTCAGCGCATGACACGAAGACACTCCCGAGCGTCACGGACGTTCCTTCACAAATATTTTATCGTTAAACCTCGAACGTTTCTTTGTAAAAAAACAAACCTCAAACACTTGTCTACTTATCTTTTTTAATAAATCTCAATTTGCCTTTTTTTTTTTTTCCTAGTATTTAGGGAAAAATACTTAAAACTGAGTTTATTATCCGGTTGTACATGTATTGTCAATGAGTTATATCTTAGTGTACCTTAATTTGTATTTTGAGTTTAAAAATAATAAATAATTTGTTCAAAAATTAATTTTTTGTATAATTTACTCTTCAAATCAAATATAATTAAAAAACTATACAAATAACAATAAATATTTTTAAAACTAAATACAATTAAATATTTTTCTTATTCTATAATTTTTTTAAATCAAATGTTTTGATTAATTATTTTGTAAATCAAAGACAAGATGAAGTAATTTTTTAAAATTATTATTATATATTAAAATAATTTTTTCTTTCCTAATTTCTAACTTTTTATATACTTTTTATTAGGTAAAAGTATTAAAAATTAAAAATTTAGTGCAAATTTAAGAGATAAATTATATAAAAAATTTATTTTTTTGGCAAAATTATATATTACTTCTAATTTTATAGGACAAATTGAATTTCATTCATTTATTTTCCTACCGTGGTGTTTTGATGATATGATAGTTATCAAAATGCCCAAACTATTCTAACCGATTCGAACTAACTTAAAATTATTTTTAAATTATTAATACTATAGTAAATAATTTATGCAATGATTAATACTATAGTAAACATTTAATATAGCATTATTTTCCTTATTAACTAGATAAATGGAGAAGTTTAATTTATTTCTCTTAAACCGTTTAATATTGAATGAAACCGCTTTTAAAAGTTTAGTTTGATTTTTAATTTTTTCAGACCACCACTTTAGATTTGATTATATTATTACTTCAAATTAAATCGACCAACCCACAAACAGTTGTATTTACCCGTTTATAACTATTAATTAGTCTTTCTATTTATAAATATAAGTCATTTTAAAAATATTAAAAAATAATTAATGTTTTTTAAATTTTATTTTAATTATTTCTATAATTTCCTAAAACAATCTTTAGACAAATTAATAATACGAAATAAAGAGTATTTATTTAAATTAATAAATATTTTATTATAATTTAAGAAAATTAATTATTTTATTAATCTTTTTAAGAAAAATATTTTATTAATTATTGTGCGAAAATCTTAGTCATTTATACTTATGGATGGAAAAAATAGATTCATATGCATTTAAAATCAAGTAATATTTAAATGAAATTCTTCCAATAATAATAGTTTGAAATTGTAACTACCTTAACCGTAAAGGTAAATTCAATTAAAAATGTAGTAGTTTACAGTTAATTCAAAATTTTATTTGGAAATACGATGCTGTCTCTCAGACCCAACGTGTTAGGTAAACCTCGAACACATATTCACTCCTCAACTCCAGTCCACATCCGCCAAAACGCATAATCCTCAACTCGCGCGTGTGCATGAATTGAGCTGTCTCCCTTCACATGCAAACTCGTTCGATACTTAATCGGTCGACAGGGCCGTGACCTACCGAGCCTATTAAAAATCCAAAGCTTGCTTTACCGAACCTAACTCCAAACCGTAAGCTTATATATATACTAACCATGAAAACGACAACAATGTAGCATCATAGCGAGTTTTCCGCGAATGTCACTCCATGCTCACGATTCGGTTCTGCTTTTTATCTCCCGCTGTTAAAGCTCGAACAGTTCTACTTCACTTACACTCAAAGAGAATCTTCAATTGCTCAAAATTTGTCTCAGCTACGTCAATTTAAGAATCTTGATTCTTTTAAACTCATACGAACTGTATGGAATTCTTAGTTCCCTAGCGAAATTTTTGTTTCCATGGTTGAATTATGTGTTTCTTTTGCCAACTTTGAATTTTCGTTTGGTTGATTTTCTTGAATTTAGGGTTTTTCATGTGGAGATCTTGTGAGATTATGTTATAGTTGAACCTTTGCATTTCCAGAGCCATAATTTTGAACTTGGCAAAGCTAATTTTGCTGTTTTGGAAATTGAGGTAAGATTATGTGTTATAAGCTTGATTTTCTTTATAGTGTTTGTTCTCATTATTCTTCTTCTTTATTTGCTTTTTGGTTTTAAATGGCTTGAATTATTGTTACTTTATAGAAGAGATCTGAAGTAGTGATGCTTTTTCTTGCAGATAAGAGCTGTGATCATTTGTAATTCTTTAGTCCTTGTTGCAAAAGAGAAATATGGGGCAGAATAATTGGGAAGCTGATAAGATGTATGTGCTCTGTTAATAATTTTTGTTTTGTCGTCTGAGTTTTAGTTGATTCGGTGTTTCAAGTTTTTTTCATGCTTTTTTAGTGTTGTTAGGTAAATTATTGTAGTGATATTTTCTCTTTTCTTGGTATAGGCTTGATGTGTATATTCATGATTATTTGTTGAAGAGAAAATTGCATAATTCTGCAAAAGCTTTTATGACTGAAGGGAAGGTGGCCACAGATCCAGTAGGTAATGTTGTTGGCTAGTTGAGTAATTTAATTTAATTTTTTTTAATGCATAACTAGGTTGTTTATGTAATGGCAAACACACTAGGTTGTTTTTGGGCTATTCACATTGTTTTAGTTAATCAGTGTATGCAAAATGAAAACCTTATTAGGGAAAATTAGAGGATGAGTATGATTCTTGCTTTACCTGAACTTTCTGAATGCACGTATTGAGCTTTATTGCTAAGTTATAATTTGTGTGCAGCAATTGATGCACCTGGAGGATTTCTATTTGAATGGTGGTCTGTCTTTTGGGACATTTTTATTGCAAGGACAAATGAGAAACATTCTGAGGCTGCTGCAGCTTATATAGAGGTGTCTTAGTGGTCCATTTTTCTTTTTCTATTTGGTGTTTTCTTGGTTAGAGAAGGTGACCTATGTGCTTTCACTTTCACTTTCATCATTTTGATTATATACAATTTACACGGAAAATAGGCACAGCAAATCAAGGTCAGGGAGCAGCAACAGCAACTGCAAATGCAGCAGTTGCAACTAATGCAACATCGCAATGCTCAGCTGCAACGAAGGGACCCTAATCATCCAGCTCTTGCTGGTTCTATAAATGCTATGAACTCGGAAGGAATGATGGGGCAGCCATCAGCTAGTGTTTTGGCAATGAAGATGTATGAAGAACGCATTAAACACCCTCATTCTATGGACTCAGAGACAGCGCCGGCTCTAATTGATGCTAATAGGATGGCGCTTTTCAAGTCAGCAACAAGTCATCAGAGGTATAATTATATGCATTCTTGACCTCTAATTTTACAGTCATTCAGCCCAGTTGGATTGGATAATCAATTTCTTGAGTCCTTGTGGATTCAGCCAGCTGGTACAGGGTAATTCTGGGAACATGTCAGCAGCTTTGCAGCAGATCCAAGCGCGGACTTCTTTGACAACTGTAACTACTTGGACCAGCCTCTGCTTTAATTTTGCTAGTTCCTGCTCTTGTTCCATTTCTGTTCATTTAGAATGTCCATTCCACCAGTTGTGACCTGTTTCACACATGGAGTTTATAGGACATCAAAAGTGAAGTTAACTTGGGCCCAACTCAGAAAAATTTGCCCATGGACCCTTCATCCATTTATGGACAAGCAATTCTACAATCAAAATCTGGACTAGGTGGTGCAGGTAATGGTGGAAGAGATTGCCATATGAAATGTTTGTCATCATTTCTTGAGTACAGCACACATGTTTTTTTTTATCCTTCTACAGATAATACGGTTTTGGAAAGAAAAATTGAAAATTAATGTTAATGTCATGTATTGAGTACTGAGAGATAGCATCGCAATCGAGTAAATGTTGGCATGTTGCAATGTGAGATAATTCAGTAACCTTAAATTTACATTTAGGATTTTCTGGCTTGGTTGGTATATTTTATGGGTTAGTTAATACAATGTTAAGTTCCAAATGTGTTATTACTATACATATCTTTTCTCTTTTGAAGTTATTATCCATAAGGTGGTTGTGTCCATATCCATTATAGATGGATGCTACTCAGTTGAGTTCATTTTAGAATTTAAAAATGTGAACACTGAAAAGTAAATATCCTGTCCAAGCACGTGCGCGCACAGAGATTTATTTAGCATTCTGTTCCCGTTTCTGCCGCATTGAATTTTTAATGACATGCTAGGTTCTTCACTGGACATAGTTAAATACCCTGCTTAACAATCTTGGTTGGAAATGATTGCTCTTTGCAAATTAAACGGAAAAAATGATTTTCTTTCTTCATTCAGGATTGAATCAAGGTGTAACTGGTCTTCCATTGAAGGGTTGGCCCTTAACTGTAAGTTGCATTTGGTTTTTCTTATGCTGGATATTCCATGTATCTTTTATTTGCATATGTCCATGTTTATGACTGCAAAATACACCTAAATGCTACAGGGAATTGATCAATTAAGGCCAGGCTTGGGTGTACAGATGCAGAAACCTAACCTGCAGACCCAAAATCAGTTTCTTTTGGCTTCACAACAACAGCAGGTCCTGGCACAAGCTCAAGCTCAGAGTAGCGTTGGAAATTCAAATAATTTTGGAGACATGGACCCACGACGGCTAAGTCAGTTGCCTAGGAGTAGCTTGATCACTAAAGATGTTCAATCCACTAGAAATGATGGATCAATATGCTCTCCTGTGCAATCAAGCTCACCAAAGGTTCAGATATCTTCCCAAATAACCCAAATAACCACACACACACACACACACACACACAAAAACACACTTCTTTTTATCAGCTTAATTGTTTGAATGTATTAAATTTTAGACTTTATATGCCCCTTATAAAATTGATTATTAATGGAAATTTTCTAAACAATTGCATTTAGTTAAAGACAACCAATTAATTATGTAATTCATAATTCTTGATAAGGAAAAATTATTTATTGAAAAATTGAAAATAGTTTTGGAAATTAAATGATGACTTTATTTATTCTCTCTCCAATTTGTATGATTAATTAGGGAAAAGAAACGATAAGATCTGATGCATTATGTCTGTCAAATAGATTATTTTTTTAATGGTTATTTTATGTACACAACAACATTCTCGATAATAAGGAAAATTCATTACTGAGCCACCAACTTTCAATTCATGCTAATAGTTGAAACGTATGGTACCTTTTTTATCCTGGCTGATTAAGCTGTGATAAGACAATGAGAGATAGAGGCTATGCATTTTTGTGTTTGGATTTCTCCTGCCTTCATGTTTTGTACATATATTCAGATGCAAAGACCAACATATAAATCATCTCATGTTAAAGGAAAGTCGAACTTTTTTAATCCCTTCTTCATTCCCAGTAAAATAGAAAGTTTTACTATTGTTTCTTTCAAAGAGGAAGATGAAGCCTGCTTTATTTTTAATTTCTTTTCTCCATTCTATTTGGTGTTTTGTTCCTGTGCTCCTGTTGTGGGATGGGTTGTGAAGGGAAAATGCCATCCAAATAGAAGCAAACTATTGATTGTGTTCATGTAATGCATCTCCATCAATGATTGTTATTCTTATAATCACATTTATATTGCAATAATAAGTATGAACTTTCGTTCTACATGTTATGTCTCTGATTTTCTGAGTTATTAAGAATGCATCTCTAAAATCTTTTTGGAACTTGCTCTGGCTTCCTTTCCTGTGAATATCAATTAAGGACTTGAGAATCTTTAATCAGTCCTAAATGCCATATTACTGAGTATTTGGTGCATGTTAACCAGATGAAGATGGCCCAGATGCAGCATTCTTCATCTCAACAACAGGACCAATTACAACAGCAACAACAACAGTTGCAACAGGTTGTTCTTATTTTGTTCACGATGAACTTGAATCTCAGCTTATGACCTGACATGAATGTATTTGCAAGGGCAGTACAATTTTCTCTGAAGTTATGTGCATTCTGGATAACCCACATTAAAATGCATTATGCTAATAATTCTTTAGTGGGTGGCTACAGAGTAACAGAAAAAGGAAGCAACACTCTTCTTCCGGAGCTGCTAACAGCACTGGTACAGGGAATACTGTGGGTCCTTCGCCCAGTTCTCCTCCATCAACACACACCCCTGGTGATAATTTGCAGCATGGTGTGTCAAAAGGCTTGATGATATATGGTCCAGAGGGGACAGGAGGTCTTGCATCCTCTTCTAGCATGCTGGTAAAAAAGTGGTGTGAAGAATTAGGAAATTATATAACAGACACTTTATTAACTTTCAATTCTGAATTATGAGCATGCAGTCTCCAATTTTCACAAATATATGGAATCTCTGGTTCTTTCGTGATACATTAATGATTGTGTGCTAATATCAATCTATCAGATTTTATTTTCTAGCATATTATCACAACTTTGTTGTTTTAAAAAGAATTTCTTCCAATGTAACTACATTTTGAATGCTTTGAAGTGTAGAAATGCATAAAAAATAAGCATGATCGTGCTTCTGAGGGCAATCATTTGTCTTGTGCAGGAAGACATGGACCGCTTTGGAGATATTGCTGCCCTGGATGATAATATGGAACAGTTTCTTCCTCATGATGGAGGGGATGGAAGGGATTTATATGGAACGCTGAAGCAAAGTTCCACTGAGCACCAAAAGGAATCTACTAAAGGTAATCAAATCCGCCATGGCATCATCCTCTTGTGTCTTTATGAAGTTGGAATGACATTCACTTTATACTTGATTTACAATCACGCTATCAATTGCAGGTTTTACTTTTGGTGAGGTTGGTTGCATACGGACAAGAAATAGTATGGTCACTTGCTGTCATTTTTCTTCAGATGGAAAATTGCTAGCCAGTGCTGGACATGACAAGAAGGTATAATGTGTAATATTACAGATGGTAAATCCATGCTTGAAAACATATTTTCCCAAACGGACAATTGGTTCATTCAGTTATTGCTCATAATAGTGTCCGTTAAGAATTATAGACAGTGTGGCCTAAAATCCCAAGTGCATAGAGCCAACTTGGGAAGCACAAGCAGCAACTCCTGCTGTTAACAAATTTCATTAAACCAATGTTCCTTGCCACTGTGGGTCTCTGCATTTATGACAAGAGTTACTCTCGTTCTTTAAGCATCTAATTGTCTGCTTTGCACGGTCATGTATCGGTTTGAACTAATAAGCAACATGTGGCTCTGTTACCTTCATCAGCATATGAGCAGAGTATAAACAAGAAGTTGAAAAATGTAATATGAACTGAAGCTAAATATCATATAAGTTACTGTTTGCTGTATGCATTAGATTGTCCTGTGGAACATGGATACCCTACAGACGGAGACAACTCCTGAAGAGCACAAATTGATTATCACAGATGTTCGTTTCAGACCGAATTCGTCTCAGTTAGCCACAGCATCAGTTGACAAATCTGTGCGATTATGGGATGCAGCCAATGTGAGTATCTTTCTCTGTATTGTTCATAAATCCAGTTGAGTCCTGAAGGCTTTAGGTTCAACTGAGCATTCATGACATCTTTAGTTGTAAATTGGCATTTAGTTCATTTCTTTTGCTTGCTGTGCTTTCAGTTTTCTGCCAATGATTCATAATCCATACCATAAGTTGTTCTGTGCCGTAATTCCTAATATAATGTTTTATTCTTTTATGTTTGTCTCACAGCCAAGCTATAGCGTACAAGCATATACAGGGCAGATGCCTGTCATGTCCCTGGACTTTCATCCTAAGAAAACTGACCTTTTCTGTTTTAGTGACAACGAAAAGGAAGTTCGCTATTTTACTATAAATCCATTTTCCTGCACTCGCATTTCTAAGGTTTGTTATTTAGCATTATTGTCCTTTATTCATTCTTTGTTGGGTCTTTCAGTTCTTCTAGTAAGCTGCATTGAATCACTGTTCTGGTTCAATCTTTTGCTCAGGGAGGTGCTGCACAAGTGAGATTTCAACCAAGAATTGGACATTTATTGGCAGCAGCATCGGATAAAGTGGTGTCCATATTTGATGTCGAAACTGATAGGCAAACTCATTCATTCCAGGTACACCATTTGAAATGATGGACTGTTAGTAATTCTGGCCAAGTTCAGGCAGTTGGTACACTGATATTAAAATAAGAAAATGTATGAAGAGTAGCTTTCAGAAAATAAACTTTTGTTGACTGTTGATGTCCATAATGGTTCCTCATATTATTTATAGGGCCATTCTGAAATGGTGAACTACATATGCTGGGATGCAACTGGGGATATTTTGGCATCTGTAAGTCAGAACTCGGTGAAGATATGGTCTTTGGCCTCAGGGGAGTGCTTTCAGGAGCTTAGTTCTAATGGAAATCAGTTCCATTCTTGTGTTTTCCATCCAAGTTACTCAACCCTCCTGGTGATAGGAGGAATCTCGGTAGGTCCTCCTTTCTTGGATTACTCTATAAACTGGTATAGACAAAGTTTTGTAATGTCTTGCTGGTGATTATTCATAGTAGACATGATTATGCGTGTTAAGGCATGTCTTTCATGGTTTATGCATGGCTCCTATTTTTGATATCGACAGTTGTTTGATATTTTTACTTCACTGATCATTGCTACCTGAACATCTCATGGAAATGGATTGCTTGTGGACTAGGATATTTGAGTTAGATATCTATTATAAAGTTTCTTTGAAGCTGAGGTCTTTGGTGCAATTTTTCAATATATTTATCATCTGTAACACACACAAAAGGACAAATATGGAATACTTTTGAAATGATTAGAGTACAACCAAATATTATAATGTGAAATTAGTAAACTGATGTAAATTTTTTATTTTTCTACTTTCCTATCTGTGTTTATTTTCTGGCTGTTGGCATAACTACTGACTCCAGGGTATAAATTATATTTTTCTTAGAGATACATGTAATTGTTGGAAAAGAAAAAACAAAACCTGCTTCACACACAATTTGGTTCATATACAACATGGCAAGGAGTTCACTTTGGTGCTTTGGCATTTCTTGGTATGATCATATTCATAGGATAAACATAATATTCTCCTCACTTGAATTGAATGGATTCATGATTCAGGTTTTTCTCCATTTTGCGCCAGCATCATAGCAAGTCTCCACCCAGATGCATCGCAATGAGTTCAGACTCATAATTCCTGTTAAATGCTGCCTTTCTAAACTAATTGATTTGATATTTTTAATTGTGGCTGTAGTCCTTGGAGCTATGGAACATAGCTGAGAATAAGAGTATGACAATTGCAGCTCATGAGAACATAATCTCAGCCTTGGCACAGTCCCCCATCACCGGAATGGTGGCTTCTGCAAGTCATGACAGCTCTGTTAAACTATGGAAATAGAAGTCCCGATAAGGCATTAGCTTCGCAGAAATCTATGGAGCAAGCAATGGAATATTGGTTAGATCAGCTGCACAATTTTTTTTTTTTCTTTTGGAGTTATTGTTTACCCTACATAAATGTATTAGTTGCTAAATAGGTAATTTGTAGTGCATTTTTTTTGTGATTCTATTTGGTTGAAGGTTCTGAGAATCAAGAAGCAGGTGTAGCAGCTTGTTTGGCGGAAGATTTCATGGTAGATTCCTAATTGGCAATAGATCATGTGTACAGAAATCCAGTTCTGATAGATACTGTTTGAGCTTCTTTTTTTTTTTTTTTTTTTTTTTTTTTTTTTTTTTTGATGAATACTGTTTGAGCTTCTTTTTTTTTTTTTTTTTTTTTTTTTTTTTTTTTTTTTTTTAATTCCTTTATATAGTATTTACTTATATTTTAAGATTCTTAAATTGTTTGGCCCTGCATTTTTTTTTTTTTTTTTTTTTTTTTTTTTTTTTTTTTTCAATTCCTTTATATAGTATTTACTTATATTTTAGATTCTTAAATTGTTTGGCCTGCATGCTAGAAGTGCGTGCTAACCAAAAATGCTTCAAAAGTAAACCTCTAAGATGGCCAGAGACATAGGATGTAAGTTTTAGATTTTCGCGGCTAATGGAAGAAAATGCAGTGAGAATGAAAAAGAAGCATGAAATGGAACTCTTAACAGAAAGTTTATTAGAGCCATGCTAAATGATCTAAGTTGCGCCTGACACAATCTTTTATATTTATTTTATTATTCATGCTTTAATTTATAATTTAATTGTAATTACTAATTTGAGATATGATTTATATGGAATTAGCAATTGGTGTGAAAAACGATGCCACCTATCTCCATTTAGAATTCAAACATCAATGATTGAGCATTGAAAGCCTTCTAAACGAAAATACCTTAAAACTTTGTGATTTATTATAATCATATTCTACTTTTAATGAGTATTATATTTACACATACTGACATTGATTGACCACACAAAATTAAAAAAAAAAAAAAAAATCTAAATAGAAGTTTACTAATTAAATTCAGATAGGTTTGACAGCCAACAATTTTATTTTTAGCGAATATTATTAATCAGTACAAGATAAAAAAGTGAAGATAACAAATTGAAAGCGGATAAAAAAAAAAAAAATTTAATAACCGCCTCTATCAGAGAGAAGTCGTTATCTATTTTTCCTTTTGCATAAACCGACTCCGTCCCAACAACAGTGTATGTTTAGCTCCCTTCCTCGTCGCCATTTTGTCAAGATCTAGGGTTTCAATTTTCAAATTGGGACCTTATATGTGACAATCTTTGACATTCTATTCGTCTTTCTGTTGCATTTATCAACAATTTAACCATGGGGAAGGGTGAACCCACCGCCACCGCCACTTCTACCGCTGTTGAATCGGAGGAGAACATTTCCGATTGCTTTATCTGTTGCATTTGTCTGTAATTGCTCTTAACTTTACCTTTTTAATACTATTTCTGCTATATTAATCAATAATGATGTGGTTAACAGATTTGAGGTTACAAAATTGGGACTTTTTATCCATTTTAATTATATTTTTTCGGTATGTGAAGAGAACAAAATGAAGAATTGGGTCCAGATAACATTATCTAGATTGTTATTTAGTTATGTGTTTGGAACGTTCAGTAATTTTATGAATTGGGTATGAAGTGGTGATGAAGCCTTCTTTGACAAAGTTTATTCTGTCAATAGAATTTTGTATTTTGCAAATTATAATTTTTATGAACATAGAATTGTAAAAGAGTTTTAGAGACTGCTTGGTTCAATTCCTGTTGTAATTTAATTGAATTTCATGAGTTTAGTTTCAAGAATTCAATTATGTGGAATTGGTTATAGCTGAAACTAAATTCTATCAAAATTTGATGGAATTTGAAATGAATTCTACAAAACCAACATAATATTATTTGTAGGACCAAAATATCCTTAATAAATCAATTAAATAGATTATTTATTTCAAAAAAATTAGAAATAAAAACAATAAAAATCACACGCAAAGCATAAAAACAACACCAGATATTTTAATATTAGCTTTCTAATATCTAAGTTTATAATGCACTTATCAATGACATTATTTATGTTGTTAGGTAAACCTCCTATTTTGAGGCCTATGAATTAATTTGATATTTATTATTAGATTGTTTTATTTTTAATTCAAATTTATTAGCATATTGTTAATTGGTTTATGTATTTTTTTAACCAATATAAATTTATCAGATATTAGATTTTTTTTACTTGAGTTAAAAATTATTGTCTCTAAATGTTACTATTGATAGTAGTTTAGGAAATAAGAAAAAATATACTTTTAAATGAAGTTTATCAGCATATATTATTAATTGGTTTATATAGTTGTTTAACCATTATAAATCTATTGGATATAAGATTTTTTTGTTTACTTGAGTTAAAAATTATTGTTCCTAAAAATGTTACTATTGATAGTAGTTAGGAAATAGGGACATATGAAATTGTATATGGAATTATACCAAACAGTTATAATATGGAATACAATTGAATTTTACATTTCGTATCAAGCCAAACATTGGAATTCAGTTCAAATGAATTCAAGTAGAATTCATTTCAAATGAATTCTAAACTCTAATAGAGTTGGACTAAACACTATGTTAAATAATTTTATATTCTGAAACATAAGAGTTATGGAATTACACATAAATTCCATAAAATTTTATGGAATTAAGTCAAATTTCTTAACTTTATTTTGCATTACTGTTTCTTACATCTTATGTTTTTTTTCCAAATATTGTGCATTTTTGCATTGGTCTTTATGACAAATAAACAAAATTTGATGTCAAATGTGAGATTAGTTAAGTTGTTTTTTTTTTTTTTTGCGGGGATGTACTTACATCAATTATGATATGGTGGACTGCACTAGATAATGGGATATCTTGCATTATAATTATTATCATTAGGTTAGTAGCTTTATATATGTACCCATGTAGCTATAGCTCAATCAAGGTTATGTATGACTTGTATTCTTGTTCGTGTTCTCATAGTTGCTTTATGATCTTGAATTATTTATTATTTTGTACTAGCTAATTCTAAATTTGCTTTCTACTTTTGTTTTCAGGGATCTTTTATTCAAACCCATAGTGCTCTGTAAGGCATTGCTTTACTACATTTGCTTTGAGAATATCAAATCAAATGCAAAACTAATGTCTTTTGTCCATTTTCCTTTCATTGCAGCTTGTGGTCATGTTTCCTGTTTCTGGTGTGTCCATAACTGCATGAATGGCGTACGAGCATCCCATTGTCCCATTTGTAGGCGTCCATATAATCACTTTCCAACCATCTGTCAGATTTTACACTTCTTGCTCCTCAAGATGTATCCGGTTGCATACAAGAGAAGGGAAGAACAAACTCTAGGTGAGCTTCATATTCTTCTGGAGTGTTTCCTTTGCACAGATGCACTGCTTCACAGCATATGATGCATATAGTCTAACTGACTTGGAGCAGGACAATAGCTACCAATGGAAGTCAAAAAATAAATATATAACCTAATAAATGAAACAATCTTCAAAAACTATACTGCTCGTTTCTTGATTTCTCCCCTTAATGAGGTATTGATAGACATTTTCATTTTAAATATAACGGTTGCTAATTCTAGCTTGAATTTGCTCTTCCATATTATACAGCATGGTGGTGATTAGCTTCGGTAAAGGCAGTAGTATGGCATTATTTTTCCTTTTTTTTATCAGGTAGGACCAGTAAAACTTAATGATATGACATTGACGCGTTTGCATGTTCCAGTGGAAGAAAAAGAAAGGGGCTGTTTTTCACCGCAGCTCAATTGCAGTGCATGTGGATCACATGCCAATCAAGAATATGATCACCTGAAGGATCCTGAACATTCATCATCCAGTAGTTTGTACTCCAACTCATGCTCAGAGTCTTGCTCCACCAGGACGGGAGAACCTAATGGAAATTGCAAGCAGGTATCAGTTGCTGATGTACAGTGCATTGCGTGCAAGCAACTGCTTTTTCGTCCAGTTATTCTTAACTGTGGCCATGGTAACCTTTTATATTTTAATTTGGCCAGTTAAATGCTATCAGATGCTATTACCTACTGTCTCGAGATTCCGGTGATGATATTCTGCTTTTGTATTTTTTGTCTTGTTTCAGGGTATTGTGAAAGTTGCATAGTAGGTTCATCTGATGGGATGCTTCGATGTCAAGCTTGTCAATCTCTGCACCCAATTGGTTGCCCAAAAGTCTGTTTGGATCTTGATCACTTTGTGCAGGAACATTTTCCTAGAGAGTATGCCTTGAGAAGAGAAGCTGTTCAGCTTAAACAAGCACTTTCTGACAATGAGAACCCTACCTGTATGTCTGCTCCTTTCTAAAGCTAACTGTGTAGTCCCTTTCCTTTTACTGCTTGAATTATGGTTCTTTTGTCATCTTTTTTTTTTTTCCGGTTACCTAGGACTTCTGCTGTTCAACTGCATGAAATGTCAAGGAATGCTTGACATGCTTAATCTAATGTGTAAATCTTAGGCTGCCAACTCGAGAGAAGCACATAAGGAAGCTTGTTTGGCTTTTTTTTAAAGAAAAAATTTTCAAGGCAGGCCTTTTTTTTTTTTGCTGGGGTTGGGGGAGGAGGGAGGGGATGGGTGGGAGTTTGTGGTGGCAGTAAGTGCATGTTCCTAAATGGCACACATGCATATGAGACGAGTCCCAAATCCATTTAACTGTATTATTTGTTAATTTGTTTTACCTTCCTGTCCAATTACACGAGTATAATTTTATTCTATGGTAATCTTTTGCTTCAATAAGACGATATGCTATTTTCTGAATTTGGACATTATAAGTTGCCATGTTGTCTGCTTCAGATTCTACAGGAGCTAGTAACAAAGATTCTCTCTTGTCATCAATTCCAAAGGCAGAGCATTTGCCACAGGTGGTGAACTCTCACTTGAAGGTCCATTATGGAGTTGGTTGCGATTTTTGTGGGGTAAATTCTAGCCCTTCATTTCATGCTTTTGTATTGATTCTCTCGTTTGAAGCGACAATGCATATTTGGCACCAAGTGCACCTCAATACTTGGTGTTCGATGTATTTTTGGTTAGATAGTGTCTTTGTAATATGGAGACTAGCTATCATTGTTTGGAATGTTAAGTTTATTGACATTGACATCTTTTTTTTTCTTTTTTGGACTGTGCTGGAAGGTGGGCTAAGCATTATTTAACAACTAACCTTTGTCCAAAATAGTTGGGGTCGTCTATTTGAATTTTTTGTTTCCAATATAATATATAATGATTGTTCTACAATAGTTGTATATTTTATTATTTATTTAGTCAGCTGCTATCAGAGGGCCATCTCAAGATTGCAATATCTTGAAATGTTAGTCCATAGAGCTCTCTCTGATACATGCAAATACAAAAACGTTTGTAACACATGCTATGAAGTGCATGCTGAATCTCTCTGTTTTTTGGGGAGTTGATGCAAAAATCTATTGATTTTGCAACTTATTGTCAAATGCAGATGTTCCTCGCTATCGTTCTGTCTGACTTTGTGCAGTAATTGCCTTGTGGTTCTGCGAATTGAATAATGGTGTGCGTCCTTTGATTGATTTTCAATCTGAACAATACTTTGAATCACACCGAGTCTTTTCTATGTGTACTTGAAATGAGAAATATAATCAATGAATCCTTCAAAATTTCTAACGTAGTGGCACTTATTAGTGTTGTTCTATTGCCCCAAGTATCATGTATATTTGGATTGATAGATGTATCCTATAATAATAGAGTATATTTGTATTAACAGATGTATCCTATCATCGGGGATAGATATCAATGCAAAGATTGTGTTGAGAAAATTGGTTTTGACCTTTGTGGAGACTGCTATAATACTCGCTCCAAGCTTCCCGGGAGGTTCAATCAGCAGCATACGCCAGAACACAAGCTCAAGCTTGTCCCGCCGAGCTATCCCACTTTAATGTTGAGGCTATTGAATGAGCATCTTGTCGATGCTTCCTTAGCTATTGTCAGCTATGATCCTTCAGAAGTTCCAGAAGATGAATATCCCGACTCTCCTTTATCTGCTGATGCTGACGACAGTACACAAAACAGTTTGGTTGCTGCAGATATCACTGAGGGTGCAGATAATCCAAATGATACTGAATCAGCAAATTGAATTTTCATCTGATTCTGCAAAAAAAAGGGGGGGGGGGGGGGGGGGGGGCTGAATCAGCAAATTGATATTTTCATCTGATTCTGCAAAAAAAAAGGGGGGGGGGGGGGGGGGTGTGTGGGGGTGGAGGGATTTTCTTCTCGAGCAACTTAGTGTTGGGTAGTTGGGTTTGACTGTTAGTTGGGTTCCTCGGATATTAGCCAAAGAAGAATAAAACGTTCTGTTTAAATGTATGGTTAAGTGCAATTTTATATTTGCCGCAATTTTTTTATTTTGCTTGCAAGCATGTCCAAATTGAATTACGGGTTGGCATCTGCCAACGTCATGCTTTAGTTTCTGTCCTAAAAGTCTTTTTCAGTGGAAAGGGTTATCTTTTTGGCGGCTAGAGTTCAATATTGGAGTGGACTGTATTCTGCTCCTTGCCGATTCATTTACTTGTTCTGTTCATGGTTTCTACTTTCTAGTTTTTATATCTTGTGCCGTTCATCAATTATTGTAATTTGATTTTCTACATGTACAACTCTTACACTCTATTAGAGAAGGAAAGAAAATTATGAAGGAAAATAACCAGAGAAAACTAGATTCTCTTGTTTGGAAGTTGGGTGGAGAATTATATTGCTTCGGCTTCTGCAAATTTGACTCTGATTAAATTGGATAGTGTAATGGTTAACAGGAAAATTTTACTATCCAACGTCTATCTGTATAAATACATAATATCTATTTATATAAATATATAATTTTTAAGGTATAAATATTTATATGGCAACTTATTAAAATATAAAATTAATATATGAAATCAATGATGTAGTATTTTATTTTTTATTTATTATCAATTTTTTCATTTAATACAAACTAAAAAATCTAATGGATGATTTCATTATAATTAAATGATTTCATTATAATTAATATTTTTTTTACACTTACAGATATTAAGTTTTTTTATTAAATAGTTTTTTCTATAAAAAAAAAACATTATTAAATAGTTTTTTCTATAAAAAAAAACACTAATAGAGTTATAACAGAGTAATAATAAAAGTTAATTAAATAATATAGTTACATTACCAAATAGAATTAGAATATTAATTTCAATTTATTAAATTTTATTTCATTCAAAATTAACTTTCTTATACCTCATCAAATACGAATATACGAGAATTTTAAACAGAAAAATAGTTAATTAATTAGAATAACAATAATTACTTATAAATTATAATAATTTTCTTGAAAAATTACATTCAATTTAATAAATAATGACTTATATGCGTGTACATGACTAATTAGAATAAAAATTAAAAGTTTTTTTTAAAAATATTTTCTTTCCAAATAAAGGAAAAGATACCCTATTTTCTTTCCTTCTATGTATTTTCCTTCAACCCAAACATCGAGTGAAATATAATTTAATATATATATATATACATTACTACAATCTTTCTTTATGTTTCTTTCTCTCTTATTTTTCCTTTGTGTTTTTTTTTTTTGCCCTTTCCTTCTCAAACATGGTGTTAGCCTAATCAAACATCCGGCTATTATTCCACCGCCTAAAGTTGTTGAACGTAATTCAGGAGAAGACATATGAACATACACGCGCCTTTTTTAATGGCGGTAAAAATTATACCTAACGCTCACGAGTCAATGAATGCCACGAGGACAGGGCTCAACGGCTACAAGCAGAAATAGTTAAACACATGGTGTCAGTAATACACGATCCAATTTGCGCTTGTGATAGACTTTATCACCTGAAAAAGGCGGGAGGACGTGAAAAAACGATTGTATTAAGTTAAATTAAATAATTAAAAAAAAATAAAAAGTAAACTGGAAATCCGAGGACCGAACCGAGCCATCATTGGCTGATAGAGTTTTTTCACACGTTGGCCATTTGTACGGCGGCCTTTTACATCCATTGGGACTAGCGAAGTAAAAAAAAGAGAAAAAGAATTAACCTGAGGTTAAAAAGGACGGTGATGTTCGTGTAAAATTTGGTTTGTGTGGTAATTTGGAGGTGAGTTTAGGGTAGAGTTAGACAGGAATAGGATTAGGGTTTCAGGAGATTCCCTTATTAATAGAGATTGAAAAAGCTGAAAGGTAGGGATAAGAATCCAATGTGATTGATCCTACCTTTGTTATCTCTTCACTGTTTAACAATCATTAACAGCTTGACATTACTCTATTCAGCAATGTCAGAGTCTTAAGTTTTTAACTTTCTGTTTTAGGAACACATCTTAATTTTAGAAAATAAGTTTTTCTAAATAATTATTTTTTATCATCTAATTGTAATATTGAAAATCAAAAAAATAAAAATAAAAATTGTAACTTTTAAGACCATAGAATATTTTTATTCATAAAAACTTCTTATTTTAAAAAATTAATTTTTTTGCAAATAAAAAATTGATTTTTAACGATGAAAAAAAATAGAAAAAATAGTATATTATAATAGTTGTTGATGATTGGGTGACGGTGGCTTAATAAATTTATTATAATTTTATAAATATATATTTATTAATTTATTATTTATTGGTAGCCATCTAATATACGTTTTGATTTCAAGCGTTGATACCCATGCATTTCTTAATTACAGCACAGTAAAGACAATATTTGAAACCGATTTATTAATTTACTTCCTTTAGAAGATGGAGAGGCAAGACCGTTGCCTTGGTCTTGTCTTGTGTCGGTGAGGATGAGAAACCAAAGTCTCTTTCTATTGCTATTATATAGAATAGAAGGGCATTTTAGTATTTTTCATTCATCTAACGGTGAAATTAAAATGATTTTAATCAGAAAGCTATTTAGTTACCATTCGCTGAAAATAATAATAATAATAATAATAATAATGTGGAAATCATTTCTAAAAATTTTATTTTTTAATTTTAACTCATTCAAGGGCAAAGCAACGTTGAAGAAAGGGTGGGCAATTGTAACATACATTCACCACTTTGTCCCCCTAACTTACACGTTATAGTATTTTTCCTCCTAAATTTGAACCCTAGCTTCGCTCTTGGATTCACTAAGGTGTTAAGTGTTTCAATGAGTATTTGCACTATTTATGAGGATCGAACCATCGACTTCACTTTGAAGGAGAGGAGTGTAAAATCATTTATCACATTGAATTTTAAAATTTATTTATTTTATTACTCTCGTCCATCAGTCAGGCTGTAGATTAGGTCTAGACATGTCTAATTCATTTTTTTGATAAAATTAAAAAAATTAGACAACATTCTCAAAATAATTAATTGCCCTAAAAGATTACTTTTTAAGCTAATGAAACAAATATAAAAACCTAATGGGGTGTCACGACCCATTTCCGTGGGCCGGACCGGCACTAGGGCCCAGGTAAGCTTAAGGCCCCCGAGGCCCGTAGTAAGCCTGAAACAAGCTTTAAGGCCCCCGAGGCCCGTATAAGCCTGAAACACTAAAAATTTACTATCTCAATATAATGATTAAACATTTAGTCCATAATGATTTGAAAAATAAACGCTCAAAGATTTTATTAAATCTCGCCCGAAATTTATCGGCTACAACATTCCACAGTTCGGGTAATTTAACAATGCATCACATTACAATATGGATTCACATAATATCTCGTCTATAATAATAAACGATTAAAAGTATACAAATCCTACAACTGCAGGAGTCACTAAATGGTTTAGTATACATAGTAAAAATATTATGGATCTAGAGAAAAATTGTTTATTTCCCTGCGCCGAAGAAAACATAGCCTAAATCGGAATTAAAGGAAAAACCTACTTCGAAAAATCAACAAGACACTGTGAGTTTTCTAAAAGGAGTAATATTATTGCACAATACACAACATCACACCAAATGTGTTACACATATTAATCTAGTCATCGAACTAGTTATATGGCTCACGCAGCCAGTCACACAAATGGCATATCACCAGCACTCACAACATAACATCTTCATATAATACATCAAAGTGGAAAATTTAGTCAGTGGCTGCAACCTGAAACCCCAACGAGCCGTCTGCCACACACCGTGGCTCGCCCTCTCATACATGTGCACCAGGGGAGCCCGATCCCCCATAACGGCCCAACTGGTTTAATCCTCACCTGACCAGTCCTCTCATTGTATTTCCATCTCTCTTTTTCTTTTCCATACCAACAGGAGGCAACCCGGTGGTCTCCATCCAATCTAGATCATCAAAAAAGTGCTCACAAACAGGAGGCACCCTGCGGGCTACAATCAAATCTAGATATCAGGTGCGCAAACAACAAGCCATCCTGTGAATTTCCATATAATCTATATCATCAGGTGCACAAGGGGGCGCCGATCTCCCATTTTCCCGACCGACGGTCAAGTACCATATCGTATTCAGGATCCATATCACAAACCGTCCTCACAAACCCATGGTGATCCACTTCATCCCAATTCCATACAAACAAAGCATAGCATTATCACGACACAATTAATCAAGTATTGCAATTTAAATGCAAACATGTTGATCAGTTAAACATCGTAATGCAATGCACATGTAGACATCCAACATCAAAAGCAAATAAATAAGTAAATAGTGTTAACAACAAACATCAATAATAATAATAAATAATAATAATAATAAACAATAGTAATGAAAATAAATAAATAATTAGCTATCAAATTATAGAATTTATCTAAATAAGTAGTAAATAATCAGAGCACTATATTTATTATAATATCCAAATTTATAGAACTAAATCTAAATAAACTTTATTAATTATGTTTGTTAAATAATTTAGTCTAATTTTTATTCAAAATTTCCGGCAGCACCTCCCCTAAAATGAACTATCTACTGCTCACAATCACATATCATTATATCTTTATCAATCAAATGCACACAGCCCATCGTCGGGCAATCAATCATTTAAAAAATCCCATCCTCCTTCCATAACACATTCACACTTTTACAAACTAATTCTAATAATATCCATATGAGATCATTTATTAAGTCATTAATTAATTAAATTATTAGCTTTACGGTAACTAATTTGTTAAACAGCTAAAACATATTTTAACCATAACTAATTATAACTACTACCTATAAAAATTCAATTTTTTTATATCAATATCGAAAATGGCTAGGCCTCCCAAATCTTAATTTATCGAATTTCGATTCTAGTCGTTAACCAACTAAAATTCGCCTTATTTCTCTTATGCACAATCGGCTAGTTTTAATCTAATGGTTATCTAATTGACTAATTAACTAATTCTAATTTATTCTTTCTCCTCAAATCACCTAATCATAATATTAATCATGTAATTTATTTGACAATGTTCTAAACTAATTTACAATTACATTATTCTAAAGTCCTAAACCAGTTAACAAATTATGTTCGCTATCCAAATACGCACACTAATCAATCTAATTTATTTACAAAAGACCATAAATGTTCATATATTTTTAAGTTAATCCAATAAGTTAATGTCTTGTTATTCAATTTAGTCTAGTTAATAACTCAATTAAATTCATTAATCAATTAATGCTTTATATATAAAAATTGAGAATTAAGTCTTAGAACGTACCCATTGGGAATCGGGCGACGATTCCATGATTAGCGGGAAGAGAAGAGGATTCTGTCTCTCGGGGCCTCGCCGGAGCGCCGCCGGCCGGTCACCTGACCGCCGCCGCCGACCGCCGTGCACGGTGCTGTTTTTGGAATTAAATTAGGTTAATGTTAATGACAATGACACTTGTGATTAAACATTTCCAATATGTACTAAAAGCCCTAAAATTGGGTAAAAAGTAGGGATTATTGTAAGCTCCAAACGACATTTTTGAGTATTCCAATAAATTATTTAGTCCTCAATGAGAACTCAAACAGGATTACTCATGATTTGTCTGGCCTATAGATACCTCTTGATAAAGTTTAACGAATTTTCGAATTGAACATCGTTAAATTCAAGATCGACCTAATTGCTCACAAGCAGGCTAGAATTCAATTTAAGCTAAAGTTTTTTAAACTTTTCTCGAGTCGAATTCCAACAGCTCGTGAACTGAGTCGGCTCATTTGTATCCTCAGCGAGTTGTAAGGAACAAAAATTATAAATTAAAAAAAAATTATCTTAATGTATCAAAAATAAAAATATATCAGAAATTAATTTTTCATATAATATTAAATTATTATTTAATAAGAGTAACAAATTAGAGAATCAACATGAATAATTTAATAAAAAAAGCAGTAAAGAGTTGCATTGGTGTAGTATGTTTTGAAATGTTCTACGTCTACCAATTGTGTTGTGATGGTTTTAAATGCTTGAATTAATCTAAACATTGCTTTTGATATATATATATATATATATATATATAAGTCATCTTTGTCATGCCTCACCAAATAAGGTATTATGTACTATCAAATGAATGCTCAATTGAAGTTGAAGTCCATCTCATTTAAGTACACTGCACTAATTTTAGCCAAAGCCTACTAAAGACAATAGGTATTCAAATTTGATTTATTAATTACATTTTAATTTCACATTTCAAAAAAAAAAATTTAATTTTATTATAATAAAATATACTTATTAAATTGGTGAAAACACTAATAGTTAAGAAAACTCGAACTCGAGACTTTCAACTCTTTATTCAAGCGAGGAAACTAATCAAATATATCTCTTGTTTCTTTTTTATTAGGATAACCATCACACTCATGTATTTGTTTTTTTTTTTTTTTTAGTTTTTTTTTTTTTTTTTTAAGTTTGATTTTTTAATTTGGGGATTTAATTGCGAAATCTCTAAACTCTTTAAAATGTCATTAAATATAACTTGCGAATTACAATCTCTCCTTTCTCTTGTTCTCTGCCTCTCTTTCTTTATGTTCTAATACTATTTTTATCTTACAGTATAGTTTGAATATTTTAAACTTAAAAAAAATTATGAAAAATATTTCATAGTCCAAGTTAATTATTATATAATTGAATATTTAGTATATAAATTAAAATGCAAGCGGTTTTATATTTGAATTTATTTATTTCAATAGGAGTATATAACTATATATATATAATATAAATAATATAATACTTTATATATAAAATTTCATTGGAAATCCCATGGCATCTTCAGAGTTTTATTAAATAAACATGGGTGCATCGAAAAAGGAAAATTTTAATTAAATTAGACAACAACAGTTATTAAGAAAAAATATTGCTATGGGATAAAGGAAACCTCTTACACCGGGTTAATACTTTCAGCGTGAATCCCACCACCTACACTAAAAAAAAAACCATTAAAAGATTTTACTTTTTGGGATAATAAATTTTTTCTTTCATTTCAATTCATGGAAATCCCATGCATCTCAGAGTTTATTAAATAAAATGGGTGATCGAAAAGGAAAATTTTATTAAATTAGACAAAACAGTTATTAAAATATTGCTATGGGAAAGGAAACCTCTTACACCGGTAATACTTTCAGCGTGATCCCACCACCACACTAAAAACCCATTAAAAGATTATACTTTTGGATAATAATATTTTTTTTTTGTAATTTTAAGAAAACTTTCCGTCAGATTATTAGATAATCAAATAATATTTTTTTTTACCACCAATTAAATCTAATATATAGCATACAACTAATACTTATATATATATATATAGCATATATCTTTTTGTCTGCTTTTTGATTGACTGGTGACAAAATAGTACAATTTATTTTCTTTAGATACATAAAAAAAATGTTTATTCAATAATTGATTGATTAAAAAATAACTTAATAGTATTAAATATAATTAATCAAATTAATAAGTCTTGATTTCATGGCATTGGCTCTTCTTTAAGTCATTTTAGAGCTTAATTAATTAAAATTTTTTTATTTTTTTTATCACCTAGCCGATAAATTATACGCGACAAAAATAGTGTAGAAACTATAATTAAACTTACTTTTGAGAAAAAAAAAATGAAGACTAATGAAACAATTAATTCTATAAACTAAGATTAATTTGACCAACCAAATTATTCTTTATCTCAAAATCAATAGTTAGTAGTTATTGTACTCACTCGTTCGGTTCCAAAATATAAGTCGTTTTTTAGTGATTATAAGTTTCAAAATATAATATTAGAAAAATATTATTTATTACTCTTTAAAATAGTCAAAATAATTTATATTTTTGGATAAAATAATTATAAAAAACGATTTATATTTTAAGACAATTGGAGTAAAATTTTACTAATAAATAACCAACATTAATCAACTAAACAACTATCATTCACTAGTCACCTACCTTAATAAACAGCTAAAACAAACAGTAATTAATATTTCAACAGTCTATCAACAAACTATTTAAGTTTAGGAATTATTTATTACTCCTTTGCCTCATTTTGTTTGCTTGTTATTTTTTTTATGTCTCAAATTATTTGTAAGATTTCTAAATTTAGATATGTAAACAATTTATTTTTCCTGTATTAACCTTTATGATTGTTTATTAAATGAAAAATTATTATTAATATTTTATTGAATTAAGGGTAAAAAATGATAAAATAATTTATATTGACTAAATTCTTAATATACGTATTTTGTCAAACTATGCAAATAAAATGGGACGTGAGGATTATTTATTTTGTTTGGAAGTAAGTGATAGGAAATAAGAAGGCAAAATATAAGAAAAATGCAAAGAGAAACAACAAAAAAAATTATTAGCATTATTGCCAGATCACTTCATAAATTTATTTAATTGCTTATACATTTATTATTTTTTGGTGAAGAAGAAAAAAAAAGGTATAAAATTATATATTTATTTATTTTATATTATACACAACCTTTGCAAACAAAAAGAAAATTAGAAAATAAAAAATAATTAGAAAATAAAAAATAAAGAGGGTGCAATAGAAATGTTTCCCTAATCCCAACCCAACCCAACCCAACCCAACCCTAACTTCTCTCTCTCTCTCTCTCTCCCTCTTTCAGATACAAAATAGGTCCCTCCCTCTTCTTTCCCTCCCTCTCTCTCTCTCTCTACAATCTCTGCTTTGCTTTGTATTGTGAGTGTCCCTTTTCCCCATGAAACCTTAACCTTAGATAGCCAGACACAGATACAGTCATACAATAGTAACTAAAGATTCAGATTCACATTCAAAACAAATTAGGATTTCATCAAATCAAATGGGCAAGTACATGAAGAAATCTAAAATCACAGCTGACGTAGCAGTCATGGAGCTCTCACTCTCTCATTCTCAATCCACCACCTTAGGTGTTCGTACAAGAGCTAAAACCCTAGCCCTTCAGCGTCTTCATTCTTCTTCTTCTTCTCCTACCAGTACCAACCCAGATTCTTCATCCTTCTCCTACCTTCAGCTTAGGAGCCGCCGCCTTGAAAAGCATCCTCCGCCTTTGCTTAACGGAACTAAGAAACCTGAAATACCTCAACAACTCGCCTCTAACAAGAAATTGCCTAAGGGGAGTTCTAGGTTGAGTAAGGTGAAAGCGGTTGCCGGTGATTTTGAGAAGGTGGAGGAAGGAGAAGGGTGTTTTGATAAGAAATGTGAAGCAGAGGATTTGGGTATTGAGGCTTCTTTTGGAGAGAACTATTTGGAGTTTGAATCCAGAGAAAGGTATGGTCTTTGCTTGTTCTTTGTGTTTGACCCAAGTGGGTTCCTCCTTTTCTTTTTAAAACACTGTTTTTGGGCATGAACTTTTCAATGTAGCTTCCTTTTGTTTTTGGTTTTCTATCTTTTTTTTTTTGTCACTTGTTTTTGGGGCTTTTTAAGTTCAGTTTGTGAGGTTTTTGATTGCTCTAGGTTGAGTTACGAGGCTTGTTTTTCCATGATTTCTCGTCGGATATTCTTTAAGCTTTTTGGTCTCCTCTGTTTTCCCTGGTTATCGAGCTTTCTTTTTGGTCCATCAAGTTTCCTTCTTGACTGTTATTTCCAGAAGAATCCTTTCAATCCTTTTTCATTTTACATTTTTTTCCCTTTCCAGGCTCTTCACTTTCTCTGAAGAGAAGGGAGAAGAGGATATTTCCTTCTACTAAAATGCACATTTACTACTCTCTTTGCTTTTACGAGAGGTTTGAACTTTATATTGAAAACATCCATGCTGAATATTTTTTTCTTTACAAGCTGCTTTAGTACTCTTCAAATTAATTTTATTAATGTTGTATTTTCGTAAATTAATTTTTAGTAATGTTGTTATTCTGCATTTTTTTTTTGTTCCTTCATATTTTTGTGATAGTGATGAAGTTGGCGTTTGTCTGATTGATTAATTTTGTTGTCTGCATCACTTCAGTTGAGGAACTGGGCCACTAGTACAACACAAGATAAGAACTTGTGCTGAGATGATGGGGCTTATATTATTTCTTCTGCATGGAGATACGAAAAAATAATAATAATAAAAAAGCAGTCTTTTGGGGGTTTCTATCATTATGAAATGTTTTTGAGCTTTCGCTTTCATATTTGATTTTGAAAAATTCGCTTTCATGTGATACATTAATACTATTGCTACTCTATAAAATTGCTTCCAAGAAAAGATTAGTGATGTTGGTGACTTGTGGAATATGGTTCTTTTAATTTATGTGTTACACAGGTTTCCATTATGCAACATGTGCCCACCAGCAGAGTTATTAATGTTGCAAGTGGCATTTCTTTGTATTGTGGAAATTATTTTTTACCTTTTTTTTTTTTTTTTTTTTTTTTTTATGTGATACATTAATACTATTTGCTACTCTCTATAAAAATTTGCCTTCCAAGAAACGAAGATTAGTGATTGTTGGGTGACTTCGCCCGTGGAATATGGTTTCTTTTAATTTTATGGTGTTACACAGGTTTACCATTATGCATACATGTGCGCGCTCCACCACGTCCAGGTGTCATCTCTAATGTTTCGCAGCGCTGGCATTTCTTTTTTGTATTTGGAAATTATTTTTTTAACCTTTGTCTTGTATTTTTTTTTTTCTTTTTTTTACACGGGTAAACTCGGATGGACATGCAAGCAATTAATTTTTCTGATTTATTCCACCTCTCCTCGTTGTCCCTAAACATCTTGTGTGTTGGCTGGCAAATAATCTTGGTAGTCTTACAGGTTTGCTGGCAAAATTAGTTCTAGTGACCCGTGGTCTTGAGATCATTTTCTGCGACCATACCACTCTCATTGATTTATAAGATGGTCTATGGTCAGCTGTATACTAGGTCGAAATTAGCAAGTTTAATGCAAGCGATACACATGTACTGTGCTAAGGCAGTGGGGTAGGGCCGGGGGTTGCTTGTGATATCCGTTGGGTTTACTAGAATTAACCAGTCTTGGCTAGAGTCCTTGGTTTTTTCCTTCGATATATATATTTTTAAATTTCGTTGGTCACGTGGAATATGTGCTAGAGCACCACAAAATTTTTTTCCTTTTTTTTTTTTTTTTTTTTTTTTTAAGGGTACTACGGAATGGAATGAAGAATAATTTTTCTGATTTATCATCTCTGTTGTCCTTAAACATTGCTGGTCTGCAAATAATCTTGGTAGTCTTCAGTTGCTGGCAAAATTAGTTCATGACCCGTTCTTTTTGAGATCATTTTCTGGACCCTCAATTATGATTTAGAATTCAGGTCTGTAATAGGTCGAAATACAGTTTAATGGCAGGATCACATGTACTGTGCTAAGGAGGGGGTGGGCGGGGGTGCTTGTGATATCCTTGGTTTAGATTACCATCTTGGTAGATTTTGGTTTTTCTTCGTATTTTTATTTTTTGGTTGTAATATGCTAGCCTATAACATTTCTGCCTCATTTGTGTTAGCATGCTAGTGGATACGATATATCACATTCATGGGGCCTAGTAACAGAGACATATTTATGTGGGATACTCTGTTTTAGGGCTATCAGTAGGTGACAAAAAGTTTCAGTTTCTTGCTTTCATTGTATGGCTCCTGACTTCCAAATTGGATGTTGTCCTTTTAAATAGTGCGAGTTACTTTCTTTGCATAATTTCCTTTTCCAAAATAATTGTCATTATTTTATTTCAATTTATTTTTTCAGTTTAATTATATATTTACTATAAGTTTTCAATTATTGCTTAGAAAGAAGTTCAGAGAAATTATTCTAGGGCCAATGAAATAATTTATGCATATACGACTTCACATCGCAACTATATACGTATACTGGCATTATTTTGATATAATATATTTTGAAGCAGGAGCACTAGAGAAAGCACACCATGCAGCTTGATAAGAGACTCAGATGCGATTGGAACCCCAGGTTCCACCACAAGACAAGGAAGTTCTACCGCAACTAACCGTAGGGCTAGGAATGACATCGAGAGAAATATCCCGACAACACATGAAATGGATGAATTTTTTGCATGTGCAGAACAGAAGCAACAGAGACTATTTAGTGAAAAGTATGATGCAATACTTTTTCACACGCTATAGTATATACCATACTTCATGTATATTTTTATGATATATAGCATGCAGAAGGGAAAATGCAATTGGTTATTTCAACTAGATTGCAATAATAAGCCTGCTTTTTTGTTTGCCGCAATTTTGCAGGTACAACTTTGATGTTGTCAATGATTTGCCCTTGCCTGGACGCTATGAATGGGTCCAAGTGATTCCTTAAGCAGTTATCTTATCACTAGGACTTCCATCCCCTCAAACTCCTTCAGTACTTCTTTGATTTCATGCTAAAGGGTTTTTCAATGAGGTGCTGATTGTAAAAAGAATTGAAGACGCGGAAGATGCGTAAATCAAATATCTGAATGTATGGCTAATGAATTATAAATTAGCCAGATAACAAATAAAAAATAATTGGTTAAGTGGAAAGGCAAAAGAATCATTGAAGAGGAGAGCTTTGGGGGGAGAACATATAACTTAGGGTTTAGATGTTTCATTATTGTAATTTTTAGGAGGTATATCTAGTTGCTAGATTTTCTTTTCTTCTCTCTTTTTCACTATGAGTTTTACTTTTGTCTATACTTAGGGACGAACCATGAATGTTCTTTTTGGTAATAAATGTAACTCATTTTATGTGCTTGTATTTTCCTTTGTTTTTGTTCCCTGCATTTTTCACAATACATCTCATCTATGTATCCAAGCATTACCCACATTCAATTTAAGTTTTTGATGGCGATGTTTCTAAGCATGTAAATCTAGATTAGATTGTTTTCTGTCCTACTTGTCGTGACCTTGTGTGAGATTTGCTGATGGTGGTGGTCAGGACAGGTTCACTGATTGTTTGGACTAAACTAATGTTTGGTTTAGATGATTAATTACTGGTTTTTCCCCTCAAGTGCTTTTTATGTTTCTTGAAAGTTTCTATCAAATATATAAATGTTCTTGAATGAATGTTCATAGGACCACTCTACTCAACTACCTGCACAAGAGAACTAGGCTTGTCAGTACTATTTTCCCCCTCCCCCTTCCTTTTTTCCTTTTTTCTTTTACTCTTTTTATTAATATTAAATTGTTGTTATATTTGAATATGGTCTCTGGTAGTTGAATAGGGAACTACTGGCCCCATTATGTTTTGGACATTTAGGTTTGAAAAATCACTAGCGGTAAGAGGAGGTGGTGGTGGTGAGGGTGTTGGGGTTGTTACAGCCTTGGATTGTTCTGCAGAATCTTACTTCAGATGTTCAGTCTCTTTGTAGCAGTGGAGTTTTTTTATTTTTACTTTTCTTTGACTGTTATTTAAATATTTTTGTCTAGTATCTCCGGAAGTGTAGAAACTAGTGGTGGTAAATTTGTTGAGCTTGTCAAGAAGCATTTATTGAATGTCATTAATGGAGACTCTTGCATTGGCGAGTTTGCCTATTCACATGGGACATTGTCCAGTACTGCAGAGTTTTACATCACAGGTTACTTCTTTTCAATATAGATTTGATTGTGTCCTTTTCTCTTTTCTATTCTCGAGCTTCATAATTTTTTTTTTTTTTTTTTTTTTTTTATATTTTTTTTTTTTTTTTTTTTTTTTTTTTTTTTTTTTTTTTTTTTTTTTAATTTTGAAGACTGGAAGCTGTTAGCTTGATACTTTTCTGTCCTTCATTTCAGCACACTTGCATCTTGTTGCTTCCTTGATTCTTTTTTCTTTTAAAAGAAAAAAAAAATTAAGAAATTATCTTAATTGCAAAGCTCCTAACTAAAAAATTTGTTTTTCCTAGAAAATCGTCTTCTTTTTTTTTTCAAAATAAATACATAAATAGTCATTCATATATTTAGATTAAATTATTAGATAAAATTTGATTAAATGTAAAGAAAATAAAAAGATTATTAAATTAATTTCTACAATTAAAATTTTAATTTATAAATTTCAGAGAATAAATAGTAATTAATTTCTTCGTGTAAGGGATAAAGGAAAATACTCTCTTACCTACAATTGGAGGCCATCCCCGTTTTCAGATGCAGAAGGAAGCGTTTGAGAACCCATTTTGGAACATGCAGTCTAAAGAAGGTTTATTATAATTTTTTCATGGTTTAGATAAGGTTATATCAACATAAAAATACTAGGCTAATAATTTTGTTAGTCAAATAGTTATATTTTAATAGGGAATATATATATTTTTAAAGAGAAGATATCAAATATTTAAGTTCAGTCATACCACATTCTCCGTTTATAGAAATTCTCTTCTAGCCAATTAAATATGATTTATTCGTACCCAAACGCATTGGGACACGGATGGATTCCATCCCTCTCTATATCATCTTTAAACGTTTCTCCTAAAAAAAAAAAATCTACGTGGACCAACATTGCATTAGTTACATTAGTTGGAGTGATAATCGATTTAGATTTTTAATTGTATTTAGTAAAATTAATTATTTTAATAATTATTAACTGTTTTAATAATTATCAATTATTTAACTGTTTTTTTCTCAAATCTTATATAAAATAACATTTTATAATCTTCTCTAAAACTCTATAACACTAGTGTGAATGCCAAACCACCTAATTACACCTTAAAAAAAAAAAAATTTATGGTCTCACCGTTTCCATAGAAACTCAGAAATCCAAATTCCAATTATCCACTAAAATATTTGTAAATTATTTAATATAGAGCCTTAGGGAAGGAAAATAATAAATTATCATTTATTATGTCAGAATTTCATTTTGACAGGAATTTTACTCAGATTAGTACATCAGCATTATATCAGCCAATTGTAAAGCAATAAAAAGGTTTTTATAAGCAGTCATGTCATCCTTCATTTCTGAAGTAGTATTTGTTCTTATTGGCCAAACCAGATTGCTAACGCAACAGATTTTGTCTGGTGTTTTAATGTTGTACTAGTTCGTTGGGAAAGAAGGCATTTCCATTGCCAAGAATTCAGATTCAATTCCTGTGGCTACCTTGTTACGGCTTCGCCTCAGTCAGCAAAGTGAATGAGCCAAGCTGAACTCGAAGCACGGTCCAAAACTTAAAGAGCCTGAAAATGCTAGATTTGAGCTTGGCTGAGACACTTGAGTTCAACTCAAAAAACATTGAGCTCAGGCTCAAGGCTTGAATAAGTTTCAGATAAATATTATATCCATATATATAAAAAAGCTCGATAGGACTTAATAAAACTCAAAGAGCTTTCGAGCCGAACATCATTAGGCTCGAGCTCGGCTCATTAACAGCTCGAGCTCGATTCAAGCTCGAGTTGGCTCAAGTTATTTACACCCTTAGTCTCGGACTACATCCCACCTTAGTCTTAGTCTAACATCCCACCATGATATGTACCAACGAGACACCAAAAAAATTTCATTTCGCCCCTGCACCAAAAGACATGAGTTATATTAATCCTCTATTCCTCTCTATTACCTCCATATTAGGGGCCAACTAGTTAAGTCAAAGAATGGGCAAAACAAAAAACTGAGTTTCAAGGCTAGTAATTTCTTTTGCGGTAGTTCACCATTCTATATGCAGCCAATACACAATTTCTTTTGCTCAAGTGAGCAAAAGAGGTGCACAGATATCAAAACAAAGCAATTTCTCTTCCAAGTGAAATTAGATCAAAACATATATCCTTGCTTCTACTCAAGACGAATAGGGATTAGAGAACGATCTCGCGGACTTGGAGGTTGTGAACATTTTGCATGCTTTGTCTCTCCCATTTCAACTTCAAATGCACTAGAATCTGAAGATATTTCATTCTCCATTGCCATCTTCTTAAGTTTTGCTAGTCGTACAGCCCGTAGTTCATATCTGATGATTAACCCAAGAACCAACATATCATCAGTTGTGTGGATGTACAAACTAATAATATTTGGATATTATGATTATGAGAGACAGAAAAGGGATAACAAAATACCATAGATTAACAGTTGAAAGAGCAAGAAATAACCATCATGGATCTCATGACATTCATGAGATAGCAAATGCTTATTTATTAATCTTAATTGTTATTACTGCAAAGCGATTTAAGGAAAAAAAACAGAAAATCTTGGACCATTCTTATCATTAAACTGGAACTAGATCATATACCTAAGAAAACGATGTAGATATAAACATTTCAACAAGAATAAAATCAACAAAATGAATTCAGAGTCACCATGTATGACTAAACCTCAAACCAAAAATGATTACCAACATTCATCTATGGCTAACGGCTTGCATTGGTAGACCGAACTAAAAATTACTTAAATCTCAAAGTTCCTGAGCCTCACCAAGAAACAAACTACACAATCTGCCTGCCCACATAAAAGTGTTTTCTTTTTTTTTCTTTTTCCCCTCCTTTGGCTTTTTGTTCATCAACTATTTTTCAAGCCTTGATTATTCTCTTAAGAACTAAACCAACCAAATTAAGTGCATGTTCAACTATCCCATTTTTGTCCCTTTTCTATGTATTCTTTCCTACTCAAAGGGATCCCTAGTCAGAGAACCTTAGTTACCGTACTGAATGTTTATATATACCACATGCCCAATTACATGGTATGCATCTGACTCAAATTTCATTGCAATAGTTATGCATGTAAACAATGAACATGTACTTTAGCATGACCATGAGATTAAATGAGCACAGAAATCTATAACTGAAGTTGTCATTTATCCATTTCAGCTTTATTGTGTAAATTATTCTGCTATCATAAGGTATGATATGTTCAAGTAATATTTTTTATAAATCTATGGATGGTCCCACAGTAGTTCAGTTTACAATTGTCCCAAAAACCAATCAACATTGATAGACTCTTTCATAATGTTGTTAAGAAGAAAACAAGCATGGGCATTGCTTTCAACCCACATCTGGTCTACAAAGGGAAATGAGAGTAAGAATAATTAAGTTGTTTAGAGTTCAGTGAAAATCTATACTCCAATTTTCAGAAGCATTTCTGTTGGCAGGATGACATGAGCAATAAATGCCTTTTTTCTCATGTTGGTTCAAGCATATCTTGCAACTCCTGAGGTACCAGTGAATATACAGCTTCTATTGCAAACAAAAAATTAAAATTATTATGATTAAATCACTGAAAACTTGTAAAAACTTACTCAGCCACATGACTTTTGACAAGTGTGAAGTAAATCCTCCAAAATTCCCGTTCCTTCAAGTGGCGAGGACACAACAAAAATCTAAGCTGTGAAAGTTCCTGCAGAGGCAAGGAGAGACAAGGGGAAGAAAAAATAAGTTAAACAAAAGATAACTTCAAGTGACAGTCACCATTCTTTACACGAGTTGAAGTACGGAAAGAAATGCCAGCAGGTTACAGAAAAATAAACATAATGTTAATATGCCTATAGGATAAATACACAAAATACTTATCTTGTAGAATTCCTAAGAAAAGAACTGACAGTACTGCCTTCATATTGGTCAGTATTTTCATATTTGAAATGTTCCTTCACAGTCATGGCCACATAGGTAATAAAACAACTACAATTATATCTACAAATACTTGGGATTATGGTGACCATTTTGATGAATATATGGAAATGTTGTCCATGCACCGTCAACAGGCAGGGGAAATTGAAAGTTACGATAAAAACTGCCTTCTAAACCCTGTTCTTAATGGTTAGTGTATGGTCAGCATTGAGAGACGTTCTCAATAAATACTAGGCCACACCTCAACAGTGCCAGAAATCTTAAGTAAATCCCAAAGTAGTCCAAAATTACCAGTTCATGGACTTAAAAGTTCCTTATTTCACAGATTGCTTTTTTTTTTTTTTTTCTTTGGAAATGTTCCGGATAAACTGCCTTCCAAACCCTTTCTACATGCGTTAGTGTATGGTCAGCATTGAGAGACGTTCTCATTAAGAATACTAGGTCCAACCTCAACATGCCAGAAATCCTAAGTAAATCCCAAAGTAGTCCAAATTACCAGTTCGATGCGACTTAAGTTCCTTATTTCACAGATTGCTTTTTTTCTTTTTTTTCATCAAAAACTAGGAGGCAATATCTGAATCATTGAAGTTCAAATTTTCAGTTTTTTAATGTCTACTTGACATTCAATTGGCCTTGTTCCTTTCTCAACCTACAATCAGTTAATCCACAACAAAATAAGTATTATAAAAAGAGAGAGAGAAGAGAGAGAGATTTTTTTTTTTTTTTTCATCAAAAACTAGGAGGCCATATCTGAATCATTGTTCAAATTTTCAGTTTAATGTCACTGACTTCAATTGACTTTTCTCTTCATCCAACCTACAATAGTTAAATGCACAACAAATAGTCATTAAAAAGAGAGAGAGAGAGAGAGAGAGAAAATATACATGGAATTTCCTAATTATCCGTTCAGCCTTTCCCACTTCCATTCCCAATTGTTTATTGTA
Organism: Jatropha curcas; assembly: GCF_014843425.1. The sequence goes on along the minus strand of NW_023590789.1, from coordinate 10,168,057 downwards.
CAGAAAGTTCAAATTACAGCACATCCCTTGTTTCTACAAAAACCCAGATTATTTACCACCAATATATCAATCCCTGCCACAGCTGGGCACTCAATCAAGAAACGTTCTATCACTAACCCATTTATGCCGGTCAGAAAAAAAGTCCTTCAATAGAATATACCACAAGCTAATTCCTACAGCATCGAAATTCCAATAAATAGCAAAGTTAGAAGTAAAAACCTTGACTTTAGATAGAACAAGAGTAGCGTGTCTTTCCTGCCATAATGATAGATCCTTTCGAACACTAGCTGATGTGCTAGGAACAATTTCATCGCTAAAACTAGCTCCACTAGTTCTCTCTTCTTCATCTACAAAGAACAATACATATAATCACAAACCCACAACTGTATCAGAACAAAACAATTAGCAGAAAATGGATTGGTGGGTTTTGAGTGTTTACCTTGCAGTGGGAAATTCTTGAATGTGTCAACTGTAAATGACCTCACATGATCGATTAATTGGTGGGTAACTCCAAATAACTCTTCTTCTTCTTGCTGCTGGCGTTGATTTGGGCTGTTGTCTTTTTTATTACTGCGTCGAAACCATGAAGACCAGTCCATGGTATTGTTGCAGAACTAAATAGGGCTCTGTTCTTTCGTCTCTGAAACTGCGCTTAAAAGACGACAATATATTCCATGAGCTGTGTCAATAAAACGTCAATTGGCATTCCGTTCAGTCATCAAACGACCATCCATCAACCGGACCAACTAAGCACGCTACGTTCTTTAATTTTATAAGAGCAAACTTTAACAGTAAATAATATTTTTGTAGTTTTGTAATCTAACAAGTAGCAACTGTTACTAATTAATAAGATTAAAGGGAAACTTTCCTTCTGTCGTTTATCTCCTTGTCATCCTCGTATCGTGTGAGTGTGAGTGTGACGCCTAGATCTATAGGCTCCGTTAAACGACATTATCGCTTTCCTGTAGAAGGCGAAAATTGGCTGATAAACAAATCGGGCCGCAACGTGGGCCTTCTTGAGCTGACCTCGGGTTTTTTCCTTTGGCCCATCCGCCCACTGGTAAGACCACAGGAGAAGCCCACTACATAGCAAGATAATCATCCCCCAATTTTATCATAAACATCCAACCCTTAATACTAACAAACACTAAATCCCTTGCAACAAATTTCCCTTTATGTAATTATAAGTCTACCATTTTTCATTTATTACCCTTCGTCAACGTATCGCACGTGTGAATCGGGAGCACATGAAAGTCAAATGTAAAATATAATGAGATTATATTAAATGTTATTCCCTTATTTTATCCTCTGACTTATGCTATTTTCACTTTATCCTCGATTACACATTCATTTTAATTTTTATCTATAAAATCAACACTTTAAAATTCCAATCAAATGATGGATTAAACTCTAAATGATCCAAGTGATTGATAGTCAAATTAGATTTTATATTTTACTTGTAATGTTTAACCATATTAAATTATTAAAAAGAGAATTTAATTTTGATGATATTATTTTAAATTTCTATTTTCTATCAAATTAGATATAAATAAATAAATCCAACTAAGAATTGATTCAAAAGCTAACATATATCTCTAATTCACACACATACAAAAATATGAAAAATTGCACACTAAAGCTCCTAATGTAAATATAAGTATCACTTAATAACAGATTCAGGTTCGAACCTCGTCCGATGCGAAAAAAATTGTTGTAGAATTAAAAATAAAAATAAAAAGAGAGAGAGAGAAAAATAAATAAAAATGATTGAGGTATGGTTATGGGTAAACATAGGATGCCTGTTGTTGTCCATGAGATTAGAAATGATGAGCCGGGTCGCGTGCAAATAGGCTATTGATGGGACTTCATTCTTCCACCGTCACTCCTCACTCCTCTGTTTAATTATATTTACGCGGATTAGGATGATCATGTAAGGCTATCTGATGATGGGTACTTGGATTTTTTTTTTTTTTGTTATTTCAATTTTACTTAATCACAAATTATTGATGCTAAATATGAAAAATTAACTTTCAAGATTAATGCATTTGATAAATAATCTATAAGAGTTCAATGATTTGAGTATTGAAAGTAGCATTCAAGAGGTAATTTTTAAATGTTTAAATGGTATGTGAAGATTGTGTTCTTGATTTGTTCAAAGAGAGAAAATTTTGGTTTCCATTCATGTATAAACTTCTGCAAAGAATATCTAATTTTTAATTAAAAAATATTAAATCACTAAAATAACCATGAAATTTAACGTTTTTTTTTCAAATTAAGTCAATACTTTTGATTTTTTCAATTATTATCTTAGACTTATTTTTTATTATCAATTATAACCTCCATCTAGAGTTCATCTGTTTGTTGTTTATTTAGTTGTTAGTTGGCCCACAGCACACCAACTCACATTGTCATGACTCTTCTCTTGTGTTTCATAATTGCGTTATTGAGACAATCTCTTTTCCTATCTCACCGCAAATTTGAAAGAATCTGATATAATTTTAATTAATAAACTCTTGACAGATTATCGTCGCTCCATCAATAACATTAAGCAGGTTTTTTTCCTCTTAACACTGCATCACTCGATCGTATCCTATAGGCTTCTAGACAAAAGCAAAATTAATAATAAAAGATAAGTGTATGATATTAATTGATAAAATTAAAAAAAAAATCAAAAATTAAAATTTTCTAGTAATTGAGCCATTAAAAAAAAATACAAACAATATGCTGATATGAATAATAAATAACTTATATTTTTATAAGGATAAGAATACAATTCGATTTTTATAAAGTGTATTTATTAGAAGTATAAAATTCTTTGCGCTCTAATATATATATATATAACCTTAGACATTTTAGTGCTTAAAAAGATTAGCTTACACTCATATTTGATTGCATGATTTGTAATATTGAACTTGCATTAATCCAATGCACTAAATCAAAGCAAAGAAAACATGTGTGAAACATGGAAATGTTATTAAGACAAAGAAAGTGAATCAAATATTGACTTGTTGGAGTTGAAATAATCCTAAAATTGAAAATGTACTCATAGCTCACAAGAAAATTAAGGCCACATGTGACAAAATAACCATAATCCCTTTTAGGGATTTTTTTTTTTTTTTTTTTTCCGTGGCTTGCCCTCTTCAATGCATGCTTATGTCTATGTGTCTAATTGACCATGCATGCCAGACATACCTTAAAGACTTTGACTTGAAACCAAGAAAATATTTTGTTGTTATGTTATGTAGTTCATGAAAGGAATGGTGTGGTGGTGGTGGTAGGACACATCATATCAAATAATAATAATAATAATAATATCCTATAAATGTAATTATATAAGAAGTGGAGCCCATAGGACCCACCTATACTAACCCACTAGCTAGGCAGTGGTGGGTAATGATATAAAATAATTATAAAGTAGCCGCACCTCCACTGCCTTCCCTTTCCAAAGTTTTTGATTGCTCTTTGTTCCAATTTATTTATGCTTTTTTGACCTTTTCTATTGCTTTCTTTCCGTTCGTTTCCTTTCCTTTCCTTTCCTTCCAAGTGGAAAGCGATATGATAAGTTTGAAATATAAAAGCCAAAGGAATTTCAGCACAGGTTTTTTCTTTTTCATTCTCTTTTTGACATTTCTTTGATGCCTGCCTGTAATTTTACCACTAGATTATCTCTGTCTGTAATTTTACCATTAGATTATGTCTTAACGTGCAGTATCCACTTATAAAACTATAATATAAAATACAATTTGTTTAGTGATAGATTGTTGAACTTATAATTGCATGTTACCTTGTCCCTTTGGAGTTTCCTTCCAACGAATCAAAAACATCCAAGAACTATTTCAGGGATGGAATATATTGTGATGCAAAATAATTGATTGACAACTTGAGTTATCTTACATCACTTTCTTCATAAAAATTTTTGATTTTTTTAGTATAAAGACGATGTTTAATCCCAAGCCACAGAGCTTAAGCATAAAGGTTTTTTATCCTCTTCCAACAAAGTGAGCTTTTGGAGTATTGTAATTGTGTTTTCATCCTTAAGAGGGATTGATATCGCTAACCATTTCAACCAATACCTTGATTGTTAAAAAAAAAAATTTGAATTTTGATTAATGAGAAAAGGACTAACTTAGCCATCCTTACTTAATTAAACTTATAATTAACAATTAATGAGATCATGAACGACAAAGCCACATGAACTTACATCAAAAGAATAAAATTTAAAGAAGTGAGGTAAAAACTATCTCCATAATAGGAAAAGATTAAAGATATAAATGAAAAGGGACTTTTCAAGAATGAAGGCCATCACATCCTTAAACAAAGCCAAAGAAAGGAAAGAGATAAGGGCAAAGAAAAGAAGAAAGAGATCCAACAACTTTTTTGTAGGAAATATTCTGGCTTAAGTTGGAGTAATGGAGTGATCTAGTAGTAGGGTAATGAATCATGTCTTGTGTTTCAAATAAGACATTACTGAATTCAAAAGGAATAGATAGTCAAGATTTCTTTTTTTTTTTTTTTTTTTTTTTAAATATTCTGGTCTTAAGTTGGAGTAATGGAGTGATTCTAGTAGTGCGGTAAATGAATCATGTCTTTGTGTTTCAAATAAGACTTACTGAATTCAAAAGGAATAGCATAGTCAAGAATTTTCTTTTTTTTTTTTTTTTTTTTTGTCTTTTTTTTTTTTTTTTTTTTTTGTCAAGTTCCTGAATTTCAGGCTTTCTATAGAGAATTTGCTAGTTGTTGGCTATTCCACCTTCCAAACCTACATTCATATCCATCCTGAGAGCTTTCTTGCACTTGCACATCACATTTAAGTTAATTAAATAAAATATTAATTTAGTATAAAGTTCTCATTAGAAATGGATTATCTAGAGTTATGTTTAAAATTAATCTAGAGTTAAGTTCATCGAATAACTTTTGTAAAGTTAAAGTTAGTTACGTGTAAAAAACATTTATAAAAAGAGAAAAACACGAAATTCAAAATAAAATTAATCTCGTAAAAAAGATTATATCATATAATAATTGTAATTGACTTGGAGTCTGTTCACAGCCGTTTAACTAGCATTTCACTCAATATTAAATGAGGTAATATTTCATAATCCACAGAATACTATAAATAATAAAAATAATATTTTGACTAGTTAAAACACTAAAAGTTATATGAAAAGTGATAGCCGAACATGATCTTAATAGAATATGAAATGCAATTTTAAAAATTAATTTAAGCATAATTTTCCCTTTTTTTTCATGATAAGTAGATATTGAATTATGGGTTTTGAGCTAAACATTAAAATATATTATTGAAAAAATACATTGCAAAAGGCATCAATTGGATGTCGAAATGAGACAAATAATATAAAAACACATAAATGCGTAGTATTGGATAATGTTTTTTCACAACTCCCAGTCTTTAATCCTTTAGGTACAAATACCATTAAGATATGCTTTGTGCTCCTTGGGACCCAAATTGCTCCATAAAGATTTTCAATAATGAGCTTCTGCTTGCCCATGAAAAAAAAATGTCAGCAATTTCATTTCTGAATTTCTTGTTTTTGCAATTTAGAATAATCTAAAAAGAAATATTGATTATTATGATTCTTATTTAATTTCGATCTAATGAACATTTTTTTTTTTTTGGAATTTTTAGTCTCATGTAATGACCTCAGCTAGTGTCGGAAAATCTGAATGTCTAATCACACGCAAGCATTGATAGCGAGGTCTCAAGAAGAGGATTTCTGAACAACCAAAGGTACGGCTTTTATCTTAGCCATTTAGTCATTTAGGTTACATCTCCAACCATGCCTAGATTTTGCAACTAATATCGGTAGTTAAATAGTAATATTTAATTGCAATTGAAAATGAAATTTGTCACTTTCTTGATGATAATAATTATGATTATTTTTTTGCAAAAATTTAATATTTTATGCTAATCATGTGTGGTTTGATTGGTTTTATTATTTATACGAGGATTAGAAAGTCTTCAAGTCATCTCAATCATAAGAGTTTTTTACTAATTTAGTGAGTTAATGTAACTCTCGGTGTTTTCCGGCTGAGTGAACATCTAAATAAATTAAGAAAAAAGAATTTAACATTTATCATTTAAAAAAATATAAAAATGAGTTTAAATTATTATATTAACAAAAGATGATGTAATGTTGACATGTCGTACTTCTAATTTATGCGTGGCATAAGCACGAATTAATACATATTTGTGAGACTAACATGTCATATTGATTTATTTAGAAAAATAATAAAAATGAGTTTATAAGGTGTTTTAAAAAAGTAAGTGAAAAATATCGATTATATGGTGGTCTATTATTTTGAATTCAAGTTCTCTTAACTACAGTTGTGGAGAACTATTCTTATTATATAGGTCGTGGTATTATTTCGGAAGAGAAAAAAAAAAAAAAATTTCTGATGGTGTACCTAAAGTACCAATCAAAATCAGCCCTATTCACGGGTACAAATTGACACAAACAATTGACCCACTTCTTCATTATAAGCAATAAAGAAAGTGTAAATGTGGTTGATGCTCGTAAGACCAACCACATATATAACATTAGGCAAAATAATTGTCACGAGACACAACCTTTAGTCAACAAATCAATTTCGATTTGATTCCTTTTTTTTTTTTTTTTTAAGTTTAGGCAAAGATTTTAGACTAATTTTGATCCTAAAGAGCCATTTACAATAAATGAATTCCACAAAATTCATTTACAAGATTTTAGACTAATTTTGTGGAATTAATTTGGAAATACAAAATGTTGTGTTTGGAATAAAAAAGAATACAGAATTCAATTCTTAACTCAAATTCTACTAAAATTGATGAAATTTGAAATGAATTTTATAAATTGACCATTGAAATATTTATCGATAAAATTACCCTCCACTGTAAACTCAACTACTTGTATTTTTTTTTCCTTTTTATTTATTTTCTTTAGAAAATTCCAGACTATAACAACGTTTTTTTTTAATCCAATAATGAAGCTAGTTTAATCTAATAATCCAATATTTTTCAATAAGTTATTTTCCTGCAAATTATTTTACAGAAACAAACGGAGCATAATATTAAAAATTTAAATATTTTTTTTTATTTTTATGTTGAAGAGCAAAACTCTACTGAAGTTGAGATTAATACCAAAATTAACATAACTTGTGAAAAATGAAATTTAAATATTTGATGGATAACATTAACAGTCTAATACTAATATCCTAAATTGTGTGATTTGTTGCAATTGTATCGTATTCTTAACTTTTTAACAAATATATTCTGAAATGAAAATTAAAAATTAATTACGCACTATGATTAAAATTGAAAAAAAGATGTAACCGCAAGAACACATATAAAGTTGAAGATATTTTTATAATCTAAAATGATTAATTGTACCCTGTAATTAAAATAAAATGCAATTAAAATAACATGTGAAGTGCATTAATCATGGTATTTTTATCATAAAGGTCACTACTGAACTATTATTGCTATAGTTTTCGTACTCAGTGCAGTTTAAATTTTTTACAACTTCCAACAATTGCATAGCTCTTAAGAAAGAAATTAAAAAGTATTATAATATAAATTGATTAATTATTTTAGCGCGTAAAAATATTACGAATTTTGTATATTGTTGCAATATATTCTAATTCAATTATAATATTATTAGTCTCTCTAATCGCATTTCACGGTATATTTATCAAAAAATAAAAACTGGAATATAATTATAACAAATTCCAAAATTTAGAAATACTTTTTTTTTTTATTAATTAAATAGGAAACAAAATCCGCATGCGAATTAGAGACATTACACACTGATTACAAATACTACACGACTGAAAATAATCTTATTCCGTTTTACGATCTGATCATTAACATTAGTAGAACATTTAATAATGAAAGAGACGACAACGTTTGATCTTAAAAGGAAAAAATAAAATAAAACAAAACAAAAAACAGAATGGAACTGTTGTTCTATTGTCATTTCTACCTCTAAGATAAAAACATAGGACCAACAAACAGATAACTGTAACAACTGTTGGAGAAAGAAAAAAAAAAGAAAAAGAAAATAAAAGGGGACAAAAAGTCGTTTTTAACTGCAAAGAAGGCAGAGAGTAAAATGAATACCCAACCAAGATAAACAACTCATTTTGTTCCCGCTTTTTTTCTTGACTTTTATATCAGCAAAACAAAAGTTAAAGATAGCTCTTTTAGCGCCACTTTACTTGCTCATGCACAGTATAGCATGCCCAATGCCCAAACCAGCAATAACAACAACAGTGACCCTTCCTTCACTTTTTTTAGTATATTACAAATGGAGTTTTCAAGATTTTGATTTGGGCATATATAAGTTTGATAGATAGATAAATCAGAGGAAAAGGAAAAAAAAAAAAAAATGTGGAAGGAAAGATAAATTTAAGTATGACCCACCACAAAGGGTGAAAGGGAGGCCCATTGCTTTGGACAGTTGCAATCTATGGTTTTGAACATAACCTGTTCGAAAAAAATGGCCAAAGAACCTCACAAACAGCAACTTCTCCAACTGGGTCTCTGTCTCTTGCTCTTTCTCTCTCTTCCCTTCTTTCCTTTAACTCCACTTTCCTTCTCCTATACTCATTCTCTCTTTTTTCTTGCTCTGATTTTTTGTTCTTTGGGTTCTTTTTTCTCTTTGTTTTTCCTTACATGGATATGAACCACCATCAGCAGCAGCAGCAATTGTCTTTGGCCAAGAGTTCTAGGCAGAGATGCAATGAATGGTTTGTTTCTTTTTTCTTTTTTGATAAAAACTTCACTTTTCATGTTATGGCTCTATTTTTCTATTGGCACTCTGTTCTTTTGATTCTTGGTTTCATTGCTGTCTTGTGTAGTATTGGTTATGCCTTACTCTCGCTTTTAGTTACTGGTTTTGCATATATCTTTATCCATGTTTTTCTTTTTCATTTATTATATCTTCAATATGGCTTTCATGTATTTATTTACTTTTCATTTTTACTTCAATATATTTCAGCAATTTTAGATATTTATTTCTAATGCATTCTGTGTCCAGCACTTCCATTTCAAGATTTCTGATTCTCTTCATTTGTGGATCTGCTTGTTGTTCATGTCCATATTTGTTCCCTTTTGGAGCGTGATGCAACACACACACACACACACACACTTATGTACACTTTAATTTAATCTTTTGTTCTTTGACAGAATATTTCTATTCACTTCAGGTTGATTTTGCACGTTTATTGAAAGGCTATCTACTATGTTTCATAATAAGAATTTTATTTTTGTTTGCCATCAGATAATGGACGGTGTTAGTATGCAGCCGCTCTAATTTTGAACTTGAATGTTAACCTTCGAAATAGTTGCAAGTGTTCCTTTGTACTGATTGACAATTATTTTCTTGCAGGATTTTCCGGGATGTCCCCAGTGATATCACAATTGAAGTGAGCGGAGGGACATTTGCATTACATAAGGTCATTTTTAAAAATTTAATATCTGAATCGCTGAATTTCTTACTGGTTGATTACATGCTACTTGTAATGGATGAAACTTCTTTTGCATTGTTTTAATGGTGTAGAGGTAGAGAACACATAGAGATCTTAATTTTAGCACTGAAAACTGTAAGCAAAATAAGTTCTACAGGACTTAATTAGTGACTTTGTTGGGAAGACTCGATGAATAAATAGCTGGCATGAAAAACGGAATAAGAGTAGCATGTTTTTTTGGGATTTGTGGAGTCCATAACTTCCATTGCTAATTTTCTGGAAAATGTTTGGTGGATCAATCAGTTAATTTTTATTAACAACTAGGATAGAAGTTAATAACCTATATATACTCAGTTGAAGGTTAATCATTGACAGAGATTGTTTTTTTAGCAAATATTCCAAAAACTTCCGTACTTTTCTCCATTAATCATTTGGGAAGAATATGATAGCTTAGCTTCCCAAACCCACAGTCTTGGTTTTGTGATTACTGATCTCATAGAACTTTGGGTTGGTATTTTACTATTTTCTGATAAATCATTAAATCTTCTTTTCGTTATTGTGAGATCAAAAACTTTAAATCAATGATTTTCTTGATTTTGGCTTCTAAATATGCCACTTTTTTTTCTTCTCAAATTCTGGGCTATATTAACTGGATATGCTGATACTGCTGAGCACAACGGCTGTTTCTGTTCCTGTCATGGGAGATGCCAACCATCCCTTCTTCACAAGAACCAAAAGAAGCTCCACCCACATATCCTTTGATGAATGCGCTTGATTTGACAGCCAAGAGTTTAGGTGTTTGACCAGCCAACAAAAAAGCGTGCAGAGAAAAAGTGGAAAGGTTGATGACTTACAAGAAAGTTTGTGTGGCAAGAACCGATTCCTACTGATGTTACGGTTCCAAAAAACAGGGGAGAGAAAAACAAGAAAATCCATGAATCTTCTTCTTTTGGTCAACATGGCAAATAACATTTATTGCTAAGAAAAAAGATCATAAGCATCTGAATTCAGTACAAATGGCCTTAAAAGTTTTTCTTTCCTATTTATAATTGCCATTCAAAATTTATTTGCATTTATTTCTGTTACCCGCTCTGACTTAGGTAACTAATTCACCTTAAGAGTGTGCAACTCCTACTTGTATTTTTCCTCCTTAGTGCATATTATGAGATGTCCAGTTCATGGTTTTGACTAATAATCTAATCCGAAATGCAGTTCCCTCTTGTCTCCCGAAGTGGACGAATTCGAAAGTTGGTTGCAGAACATAGGGATGCTGATATCTCGAGGGTGGAGCTCCTTAATCTACCAGGAGGAGCAGAATCATTTGAATTGGCTGCTAAATTCTGTTATGGAATTAACTTTGAAATTACATCTGCAAATGTTGCTCAGCTATGTTGTGTTTCTGATTACCTTGAAATGACTGAGGAGTTCTCAAAGGACAATCTTGGTTCTCGTGCTGAAGAATATCTTGAGAGTATTGTTTGTAAGAACCTTGAAATGTGTGTTGAAGTCTTACAACAATGTGAGAACCTACTTCCTCTTGCTGATGAACTGAAAATAGTTAGCCGTTGCATAGATGCAATAGCTTCAAAGGCTTGTGCCGAGCAGATTGCCTCAAGCTTCTCGCGATTGGAGTATAGCAGCTCAGGGAGACTTCACATGAACAAGCAAGCCAAATGTGAGGGAGACTGGTGGATTGAAGATCTCTCTATTCTCCGGATTGACCTATACCAAAAAGTCATGACAGCCATGAAATGCCGTGGGGTCCGTCCCGAGAGTATTGGAGCATCGCTTGTGAACTATGCTCAGAAGGAATTGACAAAGAAATCCAGTTTATGGAATCCATCTAGCCAGACAAAAGTTGATCTTGTTTCTACAGGGCATGAAAGACTTGTGGTTGAGACAATCGTTAGTCTTTTGCCAGTTGAGAAACTTGCAGTTCCAATTAGTTTCCTCTTTGGTCTTCTGCGAAGTGCAGTAATGCTTGATTGTACAATTGCATGTAGACTTGATCTAGAGAGGCGAATTGGTTCGCAATTAGATATTGCAACTATTGATGATCTTCTGATCCCATCGTTCCGGCATGCAGGTGATACCTTATTTGATGTTGACACAGTTCATAGGATCCTGGTAAATTTCTCACAGCAAGATGATAGTGAAGATGATATGGAAGATGCTTCTGTTTTTGAATATGATAGTCCTCATTCACCTTCTCAAACTTCATTGTTTAAAGTATCGAAGTTAGTGGACAATTACCTTGCAGAAATTGCACCTGATGCAAACCTCAAGCTTTCCAAGTTCATGGTCATTGCAGAAACTTTACCAACACATGCACGAACCATACATGATGGACTGTATCGAGCAATTGATATTTACCTAAAGGTATGTCTTTCTGATACTGGAAAGAATATATTAGGTAATATTTGATTTTACATTAAAAAGGAGTCTGTGGCATCACAGGGTGCTTTAACAATATGGGTAAGAACTTCACCTGTATGCCTGTCGTTGTGTCTTTAATTTTATTTTTTTTTCAATTCTCCATCTCTGATTCTTTTTCAACCATATATCCAGGCTCATCAGTGTCTATCAGATTCTGACAGGAAGAAGCTCTGCAAACTGATTGATTTCCAAAAGCTCTCACAAGAAGCTGGTGCTCATGCTGCACAGAATGAACGCCTCCCCCTCCAGGCTATCGTTCAAGTGCTTTATTTTGAACAAATAAGGCTCAGAAATGCATTATGCTGCTCTTATGGTGAAGAAGACCATAAACCAATGCACCAGTCATGGCGGATCAGCAGTGGTGCACTCAGTGCGGCAATGTCTCCACGTGACAACTATGCATCATTGAGGCGAGAAAATCGAGAGTTGAAACTTGAGTTAGCTCGATTAAGGATGAGATTAAATGATCTAGAAAAAGAACATGTTTGTATGAAGAGAGACATGCAAAAGTCTCATTCTCGAAAATTCATGAGCTCTTTCTCGAAGAAAATTGGTAAGCTGAGTTTCTTTGGGCATAGTTCTTCTAGAGGATCAAGTTCTCCCTCAAAGAATTCTCATAGAACAGATTCTAGAGTGATCGAGAGAACATGTGCCAGCACGGACTAGGCAACTGAAGTTGCCTGGATTCTTTTTTCTGCATTTCTTAAGTAACTGCGAGTCATGATGTTGTTAACCTATTTATTTGGCTCCTATAAATGTTCCTTTTTGTCCACCTTGTATATGATTTACAATGCCTTTTGTTTTCTTTTTTTTGGCAAAAATAGAGTTTCTCGTTTGCAAGTCACGGTTTTTGGAGAGTAACAGCTCTGATAGAATTTGAAATGACTTGTGTAAGAATTTGTTTGAAATATTGTACATACGCAGGAGTTGTTAGCATAAATTTTGTAGAAAATGCGCAAAAAAGTTATAGATAATTATATCCCTTCTGATATATAGATCAGTTTATAGCTAACAAGAAATTCTGTGTTCGGCCACTGATTCTGTCCATGAATGTGCATGAACTGGTTTGCCATTTCTTCTCTCCAAGTACTTCAAGTCCATTTTCTAAATAACTCATATAATATGTAGCACATTTTATCTCCTAATCTGGGATGATCTTAGAATGCTTGTACACTGATTTAATGGATCATCCTCCTCATTCAGCTTTGATTTTATTCTCTTTTATCCCCATATTATTTTGATATTTACCAATCAAGCTCCTGTTATGAATTAATCTCAAATAATTTCACAATAACCTAGATCGTGCAAACCACTAGATTCAACAAAATAGATTGAATAAGAAAAGGTTGCCCTAATCTGGGATGATCTTAGAAAGCTTGGTACACTGATTTAATGGAATCATCCTCCTCATAGCTTTGATTTTATTCTATTTTATTTCCCAATAGTAGTTAATTTTGATATTTACACCAATCAAAGCCTCCTGTTATGAATTAATTCTCAAATAATTTCACAATACCTAGATCGTTGCAAACCACACTAGATTCCAACAAAATAGATTGAATTAAGAAAAGGTTGCGTACCTGAACATCGTTGTTCGTCGATCTTGATGTGTAGAAATCAGGTTGCAGCCTTCCCAGAGATTGAAGAATCGAATTAGCGGAAGCAGTACGAAAGGAACGTAAATCTGAATCGTATTCAACTCCTCTGGGGACACGACCTTTATATACCTGTAGGAGTAGTACAATTCCTTTAGTACAATTCCTATTTCGGTCCTTTAAAGAAATAGGAATTATATAATGGTCTCTACACTTAATATCTATAATTAGTTGATACCTCAATAGTCAATTATTCACAATCAAGACCGCATTTAAAATTGACTTTATAATTAGACTGCTGTACATATTTAATTTTACATATTAAGCCCACAATAGAAAATTAAATCCAACAATCTCCCACTTGGGCGACATTATGTTAAATAAAATACATACACCAAAATGAGCTCAACAAACGCAGTCATACAAGGTATCCAAAAACAATCTCGTCCATTAATTATATTGATAAAGAACTGAAGAAACATTCGCCATAGATCTCATGACTATCATCAACTACCTTACCAATACCCCTAAATGACACAGATTCATTATAGAAGTGTAGGATGAAAACTAAATGTAATGTGATCATCATGTTTGTTTCCAACTGGTCACCAACAAAAGTGAGATCAAGCAAAACAATAATAATACAGAGTGTAACCATCAACCAAAATGAGTACTCAATAAAATTTCATCAACATAATAAAACATATCCAAAACAAAATAGAGCATTCAAAAACATACAAAATTTCATGATAAAACATATCCAAAACAAAATAGAGCATTCAAAACCATAATGTATACATAAAGAGCAGACTCCCACTAAAACTAGACAGTCTCAAACAAAACGATACCCATATGAGCGGTGTGCTCATGGAAAACTTTCGGTATCACTGCCTTTGCAAGCGGATCCGCAATCATAGAGTTTGTTCCAATATGCTCTAAGGATATCTGTCCACTCTGTACCCTCTCCTTCACAGCCAAGAACTTAATCTCAATGTATGTGTTTTGATCGAGAAGAGCTCCGAGAAGAGCTCCTGTTGTTGTTGGAGAATAAAACGGCTGACCTGCTGTCACAATACAACTTCAGTGGTCTTTCTATTCCACCTACTACACGCAGCCCATTGACAAGGTTTCTCAGCCAAATAGCTTGATTGGATGCCTTATAAGATGCTACAAATTCAGCTTCCATGGTAGAGGTTGCTACTAGAGTTTGTTTCACACTCTTCCAAGAAATAGCACCGCCAGCCAATAGAAAACGTAGCCAGATGTGGATTTTCTACTGTCTTGGCATCCAACGAAATCAGAATCAGTATACCCAATGATCTCAAGCTGATCTGATCTCCTATATCAATGATCTCAAGCTGATCTGATCTCCTATATGTGAGCATATGTCCCTTAGTCCTCTGAAGATATCTCATGGCTCTTTTGGCTGCTTTCCAATGATCCATTCCTAGATTGCTGAGATATCTACCTAACATGCCAACTATAAAAGAAATGTCTGGACGAGTACAAACTTTAACATACATAAGACTTCCTATAGCTGACGTATAAGGAACCTTTTGCATTTCCTAAATTTCAAGTTCACTCTTTGGACATTGTTGATTACTAAATTTATCACCTTTTGCAATAGGGGTATCCAATGGTCTTCTAGAATTCTGGCATTACTAAAATCTCTGACGCAATTTATCAATATGCACTTTTGTGATGATGGCCAGAGATATCGTAGATGAACGGTCTCGATATGTATCCTGAATCCTGACATCAGAGAAAGATAAAAACAAGTAGATATAGATTAATAGGAGCCTACAATCCACAATGAAACAATTCACATAAGTGTAGATCAAAATGGAATAATGAAATACAGACACAACATTAAAGTAGTTCCAGCTGCAATATTTTGGAGATAGTAAACACATTAACTTGTAATTAGTATTCAACGCGCAGCAATCAACATATTGATAACATAGTACCGACAAATAATAAAATCTTCCGTTGGGCGATAGTCATGTATTGTGCATGGACAAATGAAGCAACCAGTTGATACATCTTATTGCCAACATCGTAGTGATCAAAAAACATTCCGACCATTAGCCAACATTCCTTTAGGGCCCGAACTTCAACTTATCCCGCAACGAAATTTTAAAGTACAACCCTAGTACTAATATGTCTAAATAAATCAATCAAAGCAATAGAGGCACTTTTGGTGACTTATTGATCCGTGACTTATTGATCAAATCAATTTATTTTAACAAATATTAAACACAATAGGGACTTAATCACTCCAAAATTTAATCTCAAGTCGACAAATTAATTCATTTAATTGTAATTAAAGCAAAACAATTGCAATTAAAGGAATTGATTGTCTAAATATTTAATAATCTAAAATTATTTAGCCCTAAAAAATAAAAAAAAATTATAATCTAGTCTTTAAGTCACTAAATTAGAGACTAAGTTATAAAATTGGACTAAATAAATTTGAATAAATAAAGTTCGGGGTTCTAATATAATTAAATATATGTCCACGGGTCTAGACGAAAAAAAAATATTTTAATTAAATATCTGTCCATGGGCTAGACAAATCAGGAAAACAGAAAATTAGGGATTAGGGGCCTAATCTGAAGTTACAGAAAATTAGGGGCCTAATCTGAAGTTACAGAAACTTAGGGGCCTAATCTGAAGTTACAGAAAATTAAGGGTCTAATCTATAGTTACAGAAACTTAAAGGCCTAATCTGAAGTTATAGAAACTTAGGGGCCTAATCTGAAGTTACAGAAACTTAGAGGCCTAATACGAAATGTTTCAGGGATCTAACCGTAATTTTTCATCCCTAACCTTAAAACCAAAAACGATAAGAGACAAGCTCTCCTTTCCGCCGACTCTCTCAAAGAAACCAGGAACTGTTTTTTTTTTTTTTTTTTTTTTAATTTCTAAACAAGATCCGCTAGCAAAAAAAAAGAAAAAAAGATAAAGAGCTGGTATTCTGGATTAAATGATAATCTGGGATTATATTTGCTGGTTAATAATTTGGTATTTGATAGTGCTTATGAAAATTAGAAATTTTTCTGTGTAGAGTTTCTCTTAGAAGGTCATTCCTTCCCTTTTCTTCTTGTTTCTTGTTTTATTTATAAGCCAAACTTTCTACCCGTCATAACATGTTGGAGACTCTGGAGGATATTGTAATAAACTAATCTCAAATAATTCCACAATAATCTAGATCGTGCAAACCACTAGATTCTCTTAGGTTTGCAGCCTTCTAGAGAATTGAAGAATCGATTTAGCGGAAGCAGTACGAAAGGAACGTAAAACTGAATCGTATTCAACTCCTCTGGGGACCACATTGAAGATCGATTTAGGCGAAAGCAGTACGAAAGGAAGTAAAACTGAATCGTATATCAAAGGGACACGCTTTATATATCCTGTAGAGTTTAGTACATATTCCTATTTCGGTCCTTTATGAAATAGAAATTATAATATGGGTCTCTAACACTTTAATATCTATAAATCAAGTTGAGTACCGTCATATGTTCAAGTAGTCAAATGTTATTCAATCAAGTGAACCCGAATTTGAAATGACTTTATATAATATCTATAATCAGTTGATACCTCAATAGTCAATTATTCACAATCAAGACCACATTTGAAATTGACTTTACAATTAGACTGCTGTACGTATTTATTTCACATATTAAGCCCACAATAGAAAATT
The DNA here is from genome assembly GCF_014843425.1 of Jatropha curcas. Next base: position 10,150,861 of record NW_023590789.1, on the reverse strand, counting down.
AAATCCAACAGCTCCGGCATGACCAGTAATAGTTTTTCAGTAGTAGTAAGTAAGAATTCTGGAGATTTTTTTATTTTTTATTTTTTTGTTTCAGGGAGTACATGGCAGCAAAAGATTCAGAAAAGAAAAAAGTTTATCCCCTTTTTCTTTTCTTTTAGAGCTTTAGAGATCTGAGGGGAGAGAATTTGAAGAAAAAGGCTAAATGTTAACTTTAGTTCGATGATGCGTAGAATGTGAAAGAAGAACAGGATAAATAATGCTGCCAGTGTTAAAATTTCAGTAAAAGTCACATTGTTCTGAAACATACAACCGAATGCCCTGTTCAAACTTTGTTTCCTAAAATCAACCTCTTGTAAAATTCCTCCTAAAATCAACCTCTTGTAAAATTTCTCCATCCCCCAAATTTTCTGTATCTAGAAAATTAATAAAGCATATGGTTTTGAATATGGCAAACCATTACACTTATGTCTGGAGAATTCTTTTGCACAACATTTGCAGCAGAAACTTTCTATGTCAATTTACATAATTACTGGACAAAAGAACCAACGGATGCAAGAACAAACATATTTACCATAAATTTCTTAGTATAATACTTGGAAGATCTGGAAACATTAGGCTACATAGGAACAAGGCTCGTAGAATGAACAAAAAAATCTGCAAAACTGCAGGAATTGCCTGCAAATTCTTCTCTTTGGTACACCTTGACTCTTCTCTGCTGCTCTTCTTCTTTGGTTGGCAAGAGAAAAGAAACCTTTTTAAGCAACTTAACATCACTGTCTGGTTTCCTTAAGCAAGATTTGAACATAGCAACCTCTTTGCCATGATTAAACTCTAAGTCACCGTCATTTCTGTCACAATCTGCCGTCATATTGTCTGTACAAATGTCATTATCCTTGTGTTGATAGGAATATCTAATCTTAGTTCTTGAATCCTCATACACTTCCTCTTCAAGTCTAAAGTTTGCGTTTTTGGGCTTGATCGTAACTTCAGGCCAAGAACTGACTTTGTTTTGTTTTCTGGTTCTTGAGTTGAGATCTTGATCTAAGGAAGGCATCCAAATACAGGATTTAATAGTTGGTGATTGATTAAGCTTTTCTCGATGATGACGATCTAGGTGTTTTGGTGTTGAACCAGCATGTGACTTAACTGGTGATGAGGAATTTTGAACTTGTTTGTTTTTAACATGATGTTTTGAAATCTGACTTTTTTCTTGTGATTGTTGCTGGGACTCCCTCTGAGCTTTCACCAAATTATAGATAGTGCGATTAGGAACAATAAAGAAAACCCTTCCTAAATTTAAGACAGACTCAGGCTTAACAACAATCCAAGGATACTTAAACACATCTGGCCGGGTTACAGAATGCCTTGGATACTTCTGCAGAACTTCAGCTGCAGTTATAGGCTTTGTGTGAATCTCCACATGCCTACCTGGATGCACTAGTTTTAGCACACCTTCTTCTCCACTTACACTTCCCATTTATTGCTTCTCTCTCTTTCTTCTTCTTTCTTTCTTTTTCGGCTAGTGGGCTGATACTGAAAAATGCAGAGGAAGAGGGAATACAATTCAGCCTCTTTTTGACTGATATACAGAAACCCACCTCACATTGTGACAGAAATGGCGATGATACTAAAGAAGAGTCTTTGGATGATAGAAATTTTCTTAGGCGGATTCTGTCTTTCTCATTGTTGCATATGTACTGATTATCGATAATCTCTAGCTTCAGCCGTAGAATCTTGTTCTTATTGCTCAAATGTTATCTTATAGCAGATACTGGAATATGGCCCTAGTCTTGTTCTTATCTTCATGTTATAGCACGCAGAAATATTTTTATTGTTTTCAGAGTCTCTACAGTCTAAGACTAATCAGAAGATAGAGCTAAAGTTCAAATACTAATGCCAAAACATGAAAGAGTTATGTAATTGAACCAGAAATATTTTTGAATTTCTTGTAAGCCAAAACAGAAAACCAAACATGACAAAAAAAAAATTTGAACCATTGCTTTACAATTGCAAATGATATTCAAATTATTAAAAGAAAATCATATTTATCTATAAATTAGAGGAATATATTCAATTCAAAGAAGCCTCCAGTGAGCTGTTACCCAGGTTGATATCAACTATATTAACTTGCCTAGATGGTATTTATAGACCCATGTGTAAATGAAACTAATGAAAATTAAGTTATTATTAAAATAAGGATATTTCTAACCATACATTGATAAAAATAAAACGCGGGAACAATATTTAAAATCTCTGTTTTCATTAGTTTAGTTCGTAAACAAATCTATGATCCAATCTAAATAATATAATCTGATCCAAAACATGAGTATAAGTCTATAAGAATATATTTTAAATTTTAAAAAATAAAAATAATAAAAAAAAAGAGCTTAGACAAGAATCATCTCTCGTCTAAGCATCAAAATCATCTATGATATTTTCCATCAAGTAGTATCAGAAGCTTCTATGTTCTTTCCATTTTACTAAAAATCATCTACGATATACTTCCTACTAGATGACAGTTGTCTTCTTACATTACGTTTTAGATTTTTACGGATTACAAAGTTTTTTCATGTGAAAACTCAAGGAGTAGAATGTTGTTTCAAAAAAAAAAAAAGAAAAGGAGCTGAAGGATTGGAGTATAGTGAAATTAAAAAAAGTCAATGACCATTTAATTTATAAAAGGGAAAGACCTAAAAATCTGGATAAATATAATTTATTAAAAAATAATTTATAATAAATTATAAATATAAAATAAAAACAAAACGTTTCTATTTGAACATAATTAATTAAATTCATAGCATTAGCATCATCCTTGAAAATCATAATTTATTTAGAGATTTTTTCTTAATAAAAAGCATTGTACATTAATAATTTGTAAGTCAACATTTTACAAATTGTAAATCATAAGATATGGTTTTTCCTTCCTTATTTATCTTTTAATTTTATATTTTAAGTGTAAATAATATATAATATATATTTAAGACAATAATTTAAAACTTTTATTAATGAATTTATCTAAACGTCTCAAAATATCCTAGAGACATCAAGTATCCGAAATTATGAAATTAAAAGAATAATAAGACAATTTTTAATCAATTGACTCTTTGTCTGGAAGAACATGAGTACACAATGCAAGTTTTGTTTAACAGAAACTAGACATTGGCACATTATTCTTGGATTCTTCTTTATTTTTTAATCGCTGTCTGTAATATATACTAGCAGACAATTATATGACCATCACAAATAAAAATTCATGCCAATGAGAGACACTCTTTCTAGGAGATGAGCAGATTGTTCTCAGAGTCGTGTTTTCAAAATCAATCAATGTTTTCCAATGGCATAAGAAATAAAAGAAGAAAATGTGAAATTTTACAACCACATATTCATCACAACCCAGATGTCCTCAGATCCCCAAAGGTACAAGGATAACTAACACAACTTATTTTGATCATCTTTTTGATTCATGGTTCTTGTTTCAGTTCTTATGCTTCAGCTGATTTAGTATAGAAGCGGATACCAACAGCCAAGCCCAAGATTAGCAGGGGAACTACAATTTGGAGGAGCTTGATGATGAACTCTGGTGTCTTGTCTTGGTTGTAGTGAGGTTGCTTCGGTGGAGTATATGCCTTCCTAGCAGGAATTGTCGACGAATCAATCTCACCAACATAGAATTCGTCCATCATTGCCCTTGCACTGCTGCTGTGCCCAACATCCTCAAAATCATCGGTTGCATCCTTCCCTATAAACCAAACACTTATCCGATGTATTTACAAATGTGTTTTCATGATTCTTTTAAAAATAAGGAACACATAGCAAGTAACATTTCTTCATACCTGTGGCGGAAAGCAAAACCTCATCGCCACCAGGGTGGTCCTCCAAGAATTTTGTTACATCATATACCTGGTCCAAGAAAATGAATTTTGATACTCTACTATGTCTCAGTGCGGCGTGCCAAATCAGAATTGTATTTTCACTTTGCTCAATGAAGAATTCTGACTTCATTTGGCTACAGTTCATGCATCATAGTGTGCTATATATCTCAAAAGCATTTACTGAAGTCCTAAGTACATGATCGTTTGGTGTAGTATGATTAGTGAATGATCAGAGTCAGTTCAACTCTTCCTTTTACATTTAAGTACCCGGGTGAATTAGGATATATGGGCATGACATTTTTAAAATTCAAAATACTGGAAAAAAATATGTGAAGTTCAGGAAATTTGGCAAGACTATCACACAACCATATCAGAACTTTGTGCCTAAGTCCAAGTAACATAATGAATACCTATATTGAGGCAGGATATATTTGCTAAATCACTTGTTACTAACTTTTCCGAGAGAAGAACTGTTCAATATATTAAATCTAACATGTAATCTCGGGAAACAATTCCACAAGTGGAACAAACAAACGCTCATAGCTCAGAATTAACAATAAGCATCCACAGAGGAAAAATTTCACCTCATTAGATATTTCAGGGTCCCCACCTGATCAACATGAGCACATAACACGACACGCTGACTGTCTGATAAAAGGCCTTAAAAGAAATATTCATTCTTGGAATTTATAATAAGAACCCCCAAAATTCAACTTCATAAATCTTGAGAATAAATTCAGTCCTTGTTGCATGTGACATACTGATGACTGGAAAATAACTCAAGTAAGAAATCATTCTTATGTTTGTGACTAAGCAACCATAAACACCCACCATCGAACACCAATTGAAATACAAACAATCATGCCATTCATGTTGACCATATGACCATAATGTTAAGCATTTTAGATATCACTTCTAAGCTATAGGAGTCAAAGGCATACACCTACCAATACACTTAGAATCATACATGAAATGTTATATGACACAATTTATGAACAGATGGTTCTGAATTTGATAAGTTATCAGCATATGGTTGGGAACAAAAGTAATTATCTACCACGCCCATTGGAAGTTATTGACCAACGAGTATGAAAAAACATAAAGATCTAAACTTATCCTGATTCATAAATATCTGCAGCTTACCACATTCATCTTCAGGTTGTAGCAATAAATAATAGAACATGAAGCTCAGAATTCTGGACATAACTTAATGCAGCAGAGGAACAATTTCATTTTCCAATGAAAAATAAACAGACCTGTCCTTGATATGGCTTTGGCCATCTAAAATGATGATTCTGAATTTTATTCCTCTAGCAAACGAAAGTAATAAAGGGTAAATCTTATTCAAGAAACACCAGTATATTTAAATTACATTGACAACTCCTGTGCATTGAACAATTACATAAACCTCCCATAAAATGAATTTTGTTATGAATATAGTCCAAATGTATACTATTACTATTACAAAATAGTGACATAACATTGATAATACAATATATGATAGTGCTTACAGAATTCATTAGAAGGCAGAATTGATGTGCTTATTCAAAACAAGGGAGTATTATCTATGATTAGAGGTTCATTATATTGATCATCCTCAAACAATAAATTATTGATCCCAAATTCTACATGCAAGGCAGACATGCAAGTAAAAGCCTTTTCAAAATTGTCATGATCAAACCAGCAAAAATAATATATAAACAAGAAACAACAAAATTGTCAATCTAAACCAAACATGGTTCAACAAAAAATTCTTGCACCCAGAAAATATCACACCCAAAAATTTTCCCAGATCCAGAAAGCAGGATTGTATCAAATATAATATCAAAGACAAGAACAAAAATAAAAAAACCCATCAACCAAGAAAAAGGGATATGAAAAAAATTGGATCAGGAAACAAGGCATGCTTACCTTCCCCTCAATGACAAGCCAACAATCTTTGGCGTTGTTGTGCTCAGAAACCTCAGATAAAGTAAAGAACTTTCCTTGACCACCCATTTCACTCTTGCCTTCTTTTGGTTTTGAGAAAGAAAAGAAGAGCTTTTTAGCCTTCTTGGATGAAACAAAGATCGGTGGGCTTCTCTCGCCAGAACCTGAGCTTGAATACAGCAACAAAAGGAGAGACAGAGGGGGAAAGGAGGGGTTGGTAAGGTCAATATGGAACTTGCTCAATATTGAAAGTAGAACAGTTGGTAAGTGGGTGAGATGAGTCTTTTCAACAACCACCTTGGGTTCTTTGGTGATTTGTGTTTTTAGTTTTACTCCTTAGGTTTTAATGTATTTCACTTTTTGACCCCCATTCCATTTCCCTGTGTCCTTGTCCTAATATTTTATTGAAAAAGCTGTTTATTTGTGCGGTTGAAGTTCAACAGATACTCTTTTCAGTTCTCAGATTAATCTAATCTTCATTTTAGTCCATAAGTTTCTATTTTTTTTGCAATTTTACCTTCAAAATGACTACCTATTGATACTTTTAGCATATAGAAGTACATATAAAATTACATCTAAACTACCTGGATAAGACTCTAATTGTATTATAATTACTATAAGATTGAATTGATCGAACCATTGAGCAATTTAAGAAAAAATATGTATGTATTATAATGTAAGTTTCTTAATAAACTTTTCCCTAATATGTTTTGAAGAGAAAAAAAAAAAAAAAAAAAACCTTGAATTGATTCGATACCATTGAGCAATTTAAGAAAAAATATGTATGTATTATTAATGTAAGTCTTTTTAATAAACTTTTCTCCTAATATGTTTTGAAGAGAAAAAAAAAAAAAAAAAAAAAAACCCTAATTGGAATATGTAACAAAAAAAAAAAAAAAAAAAAAAAAACCCTAATTGGAAATATGTAACAAAATCTCTTTCACTTAATCATAATAATTTCTTTCTTTTAAAGTTCTCTTATGTACCAAAACAGGAAAATGACATTATAATATGTTCTTTCTTTTTATTCTTTTATTACAATTAAAATATGTGAAATTTCTAAAAATCTTGAGCTTTTACTTTTATATTGTTTTTTGAACATTTTTCTGATTGTTTCACATGTTTATAAGAGTATAGTACAATCACATATGTTTTAATTAATTTTAAAAAATTATTAAAAAATATTTATTTTTATAATAAAATATTTTATTTTGTCTTATTTAACCTATAATGCATTTAAAAAAAGAAACTCTTACAATCAATTAAAATTCCCAACAGTGTCGAAAAATAAGTGTCCCCCTTTCAACATGACGTTACCAACTATTAAGTATCAACCAACAAAACTTTTCAAGCATTGGTTTTATTTTAATTTACGAAAATTAAATTGAATATGAATGAGGGGTACGTGGGTCAACCAATTCAACTACCCTAAGGCCTAAGCCGCAAAAGGTACAATCTTTCTTTTATTTACATTTAATTTGGGCCAAACCAAATTCAAATCAGCCTAGAACTAATTAGAAGACCCTAGAAAATCAGAAATTACTATTTGGTCCCATTTCTCTCTCTTCTTTCCCCGCTTCAGCGACAGCAACTCCCCCTCCCTCCCCGTCGATTTCCGATCGCCTGAGCTCAGTGCGACCAGTAGAACCTCCTTCTCGCCACCGGTCTTAGTATGCCGCTCTGTCCTCTCCACTTCTAGTCTACATAGCGCAAAAACGAGGAAGGTATTGAGCTGCGATTTCCGATCGAGACAGTCACCTCCTTCTCATTCTTCTGGTTTTTCCGACGAATCCAGTCAATAGCCGGCCAAACCACCTCTCATCCCGTCTCCAGCACCTCACCGTCCACCGTTCCTCTCTTTTCTGGGCAAGCCAGCATCGACAGAAACAGCTTTTGGACAAAGAAGCCGCTGCCAATCGTTCTACCCGGAAATTTACGATTTCTAGTGTGTTTTTGCGACAAGGGGAGGGAATTTCTAGCCTTTCTCTTGATGATACCTAAACTAATTGTCAGATTTTAATTGTAGGATTCTCTCATGAATCAATTTTTGTGAAGAAATAAATCCCTAGTTACTGTTCATGAGAATTAGCTTGGAGATTTTTAATAAAAATTATAAATGGAAGCGATGAATTGAATTCCTATATAGAAATAGCTAGATTATTGAGTCTATTATAAATTTTTGTAAGGAAACGATGATTCGTTAGTACGACAGTAGATATTTTTAGCCTTTGGCTTGAGTTCTTGGTATGTTACGTAGGAAACCTTGATTTTACCGTTTCAATTGAACTATAAACTGAAAATTCCTTGTACAAATGAATAAATTATTTAGTTTAATGCAGATTTTGGCGAAAGAATTGAGAAACCTGAAATGGCAGCATGCCATTTTAACAATTGCCGTGGTATAATGCAAACCAAGTTATAAATTAAGTTCTTGATGGGAAATGGGTTAAGTAGCATATAATGTATGAGTTTAATCAATAACTTAAGGTTTCTTTGATATAATGGCAGCTTCTAGTTAGAAAAAATTATGGATTTTTGCTTGAACTAAGTTTATATTGTCGGAATAAATGTGCTCCTCATAACTTGTCGTGGATGTAGAGGTTCTAATGACTAAGTTTGACGAGAATTGAGAAACTTTTGGTAGTAGCAGCAGCTATTTTCAATCATTTATATAGATTGTTGCTTGATATGGAATATTTGAATTAGTAGATTTAATTCTTGCTAGGAATTATTTAGTTGGTATAAAGTCATAAATCGGATCTCTTATTAGATATATTCATTAAATTTTAGTTTAATTGAAGCATTTGTTCTTAGTGGCTAATTTAAAATTTAATAAAGTTATAAATATGTGGTTGTTATCTTTAAGCAAGGATGAAGAAATGAAGGTTTGATAAAGAGTTCTATAATAGTTAGACACTAAGGAACTATCAAATGAAAGTAATTGAAATTAACTTAATGACGTAAGTTTTATTCGATTTTATATGTATTAAAGCTTTCATTTGTTTGGTAATTCGCTATAGAAGCTAGTTATAATCGTATGAAATAAATAACGATTGATATTATCATTGGAACATGATTAGAGGTTATTGTAAGTTGTAAATTAATGGTTGAGTGTTGACATTGTTGTTTTGGAAGGAGGATGAGTTTTTAAATTGATTGATCGCCCGATGGATGGGTTGTGTGTGTAATGGTTGATAAATATTTAATACTTTTGTTATTCTAGCAGGTGGATAGTCTTATTTTTAGATAGAATCTAGGCTAGTTATATTTAATGATTAAGTTACTAGGTTTATTTAGATTTATTCTCTAACTTGATATATTTAAAATAAAGTTATTTTTTTAATTCAATCTGTTCCCCTCCTTTGAATTTCCATTTTGTTTAGATCGCTCTAGTTGGTTCACTTTTTTAACAAGTTAGAATTCAAATTTGAGTCTTTTCTCATTTAGTATAGTAAATAATAATAAATAGTATTTACCATTTGCATCATACTTAAAATCATTACTATACAAAGCTTTGTCTTTATTTATTTATATTTTTTATATTTATTTATTTATTTTTCAAGTACCAATTGTTATATTATATTATTATTTAATACTCTTATATTTATTTGAATTAGTATATGAATGTCTATTTGATCATTACTATAGCAAAGGCTATGTCTTTATTTATTTCTATTTTTTTATATTATTTATTTATTTTTCAAGTGAGCCAATTGTTATATTATATCTATTATTTTTAATACGGTGGTGGTGTGATGATCAAGTATATGAATGTCTATTTGTGCTCTGCATGATAACGTTTAATCATTTAAATATGCTTGCATTTAATTGCATTTGTTTGATTATTTGATGTTGTGACAATGATTTGCTTGTTTGCGTGGAATTGGGTGGTTTCAACCATGGGTTGATGAGGGCGGTCCTTCGATACGGTTGGCCATGTATGGGGAGATTGGCGCATCCCAGATAGGTGCATCTGCTGATAATGAATTATATGGAAAATTACAGGGTGACCTCTGTTGATAAAGTAGAAAAAGAAATGAGAAAACAGATTGAGAGGGATAGATCATAGTGAGGACTTAGACCGGTTGGCCAGTATGACGAGGGATTCGGCTCCCTGGTGCACACATTTGAGAGGGTGGGTCATGCGTGAGAACAGCTCGTCGGGGGTTTTTGCGGTGACCGCTTGCTAGAACTCAATTTCCACTTGTTTGATCTATTTGAAGGGTGCAGTTACTTGTGAGTGGCTGATGTTTGTTGCTATATGCGCTTGACATTTATTTGTGTTGTGACATTGATTTGCCTTGTTTGCGTGGAATTGGGTGGTTCACCATGGGTTTGTGAGGGCGGTCTTCGATACCGTTGGCCATGTATGGGGAGATTGGCGCTCCCGTGTGCATCTGCTGATATGAATTATATGGAAAATTACAGGGTGACCTCCTGTTGATAATAGAAAAAAAAGAAATGGAAAAAATTGAGAGGGTTGGTCAAGTGAGGATTAGACCGGTTGGCCATATACGAGGGATCGGCTCCCTGGTGCACACATTTGAGAGGGTGGGTCATGCGTGAGAACAGCTCGTCGGGGGTTTCGGTGACGCTGCTAACCAATTTCCACTTGTTTGATTATTTGAAGGTGCGATTACTTGTGAGTGCTGATGTTGTGCTATATGCTTGACTGATTGTGTTCATTTAGTATCTTAGGAAGCATTTCGTGTGAATAGCTGTGTTATACACTAATCATTATTCATTATAAAACTCACTCCTCTTTTATTCAATTTTTCCAGGAAGTAGATTCTTCACTGTTTCAGCTAAAGCTCTATTTCCTTCACTGCAAAGCTAGAAAAATAACTTTTAGAGTTAGCTGTTATTCAAAATATGTAGCTATATGTACGAGAACTTATTTATATTTATCTGTTAGTGAACTCGTTTATGTGAATGTATGAACCAGTTAGTCTATATTATGGATGTTTTGTATTATAATTGGTTCCGAGCTATGAAATGTTTAAAATGCTAGATTTGGGCCAGAGTATAATATAATTATGAGATTTATTATGTATGGTAATATGAACTGACTGTTAGAAATTTATATTAATATGGTTGAATTCTAGTGATTCAGACTTACTATGGGCCTCGGAAAACTTATGCTTATTTAGGATATAGTGCCGGTTTGGCCTCTGGTTTCGGGTCGTGACACTTTTTTATTAGTATTAAATGATTTGAAAAGCACAATTTTTATATGGACTTGACACATTTAGAAAAATTATTTCGAATGTTCTAAGAGTGCTTTATGATGAATTTTGGTTAATAAGAAAGATGAGTTTAATTCTTACCAACTAAATTAACCCATTGCATAAACAATATTATTGAAAAAAAAAAGTATGGCACAGTAAATAAATTGTACATGAGTAGCAATTAGCCAATTGTTTTTAATCTACAACAACAATATTGGGCTCTTTTAATTTCATTCAACAAGGAAAAATTAGACTTAATCTCCATAGAAGGCTCAAACAAGTGTTGGCTTGGACAAGCCCGTTACTTCCTTTTAGTTGATCCTTCACGTGGCATGCTTTCATTTATTTACTTTCCCTCACCGTACCTAAATAACTGTACACAAAATAGCCCTCAAGAAACCCTAGCCACCTTCCTCTTATATGCCACTTACATTCAAAGAACTGAAAGAGAGTGAGGGAGAAAGTGTTTGCAAAAATGGTGTCCGGATCGGGGATCTGCGCGAAGAAGGTGGTGGTGGATGCGCGGCACCACATGTTGGGGCGGCTTGCGTCGGTGGTGGCGAAGGAGTTGCTTAACGGACAAAAAGTGGTGGTGGTGAGGTGCGAGGAGATATGCATGTCCGGTGGATTGGTAAGGCAGAAGATGAAATACATGAGATTTCTTCGCAAACGCATGAACACTAAGCCCTCTCATGGACCCATTCACTTTCGCAATCCTGCTAAGATCTTCTGGCGTACTGTCCGTGGGTCTGTCACTCTCTCTCTTTCTTGAATCTCATTGCTTTACTGTTTGGTTAATGAGATAATGTGAGAAAAATGAATTAAAATTGGTCATCACTTTGAATATGTTGGTCTATATTTGGTTTATTTGTATTGGATACTGAAAGTGATTTAGTTACATTGGATGAACTAGTATACTTAGCTCTAAATAATTTTGGCTAACTTGTTTAAGTAAGCATTAAGGCAAAAATTAAATTCTGCATCAATTAACTTGATTCTGTATCCAGTCAAACTCTAGTTTTTGTTGCTGAAGAGATGGATAATGTAAAAGAATTAGATAGTTATTTGATACCCTGGGTTAGTGGTATTGTTTTAGCTTATTGGGTGGTAAGTGTTGGAGAATGTTGGAATAATATTTTTTTTGGTGTTTTTATAGAATGATTCCACACAAGACTAAGCGAGGGGAAGCTGCACTTGCACGATTGAAGGCCTATGAGGGTGTCCCACCTCCATATGACAAAACGAAAAGGATGGTTATCCCTGATGCTCTCAAGTGAGCATTCCTAGTCTAGGCTCAGTTAACTTTATTTGGCTACTTGATTTATTTTTTTCTAATTTGGTTAATTTCTCTGATATGAATTTTTTGCTGACTTGGTCATTAAAATAAGGGTCTTGAGACTTCAGAAGGGACACAAGTATTGCCTGTTGGGCCGCCTGTCATCTGAGGTTGGATGGAACCACTATGACACCATCAGGGTGAGTATCTGCATTCTGCTGCTTGGGTTCTCCTAATATGTTCATGTTCTTGATTATTCAGTTATACTTGTTGCTTGGTACTAGTCTATTTGTTGGAATAGCAATTTTTGATGGCCTTGCTGTAATTGAGTCAGTGGGCTTTAAACATGCTAATCAATACAAGTGAATATCCTCTGTGTCAAGCATGCTAGAACTGAGTTTTTGCAGGAGGGTTTATTATATGCAAGGTTTACAGTTCATAATCATCTGGAGCAGATTAGCTCGTATTTTTTCAAGTGTCTGATTATGATATTTATTTTTTTGGTAATAAGGTTGTAGGCAACTGTTGTATCAGCACATTGACTTAGCATGCAATGTTTTTTGAACCATGAAGTTTGTTCAATCTAGTTGAGTATGGTCACTTTTGTCTCTATTCGTTGATTTAGAAATTTTCACTGCATTTGTTTTTGGACTACTACTTGAGCCTATATCAGCTTCTTTCAGCATGTTCGTAGTTGTTGGCTGTCTAAAAACTCTCACTGCAGTGTTAGAGAATGACATTTTAATAACAATTCTAATGAAAACTAGTTATGTTCTAGTTGTCCTGTTTTTCTGCATCTGGTTGGCAATTTTGAGAAATATCTGTATGGAAAATGTGTGTCTAATTATGTTGTCTCCTTCAGGAGTTGGAGAAGAAGAGAAAGGAAAGGTCTCAAATCTTGTATGAGAGGAAGAAGCAATTGAACAAACTTAGGTTGAAGGCTGAGAGAGTTGCAGAGGAGAAGCTTGGCTCTCAACTGGAAGTTCTGGCTCCTGTTAAGTATTGAAGTTGTAGGGACTTTAGCTAGAGCTGCTCACAATTTTGTTCAGGATTATCTCTTAATGGAAATTTTACTGTCTTACCTGTGTTAAAAAAGTTAGAAGTTGAATATCAAACGGACCTTTATGGTTATGTAGTGTGCCCACTTGTTATTGAGTTTTTGAATTGAGTTGGACGTCAGACTTGTCAATGCTTATGCTTCTTTTGATGTTAAGAGAGTTTCTTCAAGGTTGTGTTTTCTTGCTGTTAATTATGGCGACTTCACATTTCGTTTTCAATAGTTCATTTTTCTTTCGTTGCTAAAGAAATATAGTATGGACTTGTATGGAGATATTGTTTGCTTGTTTAAGTTAGAGAGACGGACCTTTGTGTAAGTTGTTTAAGTTGGAAAAGGCAAGTTTTATCGTTGGATTTTGTTTCAACTAATATGATATGTTAGATTTGGCCAAACCATTCGAAAAGTTCTAAACTCTTGTATAATTTCATTCCAAATCATATGGAATTTTGAATTATTGTGGAGCTTGCTAAATGTGGCATTGACAGCGTATGCAATCAACTTGCTGTGTAATTCGTTCTAGTATAAAACCCAGCAAGCGAGTTGAGTCCGTTGATTAAAAACTTTGAAATAAATGACCGCATTAATTAATTAAACCACACAAAACTAGTTTCTCAAATTTAACAGATTCCACAATTACTACTCATCAATCAGTAGAGTTGATGAATTAGATATAATTGTGTTCTGATGAGATTCGTGGGATTCCTTACTCGTCTATTGGGAGAAAAAGGGTGATAAATTTATAATTGCTAGTAAGTGAAAACTCATTCTTTAAACATAGTTTATTTACAACTACTACCATAGCCAATAAGAAAAATAACCATTTCAGGTTAGTTTAATCAAGCAAATCATTCTTTTAACACACTCATGCAGTGCATAACATGATAGTCAATTCCGAAATCTGCCTCCAAAGCAGTCTAGAAAATCTGCTTAATCAGCCTCAGTTTAAACTTAACATATCCACTATTTTTATTCAGTGTTCCTAAATTAACTTTAAATTGATTCATCAAACATAATTATTTAGGTTTACAAACTATATTAACTTTGAGTGATAAGATAATACAAACCCTTGAAATCTCCATAGGTTTACTCTTAACTTTTTCTTTGCGTGAGATTGAGTGATAAGAGAATAATAATAATAATTAATGCAATTTAAATTAAAACATCCAATGTAGTAGTAAAACAGTTTGAAGCCAGAGTCTTTCATTAGGCACTTCCAGGAGAAGTGTTATTTACAGAGGGAATTCGTTCATTTCTAATTTATTTTACTAATAATTAGAATTAAGCATGTCTGGGTGAAATTATCAAGCAGAGCTTGTCTGCCATGTTATTCAAGAGCAGGAAATAAGTGCGTCTCCAAGAATTACTTATCAACAAAGGTCCCCAAAGTCCCCAAAATCCTACACTGAATCCAACCCCCATGCCAGCATAAAGTGAAGACCTGTTTACCCATTTTTCACTTTCTCCAGTGTTCTTTTCAGTTACAGTAGCCGAGGGATGTCTCGTTGTTCTGTCATCTTCGCAGTCGCTCAATGGTGGTCCACAAAGCCCTGGATTCCCCGAATATACAGAGGGACTAAAGCTTTGCAGCTGAGTGCTGGTTGGAATTTTCCCAGTCAATTGGTTACTTGACAAATCCAATTTAGCAAGAAAATTCAAATCAGCAATGCCTGTAGGAATTTGGCCAGAAAGTTGATTGTGGGAGAAATCGAGAGATTCTAAACATTTTTCCTGTCCAATTCTACTAGGGATTGTTCCAGTCAAATTGTTTCTTGATAAATTCAAGGAAATTAGTCCAAACAGACTTCCAAGTTCTTCAGGAATTTCTCCGACGAGAGAATTGTTTGAGAGATCAATTATCTTCAGCAATCCCAGTGTTCTGCCATACTCTTGCTCTATTCCTTTCCAAATAACCAATGCATAATCAACATATAATGCAGTATCTTGGGGAAGGTGAAGCGATCCACTTCCATTCCAGTAACTGTAAGACAAAAAATACTGATGGGATACCATATTACTTGAACTTTGATTTAGAGCCATAGCAGTGAAGTTGTTGAAGCAAGCTGGAATAGTTCCTGATAGATTGTTGAATGAAATATCCAACACCTGGACAAAGCTCAGATGACAAATTGTTGAAGGAATGTTCCCATAAAATTTATTTGACCGCAGACGAAGCACAATCAAATTTTTCAGGCTTGTTCCAACCCATGCTTGTATGTTTCCTGTTAGCTTATTCTCTCCAAGGTCAAGAAGTACCAGGCGGAAGCAGTTTTTCAAGGATGAAGGCAGTTCACCTGTAAAACTGTTATTTCTCAAACGCAATGTCTCCATACTATGAAGGGAGCTCATTGAACTTGGGATTGTCCCGGATAAATCATTGCTTTCCAAATTGAGAAAAACTAACAGCTTTAGTTGTCGCCAACAATCAGGAAGGCTTCCTGAAAGTGAATTGTGGGAAAGGTCAACATAGCTCAAAGGGCTATCTGGTACCATGCATAGAAAAGATAGGGACCCTGTAAACATATTCTTGGAGAGACTGAGTACTGTTGTATTAGAAAGGAACTGCGGTATATGTCCATGGAACAAGTTGAAACTCAAATCCACTGCAGGAAAAGTATACAACTCTAAGGATAGATTTGGTACTTGGCCATATATGTGGTTAAAAGAGAGGTTCATATAGCTTAATCTTAAAGGCATATTCCAGAACCAGTCAGGGATGGCATCTGAAATCTCAGAATTAGAGATATCAAGGTGGGAGAAATTCCTTTGGCTTTGGAGCCAAGTAGGGAATTTGGGGCCTAACTTACAACTTCTTAGTTTGATAATATCCAGTTGAAATTTGGGAGTCCAATCAGAACTCACATTCAGAGATAGTGAATTATAAGACAAGTCCAGCTGCTGCAATTTGGAAAGATTAGATACGTGAGCTTCTGATACAATTCCTTTCAACTTATTTGAAGATGCATCCAGTATTTCAAGATTAAGAAGCTTCCCGATGCTTTCAGTTAAACTTCCATTTAACTCGTTGCTGCCCACAAGCAACTTGGTAAGTGATGCTAAATTCAAAAGGTTAGGCAATGAACCAACTAACTGGTTTCCTTCCAAATTCAGAATACGAAGTTGAGACAAGTGATTAAAACTTTCAGGAAAAGACCCATCTAAACGATTATAATCAAGATATAATTCTTTAAGGGATGAAAATTCAGTAATATCAGGAATTGAACCTCTGAGTTGGTTCATACTTAATGCTAATACCTCTAATGAATTCTTGGCACAGCCTGTGAGGTTTTGCAGCAAATCTGTGAGTAGACCAGAGATAGAACTTAATGACACAGATAACGTTTTTAAATTGCAAAGCTTCCTGAAAGATTTTGGTATTCCACCTTCAAATGCATTCAAGGAGAGGCTCAAATGAACAAGTGATATCATGTCTCCAAAAGAATCTGGAATTGGACCTTCCAACTGGTCATCTATGATATCAAGATCAACAATGGCAGCACTAACATTGAACAACCATGAGTGAATTGAGGAATTGAAACTATTATATTTAAGGCGAAGAGAGCCAAGAGATTTGGAAGAATTAACATGGGAAAGAGATGAATGATTAACTGGAGGAAAATGACAATGAGATAATTCCAAGGTTGACAAAGAAGGGTGCATTTTGATTGATTTTAGCCAATCCACATCTTTACCAATACTGATATGACTTAAATTAAGGACTCTTAAAGATGAAAGGCGATCAAGAAAATCAAAACTGTCTACTCTCATATCAAGATTCAAACTAAGATCAAGATACTGAAGCATAGAAAGATTCCCAAGTTGGTAAGGAAATGTTCCATTAAGTGAATTCAATGACAGGTCAAGATATGTCAACTTACTGAGTGAACTAAAATAATCTGGTATTTTTTGAAAGCCATTACCACTGAGATCCAAGTGACTCAAATATGGCAATTCAAGCAAGAAAGGGCTTATCTCACCACCGAATCCAGTCCAAACAGAATTACTATCACCATATGTTACAGGCCGGAGATCGAGCATGATAACATGACCAGTGTGATTGTCACACCCAACTCTACTCCATCTGCAACAATCTTCTCCACTCGTCCAAGAGGAGAGCAAGTTTGCTTCATCAACAAGGCCTTTCTTGAACTTGAGCAGCGCTTGCCTTTCACTCTCGACGCATCTTATAGTTGCATTTCCTGTTCTAGATTTTGTAATAGTTAGACTACAAACAACCCATATAAGTAATAGCTGAAGTTTTAGTGATCTACCACCAGTCATGGTCACAAACAATGAGAGAAAAGCAGCTTCAAGGAAATGAAGAGTTGGTGAAATTAATTACAAGATATATATATATCAAGCTAAGAAAGGGGCTTTTATGCTCACACCGAATCCATCAAACAAGAAATTAACTATCAGCAGATGTAAACAGGCGGAAGATCGAAGCATGAATAACATGACGCAGTGATAGATTGTCACCCCAAACATTCTACTCCATCTGCAACAAGGGTCTTCTACACTCGTCAAAGAGGCAGTAGCCAAGTTTGCTTCAGTGCCAACAAGGCTTTCCTTTTGAACTATTGAGCAAGCGCTTGCTTTCACTTAGACGCAATCTTATTAAGGTTGCATTTCTGTTCATATTTTGGTAATAAGTTAGAACTAAAACACCATCCCTAAGTAACTAGCTGAATCGATGATGTTGTTTTTAGTGGATCTAACACCAGATCCCCATGGTACACAAACAATGAAGAGAAAAGCCAGCTTTCAAGAATGTAGAAAGTTGGTGAAAATTTAATACAATGATTATATATATATCAGTATATATTTATAGTACAGTATATTATATAAAGTAAGTACTAATGATATAACTGATTAATTCAATGTTTCTGGAAGTTGACCCACAAGACTTACTATTTCTTTTCAATAATTAGTCAATTCCTCGTCCCCATGACTGAAGAAAATGAGGTTAAATGTAACCATTTCCTTTTGGGTCCAAAAAACAGCAGTCTTCAAAAGTAGATTGACCAACGGCTTATATCGAGCGAGAAAAGCAGTTATTTGCTGCTCTAAGTGGGACTTTATACAATATATAGTCATCTATACGATCCATTTTCAGGCTTCGACCCTAATTTTGGATTTGAATTTTATCATTTATTAATACTACAGGCTATAAAATGACATTATATATTACAATAAATAGTGTATCTTTTCTTTGCTTTTTAGATAGAAGGTATTTATTTCAATTTCCTAAGGTTAGTATGAATTGATTTTTACTTAGGCAATTACTGATATGTATATGATCAATTCAATGTTTCTGGAAGTTGACCACAAGACTTACTATTTCTTCAATAATTAGTACACCTCTCATGCTGAAGAAAATATTAAAATGTAACATTTCTTTGTCAAAAACAGCAGTCTTCAAGTAAAGATTGACCACACAGGCTACAGGAGAAAGCAGTCATGCTGCTTAAGTGGACTTTTTTAAAGACTAATTTAGAAAATTACCAATTTTCAAAGCTAATGACCTAATTAATTGAATTTGAAATTTTAATCAAATTATAATTAATTACAGGGCTAAAAATGACATTTTAATTAACAATAAAATAGTGTAATCTTTTCTTGCAATTTAGCTAGAAAGGTACTTATTTCAATTTCTAAGTTAGTATCCATTGATTTTTTTTAAGGAATTACTGAGTAAAGATTTCTAATATTTCTATTTATTTATGTTGATATTGACTCATCTATTTATTTATTTATTTCAAGGAAAAAAAGAAAAACTTTGGTCAATACCAACTACCATTTTTATTTTATATTAAATCCAATTTCAATCTGATCTTATCTCTAACCTGCTATACAAATGAATATTCAAAATAATTAAATAAAGAAAAAATGAGAATTCTGTGAAAATTATTTGCTTGCTTTCACCAACTGTGAAGCTAAATGGAAAGGTCAACTCAAAAACAAGACAATGGTCTAGTTTTGGCTTTGCTTAAGCAAAATTTACAGAGTTTCACCTGAAGTAAAACCACTCTACCACATAATTCAAGAATTGGAAGTAGCTGTACCTCCAAGATTTATTAATAATTAAAGACACATAGAGGCCCCAAAGTCCTACAAAGAATCCCATTCCTGCACCAGCATAAAGCCATGACCTTTCGAACCATTCTTCACCCTCTTCAATATTGTTTCCTTTCGATGGATCTTGCATTGTTCTTTCTCCTTGGCATTTTGGAAGTGGAGGTCCACAGAGTCCTAAATTGTTTGAATATACTGAGGCATTGAAACCTTGCAATTGAGTACCTGTTGGAATTCTACCTTTCAATTGGTTATTTGACAAGTTCAACACAGCAAGAAAAGATATGTAAGCAACACTTTCAGGAATTTCCCCAGAAAGTTGATTATGAGACAAATCAAGTGATTCCA
This sequence comes from Jatropha curcas, assembly GCF_014843425.1. Next base: position 10,131,079 of record NW_023590789.1, on the reverse strand, counting down.
ATGCTTTCAACTGGCCAATTTGCTTTGGGATTTCTCCAATCAAGCTGTTTCTTGATAGGTTCAGTGAAATTATTCCAAACAGGCTCATCACTTGCTTTGGAATTCTTCCAGTTAGATTATTGTTTGAAAGATCAATAAGCTTGAGCAATCCAAGAGTTCTACCGTATTCTTGCTCGATTCCTCTCCATATAACAGATATGTAATCAAAATATTCTGCAATATATTCTGTACTCCATTCATCACTTCCATTCCAATAGCTATATGAATAAGTATACTCATCGGATACAACATGGAGAAAACTTCGATTCTGAGCCATAGCAGTGAGATTCTTGAGGCAAGAGGGAATTGGTCCTGATAAGTTATTGAAAGAAATATCCAGTATCTGGAGAGAGCTGAGGTGACATATTGTAGAAGGTATGACACCAAAAAAGTCATTTGATTGCAAACGAAGCACGATCAATTTTCTTAGGCTTTCTCCTATCCATGCTGATACATTTCCAACTAACTTGTTCTCGCCAAGATCTAAAAGCTCCAACAATGAGCAATTTTTCAAAGTTGAAGGCAATTCACCTGTAAAATTATTGTTCCTCAAACGTAGTGTTTGAATTCGATGAAGAAAGCCCATTGAGCTTGGGATTATCCCAGAAAAATTATTGTTCTCCAAGTTCATAATGGTTAACATTTTCATTTGCTTCCAACAATCGGGAAGGCTTCCTGATAGCAAATTGTCTGAAAGGTCAAGATAGGACAAAGCACTATCCGCTACTGTGCATATGACAGAAAGGGATCCTGTAAATGTATTCTTGGAAAGATTGAGTACTGTTGTGTTAGAAAGGAATCTTGGTATGGGTCCATAGAATAGGTTGGAACTCAAATCTACCGCAGGAAAAGTATAAAATTGCACTGATGGATTCGGCAACTTACCATATATGTGGTTAAAGGACAGATTCAAATATCTCAATTTGGAAGGGAAATTCCAAAACCAGCTCGGGACGGCATCTGAGATGCTAGAATTGGAGATGTCCAGGTAAGAGAAGTTCCTCTGGCTTTGAAGCCAAGTAGGAAACTGCGGACCTAATATACAAGAGCTTAGTTTGATAGTGTCCAATTGAAAAGAGGGCGTCCAATCAAAACTGAAATTCAAAGCTAAAGAATTATAAGACAAGTCTAGTTGCTGCAACTTGGAAAGCCTGGAGAGATGAGCATATAAGAGCAGTCCAGTGAACTTATTTGAAGAAGCATCCAAGACTTGGAGGCTAGTAAGCAGTCCTATGCTTCCACCGATACTTCCATTCAACTCATTGTTCGATATTCGCAACTCAATGAGTGATGATAACCCTGAGAGGTCAGGCAATGATCCAACTAACTGATTCCTTTCTAGGTTCAAAATACGAAGCTTAGAGAAGAATTTAAAGTTTTCAGGAAAAGACCCATCTAAATGGTTCTGATCAAGATATATTTCTCTCAAGGATTCAAATTCAGTGACATCAGGAAACGAACCCCTCAGTTGGTTTTGACTTAACCTTAGAATCTCTAAGGAATTTTTAGCACATCCTAGGTTCTCTAAAATCCCAAGAAATGATCCACTCAGATTATTATGCGACAGCTCTAATGTTTTCAACTGACAGAGATTACTAAATGATGCTGGTAAGCCACCTTCAAGGTGATTGTAGGAGATGTCAAGATGTTGAAGTGATTTCATGTGCCCAAAATAATCTGGAATCGGACCTTTCATGTAGTCATCTTGGATTTCAAGACTAATAATAGCACTACTAACATTGGGCAACCATGAATGGTTTGAGGCATTGAAACTGCTAAACCAGAGGCGAAGGGATGCAAGGGATTTGGAAGAATCGACATGGGAAATTGATGCAGAATTAGTTTCAGGAAATTGACATCTATGCAAAACCAAGTCTGACAAATGAGGGTGTGTTTTAACTGATTTGAGCCAATCCACGTCTTTAGAGAAGGTAATAAAACTTATGTGAAGGACTTTTAAAAAAGAAAGTCGATCAAGCCATTCAAAACTGTCAGCTTTCATATCAGAATTCCAGCTAAGATCAAGATATTGCAGCTTCGAGAGGTTTCCAAGCTGGTAAGGAAATATACCACTGAAGCTATTCCATGACAGGTTAAGGTATGTTAACTCCCTAAGTGAACCAATAAAATCTGGAAATCTTGTAAAATAGTTCTGACTGAGGTCCAAGTGACTCAAATATGGTAATTCGAGCAAGGAAGGGCTGATCTCACCTGTCAACTCCACAGTAGAAAAACTATCACCTCGATTTATGATTACAGGCCGGAGATCAAGCATGACGACATGGCCAGTTTGATTGTTGCAACCAACTCTGTTCCACCTACAACAATCTTCTTCTTCAGATGTCCATGAGGAGAGTAGGTTTGTTGGATCAACGAGGCTTTTCTTGATGCTGAGGAGGGCAAGTCTCTCGCTTGCAATGCACCTGACAGGCACAGTTGCATTTGCAGATTCCAGGAGACTGATTCTGATGATGGCTACCATGCATAGAACACAAAACAATTGTAATTCACACTTAAGGACTGTGCCTCCATTCATGGACACAATCACAATGAAGCTGAACCAAGAGAAAATAGAGAAAGGTATGCAAAATTATTGAGGTTCTGAATTTTATATCCAGAAAAACCTGCCAAATTGCCAGTGACTTGTGTCTAATTTGACTTTGTCAACAGAGTTGGCTGAAGAAAGTCTAAGAGAAATTGATTATCTTTTCCCCACAAGACTTAATTGTTTTGACATAATGTTTCCCAAGAGTTTTCCTAGAAAAGGCTCCATAATTTTAAGGATAAAATCAAGTACTTTAATTCTCCTATCTCATAAAAAGAAGGCTCTGAGTTCCATATTGTTAATATTTGTGATCCCTGAACACTGAAATGAGAAACTTTGATATTCCACAACAACAAATGAAATATTGAATTGTTGTGAAACAAACTTATAGTTGTAAAATCAGCAAGTTTGAGTCTTTTAATTAAGAATTTGGGATGAAAGACTCCCAAATTTTATAGATTCAAAATTACTATTATTATACCCATCAAGGTAAAGTCAGTTCTATATCCACATTTTCAATACTTCAAGAGTTGGAAATCTTCAATTCACTTGGTGAGTCATTTCTTCAAGAATTTCTTTATCCAAATTATTCAATATTTAGAGCTGCAAGTGGCTGGGCTTGGACTTAGACTTTTAGATTTTGAGGGGTTAGTACCCATGTCATTTGAAGCTTATGAAGAAGATAAGACTATGGCATAAAACCTTCGGTAAATAAAGGAAAAGGAAAAATCCTACAGTTATGCAAGCATGGGAAATGAAGAATCTTTTTAAAAAATTCTTTATTGACAAAAAAAATGTTTTTTTATGAAGACCCGGAATCTTATATTATCTAAATGTAATTAGCTTAAAAATATTAATTAAGTAAAATAAAATTTAAGTATTAGCATTAAAATATTAATTAAGTAATAAATTTAAAAATTAATAAATTATAATAATCTATATAATTTTAAAATAATTGTAAATATTAAAAATATATTCAAGATCCAATTAAAATGTTGAAAGATAAAATAAAATTTTAATTTTTTTAAAATAGAAAATAAAAAGAGAGAACCATGTAGAATTTTATTTTTGTTTATATTTTAGTTGAATGATTATTATATCAAATATTTTATAATTAAATGTATTTAAATCTCAAAAAATATAATTGATTGTTGAAAATTTTTAAAAAGAATATACAAATAAAAGAAGAATTCTTTAAAATTTTTTATTTAATATTTTTATATAAATTTTAAATATAAAAATCTATATTTTTATTTATATATTCATTTATGTATTATTATGACATCCCGATCCGGTAAAGCGATCCTAAGAGGGCGGGTAGTCTAAAGAGGGCGGGGTAGAGTGAAGCTTCGCTGACTAGCTTTCTAGATGACAGGGTAGCTTAAGGCTAGTAAGAAATGCGGGACACAGGAATGAATCGAATCATATATTGAAAAGGGAGAAAACTAATCATTAGAGGCCGTCTTTTTAGTGGACATGGCTGGAGAATTTGGGACAGAATCCCATGGGGAGAACTCCAGGGTTAAGCGTGCTCGCTTAACGGAAATCCTAGGATGGGTGACCTCCTGGGAAGTTTCCCATTTCACCTGCGGGACTTGCCAATCTTGTATAGAGGATTTGACTTGATCAAAAGCAGACAATGACAATTCCTCTAGTGATTAGAGTCGGGCGTGACAATTATGATGTTTAAGTTCTAATATCATTAACATAATTAATATAAAATTAATAAATAAAAACTTCAATTAAACTATTAAATATTTTAATAATATTTTTTGTTAACATTTTAATAAACATCCAAATTAAAATGATTTGTTTCCATGTATCAAAAAAAAAAAATTTTTGTTTCCACAATATTTTAAATTTCAATTTGATGTTTAAGAGACTATTAATTATGATTTAATTAATAGAATGTATTAAAATCATATTTAAACACTATAACTATATTAGAATTTGAGTTAGAGATAAATTCATAAAAACTATAAATAATTTTTATTCATTAATTAAACTATTAAATATTTTAATAATTTTTTTTATCGGTTATTGCTTTGAAAAAAAATACAGACAAAAAGAAAATATAATTCGCAAGACCAAAAAAAAAAAAAAAAAAAAACCAAAAAAAAAAAAAAAAAAAAATACAATAAAAAAAAAAAAAAAAAAAAATACAATCCGAATGACAGAGTAATCACGATCAACTACTTTTCTACAACACAACTCTTATGGTAAGAGCATATGGTGCTAGCGGTTCGGCATGTTTCTTTTATCATTTTCAGATGATCGGAAAATAAAAAAAAGTTAATATATTCAACATAATAATGTATTAAAAAAAAAATCCGCAAGACTAATTCTTTAACATGTTTTATATTGTAAAGACAAAAGAAAGACCCTGCATATAATGGTTACACTTATAAACACATTAAACAGTAGTATGCAAAGAATCATTAAAGAGCAAATATAATAAAAAAAATATATAATAAAATAATAATGAAAACAAACAAATATAAAAGCTAAAAAAAAAACTAACCTCTATTCATGAAATGCTTTGAAGCAGAAATATATAATATAGAAACATAAAAAAATAAAATGGTTGGAAAACAAACTCACTTATAGAATATGCAACAACAAACTCTCGATCCCTTTTGGTGCCTAAAGGTATACATCCAACTTCGATTTTATATATATATATATATATATAGCTAGATTTTAGGTTCAAAAATTTTAAAAATAATTTTTTAGTCGAATTAGATTAGATTTTAAAAATTATCAATATTATATATTAAATATTAAATTGAAAAAAAAATTATGTTGGCTAGTCAAAATACAAAAAATAAGAAAAATTTTTTAGAAAAAGATAAATGGAATGCTGAACAAAAAGAATGCCTTAAAACATTCTCTTTATTTCAGTTTTCATATATATATATATATATATTATCCTGAAGTAAAAACTAAGTTCAAGAGTTCTATGTGTTTAGAATTCCTATTTATCTTTTTTTATATAAATTTTAGATTTTTAAATTTGATTTTATTTTATTTTGATTAATTGGTTAATATTAAATTATTACAAAAAAATCTTTACAAATTATCTACAACAAAACAATATATGTTTTAAATTTAAAAGAATATATTTAAATGAAAAACGATATCCCATCCTATCTTCTTCTTTTTTTTTTTTTTTTTTTTTTTTTTTTTTTTTTTGTTTTTACAGTCCCTAATAATAATCTTTTCTCTATTGGGTATTTGCATTTTTTTTTTTTTTTTTGTTTTTACAGTCCCTTAATAATAATCCTTTTTTCTCTATTGGGTATTTGCATGTTGGTGTGCATGGCCTAAGCTTTCTCAGCTCCTGAGAGTTTTCAAGGAGCAGGATTTGATATTGGCTGCTCTTCTGGGTTTGTCAACATTTTTTGCTATTGTTGAGACTTCCATGACTACACTGTGGTCGTGGAAGGTATATATGAGATGATCTATCCATGGACTATGGCACACGCAAACATATGTTATAGGCTTAATTATATTTATGGTGTTTAAACTCTTTAATTTTCTATTTTGATATTTAAACGGAAACCATGTATAATTGAGTATTTAAATTATTAAAAAATTACAATCAAGTGCATTTTGCCTTACCAAAAAATTAAAATGGATCGTTATATTCAATAAATAATATCAAACATAAATATCCATTCAATTCATCTCTTTTTTTTTTTCCTCTTATATCTTTTCTCCAAGAGAAATTCTCTAAAATTTCTTCTAACTTTCTTTCAATTCGCAAAATTTTATATAAGAAAAGAGAGATAGAAAGAAAGGTAATAATCTAAAAAAATAGATAAAATAGTTCATTTTGATGTTTCGGTGAGAATTTCGGCTAAATGCATTTAATTATAAAAAATTACTAATTCAGATACTCCATTTCAAATTTTTTTTCCACTCAAACATTAAAATTAAAATTTTTAAAACATTAAATTCACAATTAATTTTTTCTTATATGTGGCTGATCTTTGACATTATTATTACTTTTTTGCCCCCTTTGGAAGTGAGGGGAGGAGAATGGCTTCGTGGATTGAAGAATTGAGTGGTACTTTCCTTTAAGGGGAAGATACATGATTGCTGTGTGAGTATGAATTTGAAAGCAAAGTTAAAAGCAACTCTAAGAATTATAATTACATTGATCTGATCATATATATGCTGCTCCACTAAGCATCCTATGCACATCATCATCACCATCACTATTAAGGTGGTCAAATTTTCAAACTTAATCAACTTACATAAAGATAAGCAATATCATGCCTTTGTTTTTATATTTTAATCAATTCATTTTGTTTTTTTTTTTTTTTAAGTATTGGAGAGGGAATTAAAAAAAACATTTTATGTACATTTAATTTATAAAGTATATGATTATTTTTTTGCATTTATCATCAAATTATATCTTTGTGCTCATATTAATTTATACTATAAGGTTCATTTGTTAGATTTTTTATTAAGTGGTTGTGAAATGTCAAAAATATCCTTAAGGGATCATTACTATATAGTTCTTCAAATTTGATCAAATACATTAATAAGGACTTCAATTTTCAAATTTCCACTATCTAATTCTTAGTATTATCAAGATATTACATTGGTTTGTCTCACTATTTTGTATAATCATATTTGTATTATTTGACCTTTGCTTTTTCTTTATCATTATTTTTATATTGACGAACAGAAAAGAGAAGAATTTTTTACCAAAAGACTTAGAAGTGTAATGAAATTATAATGCAATGACTAGATGGGTAATTTAATCGAATCTTAAGGACGATATAGTAAAATTTAAAGCTCATAAAGGGTAAACAAATTATATGGGAATATATATTTTATTCAAATTGTATGCAAACCAATGCCAATCAAATTTAGTGGAGTTCGAATTCTCTCAAAATAAAAGATTTTTCATCAATTTAGTGAGTTAAAGAAGAGCTATCTTGTTACGTAGCAATAATGTTATTGGGCCCATTAAGTCTTTCAATAAATAAATACAAATGTATTCAAACCAATTGTATATATTAATAATTTAAAATATGAATATGAGTATTATATATACATAACTTTATATGAAGAAATAAGCCGATTATAACTAAATTTATATACACATAAAAATTTTTGATTGGCTGGCTATGTACGACCTTTGGTAGGCAACAAGAAGTTTCCAACTTCTACCTCCCAAGACTCCATCAAATTGAATGCCAATAAATAGCCGTTTCATGGACTTTTTGCTTAACACGACAAATAGCAAGCTTCCACCGAGGTGACTTCGCTTTCCTCAGTGTTTCAGAGAACCCATTTTCAAGCCTGCGTTCTCTTTTCCAACCTCAAAATAACGACAGAGTCGCAGAGAATTTTCTTGCTTCATTGCTTCTTCTGTTTTTAACTACCTCTGGTCCACAAACTACAGTATCAGCATTATTACTGTAATAATGATTCGTAATATTCATCTATACCGCCCCATAATGACTCATAGCCTAGTCTACTAAAGAAACCAAAAGAAAACAAAACAAGAAAGACCCATTTTTTTTAGTTTCTTGAAATTAAAAAAGAGTTTGTGTTCTTCACTTCTTTGAAGTTTCTGCTTTTATGGACTTCAACTACTTCTGGGTTGTCTTCATCTTGTTCTCCATCCTCTCCATAAATGTTCTCTGCTATGGTCAAGATGGTATGTGTTTGCTCTTACTCGCATTTGATAATACAAAACAGACTGTTAAAACGTTTCTTCAATTTGTGTTTAAATTTGACAGGTTTCTTAAGCTTATCTTGTGGTGCTGCTACAAATTTCATTGATTCATCAAACATTTCTTGGATTCCTGATACTGAATATATAAGCACAGGAAACACAACCACCATTGATTTCACTGAAGGCACCTCTTTGACAACTGTCCCTATCCGTTATTTCCCATATACTGATAAATCTCGAAAATGTTATAAGCTGCCATTGAAAAATACATCCTCTGTAGTATTAATTAGAGCTCAATTTGTTTACAAGAATTATGATACACTTGAAAAGCCACCTGCTTTCTCTGTTTCGCTTGACACAGCCATTACTAGTACTGTAAATCTTAGTACAAGTGATCCATGGACAGAAGAATTTGTATGGTCAGCTAATAAAGATACAGTTTCTTTCTGTTTACTTGCCATTCCAAATGGTGGATCTCCCGTCATTTCATCAATCGAAATCCGGCCACTTCCTCGAGGAGCTTATAAGGATGCCATTGGAGAGTTGCCTAATAAGTCACTTAGAAAGTCTTATAGAATCAATAGTGGTACTAATGGTACCATAAGGTATCTATTAACCCTTTCTTTTATAAAAATCTCTGATTTTTGAGAGGTTGTTTGCAAATTTTAAGATTTTTATTTTGTTGGATATGACTAAATTAAACAGGTATCCTTTGGATCCATTTGATAGAATATGGGATGCAGATCAAAACTACACACCGTTTCATGTGTCGAGTGGATTCAACAAGCTACTTAGCTTCTCCAACTTGTCAAGTGTTAGGGAGAATCCTCCAGTTTCTGTTCTGCAGACTGCAAGAGTTCTTGCAAGAAGACATGTTTTAACTTACAATCTTGTTCTTGATACATTAGCAGACTACTACATTGTCCTTTACTTTGCTGGGATTCTTCCTGTCTCTCCTTCTTTTGATGTTCTTATCAATGGAGATATTGCTGAATCTGATTATACTGTGAAAATGTCTGAAGCTAGTGCTCTTTACTTGACTCGAAAAGGAATCAAGAACTTGAACATTACACTGAGAAGTATAACATTCTATCCACAAATCAATGGCATTGAAGTGTACCAGATTGTTGACATTCCATTAGAAGCTTCCTCAACCACAGGTTCTAGTTCTTTTTTTTTTAAGATTTTGAATTAGATTTCAGTTTAGTCGATAAAATTAGGCTCCAGTTGGGGGTTCGAACTCGTAACCTTACACTCCTGGAGAATGTTTCAGTACCATTTTAATCATGATTGTGAAATTTTCCTTCAGTGTCAGCACTTCAAGTTATTCAACAGAGAGCTGGGTTGGACCTTGGATGGGAAGATGACCCATGTTCTCCAATATCTTGGGACCATATTGGATGTGAAGGAAGCTTAGTCACATCACTGTGTGTTCATTTTAAATCATTTACTTCAATTCTAGTTCCAGTTTTTAGCCTTATGCAAAAATATGTTATGGGTTCATACCTTTTATTTTTATTCTTATTAGGGAGCTTTCAGACATCAATTTGAGGTCAATTAGTCCAACATTTGGTGATTTATTGGACCTCAAAAAACTGTAAAGTCTAATCTGCAATACTGTTTTAATGTTTATTTCAGTAATTTTCGGATTCCATTTTTAATAAAATGGGAATTTAATGTGCTTCAGGGATTTGCATAACACTTCACTTGCTGGAGAAATACAGAATTTGGGAAGTCTCCAACATCTTGAGAAGCTGTAATTCGTAGTATTACTTAACCATTTTATTAAAAGAAAAAATTCAAAAAAAATTATGTTTCTTGAGAAATAAATAATACACGTAATATTAATCTTTTTTTTTTTCTTTCAGGAACTTGAGTTTTAATCAGATAACATCCTTTGGAACTGAATTGGAGACTTTGGTTAGCCTTCAGATTTTGTAAGTTGTAATATTTTATTTCCTTATCAGGATATCTCAGTTTCCCAAAAACAAATTGTGATTCTAATTTTCCATTTGGATTTTTTGACAAGGGACCTGCAAAATAATAGTTTACAAGGAACAGTTCCTGATGACTTAGGAGAGCTGGAGAACCTTCATCTACTGTAAGTAAGCTTATAAACATAAAGTTTATCGTCAATTATTTGGTACCTCAAAATATAAAACTAAAGTAATTTATTCTCACTATTTAATGGTTTAAAACAGAAACCTGGAAAACAATAAACTGCAAGGCACTCTCCCACATTCTTTGAACAGAGATAGTTTAGAAGTCAGGTATGAAATTTATGTTCTTATATATATATAATCTTTGAGAAATGCCGATTCGTCGACATTTTTGCAGGACATCAGGGAATCCATGTCTTTCCTTCTATACAATGTCCTGCAATGATGTTTCATCTAATCCTTCAATCGAGACTCCACAAGTTACAATCTTTGCCAAGAAAAAGCCTAAGAACAATCATACGGCAATTATTCTTGGTGCAGCTGTGGGGACTATACTAGCTGTTCTGGTCATATCTCTATCAGCATACTTGTACACTAAGAAACAAAATACCGAAGTTACACATACAGACAGTAAGTAAAACTGAATCATTAGATCAAAAAATGGAAGTAGTACCAACTGGGTTATATCTGAATGCGTAGGGACTGCAATGGATATGCGAAAATGGAATGCTGCAAAAATCTTTTCCTACAAAGAAATCAAAGCAGCGACAAACAACTTTAAGGAAGTTATTGGCCGTGGCAGTTTTGGTTCTGTTTACCTTGGAAAGCTCTCAGATGGTAAACTTGTAGCTGTAAAAGTGCGGTTCGACAAGACTCAACTTGGGGCTGATTCTTTTATTAATGAGGTTCTTCATTGGATATAAGAGTCGATTTGGTTTGAGGATTGCAGTCAGCAGTAACCCTATTAATAGTCATTTGTTGCTATTGAATTGTCAGGTGTATTTGCTGTCACGGATTCGTCACCAGAATCTTGTATGCTTGGAAGGATTCTGTTATGAATCAAAGCAACAAATACTAGTTTATGAGTACCTACCTGGTGGATCATTAGCTGAACATCTTTACGGTAATGTTATGAACCAAATAGATAAAAACATCCATGAAGCCTTCATCGTGTCCGCCTGAAAAATTTTCCATTTAATGTAATTTAAGGTCTCAACAGTCAGAAAGTCTCGTTAAGCTGGGTTCGCAGACTGAAAATTGCTGTTGATGCTGCTAAAGGTATGTGTATATGTGTATGTATAAAACTAATATCCTTCAAGTAGAAGTTACAAGGCGGAGTAATAACATGAACTTCAATTGCCATTGAAGGATTGGACTATTTACATAATGGGAGCGAACCGCGAATAATACACCGTGACGTGAAATGCAGCAACATTTTATTAGACAAGGACATGAATGCCAAAGTCTGTGATTTTGGCCTTTCTAAACAAGTAATGCAGGCAGATGCAACTCATGTGACTACTGTTGTCAAAGGCACCGCTGGCTACCTTGATCCTGAGTAAGTTTTCTCAGACATTAATTATCCTCTTACTCTGCTAATTCTTAATAAATGTCAGCTCATTAATACTAATGTTCATGTTCAGGTACTATTCGACCCAACAACTTACAGAGAAAAGCGATGTGTATAGCTTTGGGGTTGTTCTTCTGGAGCTCATTTGCGGGCGAGAGCCATTGCGTCACTCAGGAACTCCAGATTCTTTCAACTTGGTTTTATGGGTATTATAAACTGGAAAAAGATAATAAAATTGTGTCTTGTTGTCCTTTTTTTGACTTAAACAGATTCTTAAAGAGTGAAAATTGTTTTGTGCTGTAATGTGATGATCAAAATGCAGGCCAAGCCCTACTTGCAGGCAGGAGCATTTCAGATAGTGGATGATAGTTTAAAGGGAACTTTTGATTTGGAAAGCATGAGAAAAGCAGCGACAGTAGCTGTAAGGTCAGTAGAGAGAGATGCTTCACAAAGACCTAATATTGCAGAAGTATTAGCAGAACTTAAAGAAGCCTACACTATTCAGCTATCATATCTAGCAGCTTGCGACATGTAAATCGCTTTCGAGATCAATATGAATCAAAGTTTGTGCTAAAGGGCAACGTTTTTGGAGCAATTTGAAGAAAAAAAAAGCTCTTATGGATGATATCAAAGTAATATAAATTATTCAGCAAGTCATTCAGACAGAAGTATAGAATTATACATTTACATGTATCTATTCCGTGAACGGAAAGAAAGAAAATTTTGTTTTATGCAAAATACTTGCCAAGATGAGTATTTAGTGCCATTTTTCAGATACTTGGAACTGTTGTGATCGGTGAAAAGACCAAGCTCACACATCCATACATTTCAATTCAATGGAGATATTGAGGGCTCCAGAAAAGAAAATCCAAGAACACATCAAACAAGTTGATGAAGAAACTAACCGATGCATAATGTGAAGCCATTGTTCGTGAGGAATTGAAATTGACATTTGGGCTTATACGTAACGAATTAATTTACCTGTGCAAAAACTTTTGTAACAGGAGTGCCAAAACAAGGATTCACCAGTTGTAGACAGGGACTTTGAAGCATAAAACCTGTTTCAAAGGAAAAACGTGAAGCATAGGCACACTCTTGGATCCTTTGAGATGGTTTTGATAAACCTTATAGCCCAAATTTCGATATGCACCATGCAGCCCAACACAAGTCACAATTGTTTTCGTTACAATGAATCATCTTTAAAATGAATATTCCTATTTACAACGATAAGAAAATCGAACTCAACAAATATGGCACAGTATCTTTCATTCGGGCTCATATATTAAACAAATCTAAGTTTTCCTTCTCAAGAAAAATACAACATGTAACTTTATATCTAGCATATAAACAAAAAAAAAAATACAAAAAGGAGATGTTTTTCAGCAGATGTTGCTAAACCACCCAGGAAACAATTTAGCTGTGGTACTGCTGCAGAAGTAAAGTTGATAGCTCTACTGTTTTCCAAATTTGGGGCCTCTTAGGTAAAAGAATAATGCTGTTAAAGCAGCCACAGCATATGGAAATACAGTCCAAATGCCCTGTATGATTACCAATTAGAAACTAGTATTTATAAAATTAATCTGATGCAAAGAAATTTTGCTTACCACAACTGTGGCAACAGTGGCAAGGGCAACCATAGGTCGTTCCCTCAACAGAAATCCAATAGCTAGCTGAGCTCAACAAAAAAGAAAGAGGTAGTGTCAGCATACGGCAAACAAAATGGACAAAAGCAGGACCACAGTTAAGGAATGGAACATATCGTTGATAAATAGAAATAAAACAGTATACCAAACCATTGAAACTCATCTTAATGTAATGATTAAGTGCCAGAATATAGGTCAAACCAATGAATAACACAGCTCAATCAAGCAGTCTGCATAAAACTATAATAAATAGACTTGTATGCAAATAAGGAAAAGAAATTTTGGGAGTTATGTAATTGTTACTTCTTGTTATGTAAGGGGTTTCTTTTAAATATTACAATTTAGGAATTAATTTGTAGTTTTTCTACCTATGAATGTCAGATATTTATAGTCAAAAATTTTACGCCAATTTGCAATTATAGCCCAACCTAAAGAAATAGCTGAATGTAGACTAATCTATAGTTGACTTCAAACTGTGTCCCAATGCGATAACCTATTGTAGTTTTGGCCGCAATTGTGGCTCACATTAAGATTCAGTTACAATTGACTATTTTTGTAGGTCAGATCATAGTTGTAAATTGGCATGAAGTCCAAGACCATTAGCATGATTTATCTCATTATTATTTTCAGGATGTCTTTCTTTATTCTTATTATGTTAAGGTTTCCTTTTAGTAGATGCTTTAGTGCTTACTTTAGCATCCTAACTGGATACCCTTGGCATTAGAAGGCTATTCAAGATTGATTGACAACAAAATGAGTGTTAGAGATTGCATAACTTTTTCATTTATCTTTTTGCCTGGTTGTGCATTACTTTTACATGACATGGTGCCCATAAAGCAAACTATTAATTTTCGTCTTCTGTATCTTAGATAGCATAGTATACATAACACGACTTAGATGTGGATTCTGACTGGTTCTGCCTTAATGTTTTTAAGGTTCTTCTAGATAGAAGTAAGGAAATTAAAGAGCAAACGATATGTTGCTGAATGTGGATATGATCGTATACATGCACAACTATAGAAACAGAAGGTTTCATGCACTAGACAGACCTGTAGTGGAAGGGTGATCAAGCCACCACAACAAACTCCAGCAAAGAAAACTTCTGGAGATATGCCCTGCATACAGACAACAGATCACAATTCACAAGGTTATTTTATAGTACTCATTCTAAATTTACAAATCCACTATAGACGGGATAAGGTGACATGAGGTTCAACTGAAGCAAATCATCCCTAACCGAAAAAAAGAACTGCAAAGAATCAGAAACCAGACCAAAGAGGCATTAAGAACTAAACTGAAAAACAAATAACTGAAATAACAATTCTTAAATTTTTAAAGGAACTGATTTAGCTAGAAAACCAAAGCCAACCAAAGATAGAGAAGGTTTGATTTTCCAGTTTGAACCAAAATTTGCAACTTTTCTTTTACAAAAATTGGTTATTTCAGTCTAAACTGATTAACCAAATTTCAGAAAAAAAAAAAAAAAAAAAAAAAAAAAAAGTGCAACTTTTCTTTTAAAAAATATTTGGTTGATTTCAGTCTAAACTGATTACCAAATTTCAGAAAAAAAAAAAAAAAAAAAAAAAAAAAAAAAAAGGAGAAGAGATATAGAGAGACGAAACCAAAACTAAACCAAGATAGCTTCGGTGTCAGTTGTTTCGATTAACTAGAAAAACCAAAACCATATTGTCTGCAGTTAATCAGACACCACCTTTGTTCCGCCAGTGTAAATTGAACAATCATATGAAGTAACAATCATTACAGAGAATAAAAACCAAATAATATAGATAATAAGAATCCCGACTGTCGCGACCTAAATAAATAAAATCCAGATGTAAACAATGACACTTAATAAGTGGTGGCAAGCTAACTACTAACTTGGTTAGCATTATACTTTCTTTCAGCATTGATTTGGCCCAAGCTCAATGTACAGCCCAATACCTATGCTCTCGACCATCATAAGGTTCTTACCTCTATTCCATTTCCACCCTCTACCCTTTCCATTTCTTACAATACCATATAAATCCCATAGAGTTGTCAGAGGAGGAATCATAGTCAGCATAAAATGTTCTCAACTCATCATGAAAACAGCATACTATAACATGGCTCTTACACTAATCCAAGCATATTGGTTATCACACTCTAATTCTCTCTTTTTGGTCGTCAGATTGCTCAAGAAAGTAATGTGACAATGAGTAACAAATTTTAATGCATGACCCCACTTCCTTATTTGTACTCTCCTATCACTATCGCAAGTACTACACCATGGCTTTTAATGTTTTCCAAGAAAACCGTAATGAGTACAACCAAAAGCATTGCTTTAACTCTTGACTGCATCACCTCTCGTCAAATTAACACTAAAACAATGGCTTAGTGAAACAGGCCACATAACAATCTACCCATTAACGTTCAGCCATTGCTCATCAGTAGATACCATTCAATTAAACACAATAATTAACCACAAGAAAAAATGTAACCTAAGAAAATCCAACAACCCAGCTAGTCAACTCCATGCCATCCGGGATATGTCACAGTGTAAAGAGAATGAAAAGGCTATATAATCAATGTAATCTTGCATCACGAATTATACCACTTTAACCAGCATGTCCCTGCGCTTTGCCAGGCTAAAGCCTGTTGGACTTTCTTCCACTTACCAAGCGAAAGCCCGTGCCACTGCAGCAAGTTCACAATAACACAAACAATAGGCAAGCGCACTTAAAAAAATTGGATTTGGTGGCACCCCAATCATGCTATACATGAGAAAAAATTGATAGACCAATAATATAGGCTTCTCCACTTTTAAAAAACCGACATCAGATAGAATCTACTAGCCAGCTAGATGTACAGCAGAAAGGTAAAAGTTTTTTTCTTTTATTTTAAAAAAAAAATAAATAAATAAATAAAATAAAATTAAAAGAAAAAAGAAAAAAAGAAAAAGCTAAATCTTGGCACCAAGGCCTGTCACTAACAGAAAGCATCTCACATTTGTATACTGTTGATCTAAGTTCAAAAATGAAGTTGGGGGAACCCTGAAAAAAGCTCAGTATTCAAGAAAAAAGAATTTGCACACCATTATATATAGGAGATGTTTTTCTTGAAAACTATAAAACCAACCAGCGACCTACATGTAAAGGAGCCTGTCCTTGATCGAAAAGTAAAAGCGTCTGAAAACATAGGTTGGCTCATATAAAAACTAGTGCATAATTAGTAAATAAATCCATATGTTAGACAACTCAGATAAACCCACAACCGTAAAAATTATTCCAATCCCATTCTTTGAAAACCACTTAAGTTGTGTGGCAAAGTCATAAGTTCAATTTAGAAAAAGGGGCACGACCTCCTTCAAATCTATTATTAACAGTAACTGACTTCAATTACACATGTCTTCTCATATCAATTTGTAGGAGACTTCCATGCAGATTTGGTGCATGACTTGACACAGTTCCTTCCAGTAAAAACAACCCAGAGCAACCTTACTGAGACTCTTCAAAAACCCTGGCCCCAAGCCATAAATTCCTCAACTCAACTCTGGTCGAAGTTCTTGATGCTGCTACAAAAAGGTACCAATGAAATTATCCCACAAAAATAGAGGTATTAGTTCTATAAAATGACATATAACAAGGGACATCAGTGAAGTCCCTTTTATTCAAATAGCATTGTAACGACCAAATGGCCCACAAATTCCACTTATTTAATACTAACGATAATCTAACAGCCAGTATACAGATAGTCCGTAAAATATCAAAAATCCACATGATGGTGTAGATCAATGCCAGAAGTTAAAGGGACATGAATTTCATAATTCTCGGTGCGATAATGCAATATATACACTATGTTTCACAGTTACATCTATATGCAAAATCACTGTCCTCTTATAACTCACCAACGCCTGTCAATGATGCCATACTTTTGCACACAGACGTCTCTCTGCTAATGGCTCCAACACCTTCTCTCTCAAGCCAATTGCCTTAACCTTACTATAGCCATTATCAATGTTAATCCAAAATGCATCAAATTCATACTTCTGAATACCAACAAAACTAGACTAATAATTAAGCTATAATACGTGTGCATTTTACAAGCAAGAAAACATCTAGGCAAGTTAATTTACGGACCCAAACCTTTGAAATGCAAACTATTCACCAGTTTGCTCCCACGTTTGCCCTAACAAGCTTACCCGACGTAGAATGTGGTCCAATCGCTGATTTACAGACTCCCCTCTGAGGGGAGTGTCGAGTGTTAACGAAATAATAACTATTCTACAACTCAAGGACCACATTAATATCCACACGATTGTACATTAAAACCTTCAGCAGTCGTTAAATGTCATAAAAACACGCATGCGAACAAAATCATCAACGAATCTGTAAATCTAACTTCAATATCTATATATATAACCGCCCTTCATGGTTCTAATGATTGTGAGCATGATGTTAGGTACACAGCACTCATGGACGCACTCTCAATCTGGCCTCTCCATCGCTTCGAAGAGTGAACTTCAAGTTCGGTGGAAGTCCTTTGTAAACCTTTCTAAAACGCTTTACTTTTGATGCGGTAGAAGCTGTTGCGGCCACAATAAATATCTATTTGTTGTGAAAGAAAGCGAAGCTTGTTATAGAATTGTCACGTACGAGGCGAAGATAGCTGCTGAACAAAAGCAACAATGTAGTTTAGCAGTAGCCA
>NW_023590789.1:10058503-10112464 GCF_014843425.1 Jatropha curcas | reverse complement strand
AAATTGTAATCACTTCTGGAGTGCCAACCCAGTAAAATGGTTCTGAAAGCCATTTCGCGCTACATTAACTGGCTACCCCTCTACAAGACTATGTGTTAGTTAAGTGAAATCGGATAATCGGTAATGGTTGAGGAATCAAAAGAGAACAAGAGCCACTTTATATGACTTCGAGGAAACGGACATGTGGATGACATCGCTCGTCTAAAGGATCGAAGAACGATGGTCCGAACGTCTGGAGACGAGAATTATAAAGAATACTCGTAGATAACTCAAACGCCGTATTCGAAGTCGTGTCGCAAACACCTTTTTCTCTTATTCGTTAAGATGGAATGGTAAACGGTTTAGAGAAACCACAAGAGACTTAATTGACATCGAGTCAATCCTCTGCTCAGAAACAAAGATACAACGCTTCTTTACTATTTTCGGAGGAGATGAGCTCAAAGTAGTGACGTCTATAAGCAATATATACCCGATTACTAATTTGAGCAGCTTTGATAATGGACCCTACGATTATTTGATGACTACGTTGTGGAATGAAGCACAACTCGGTGCATTCACATCAGGCAGACTCGATTATTTAGAACAGACTCATGGTGAGAAGACTCAGATTGCATAAAGAGTAACTCAAAGAATTTTCTTGTAGCAGATAGATTTATTGTAAATCTCGAAAGTGATACAATTCTAAGTGATTCCCTGCGAAAGTAATATCGTGAATTACTACTTTTACTCCCAAGCGATGTGACCTATTGAGAACAGATTTTAATTTAATTTATCTTAAGAAGACATAAGCATATTTGCCTGATTTATCCCTACAGAAAATGGTACTCAATATCATCAGTAAAAGAAATTCATGCGAAAGTAACCATCTTATTTCCAATTTCCATATTTGGGGCCTTAACTCTGCGCGCCAAGTCAGTAGGCCGCTCCTTATGCAACTCGGGGTTTTCGATGCTGGGCCCCAGCTGCTAAGGGCTCTGTTGCCCTAGAAAGCTGTGGCATTGCCACTAGACTGCGTCTGCTCTCCTTAAGCCTGTCCAGAAGTCATACGGGTTTGTCCACACGCCTAAGCGTAGCCAATACAATTCGTCAATGACGTCTGACTAGCCATACGAAGTCACAATTTACTGTAGCCAAGCAACAATTGCACGGGGCCAACGTTGTAGCAGGCGTGCTTTCCTCCATTGCTAGCAGGGCCGTGCCTTTTCCTCCCACTGTAGCAAGTCCAAGCGAGACCACTTTATCTCGAGGTTTTGCATACTTCCAACTTCCTATCATTTTCATTGCCATATCTTTTTTTTTTTATTTCTTTATATTGGCAAAGCGGAAAAAAAAATTAAGATAAGCCTCAGGAAATGCCTTCAAGTTCCTCACAACACTTGTTGAAGTGACGACATGCCAGATGAGGTGTGCCCCCCCCCCACTCCCCTATGTGCGTTCTACTTTGGGACCTGTGTGATATCATATATTGTATGATAGTGAATGAACACATACGCTTTCCAAAGACTGATGCAACGCGCTCTGAACAACCGTGCTTTTGTGACCCCCCCCTTTAATCGGTCCAAGAGTAAAGGGCCTACTCTGCGGCAATGGGCCCATGCTTACGTCATCTCCAAGAACTCTGTTCGGTGTGCGGAGCGATGGGGAGGAATCAGGTCTTCGATGAGTTCCTCCTTCCAGAGATGCCCGAGACTTCGTTCCTGCTGCGATCGGCAGCGACGAGTGAACTGATGGAGTTGCGGAACGATTACTCTTCACGTCCCATATGGGATGTCATAGCGTAAAAATTTACTATATTCTCCAAGATCTGCTGCTGATATAAGGGAGAAATAAGAGTTGATGATGGGCAATGAGATTGCAATATTTGACGAACACAAATTCGTCGAAAACATGCGCCTTACATGTCTGTATGATTATCGTATGGGAATTCATACAATTCCAGAGATATCTGATGCCCAGTTATTACGAGCGGGAGGTGTACTTTGACTATGATACACCCTCTTGAACCATGTCATCTGGTGTCAATTGTACTTTCATTTGTAATCGGTCCAATAGGAAGCACCAATGGATCTTCTTCGTCGTTCACCATGCCTCCTTGCGATCCAGCGACGAGTGATGATGGATCCGTATCAAAGTCAATAATTACAATGCTATAAGAAATAAGAGTTGATGATGGCAATGAGATTTGCAACATTTACAACGTCGCAAACAGACATTGTGTACATTTAACCAAATAAACTTGCAGTTATAGAGGCTGGGACTTGATAGAAATTCTTTGTACCCATGTCATCTGTGTAATGTATTCATAGGACATGGAACCATAATCTTTTTTTGTTGAGTGGTATTACAAGGAAACCTACTTGAAAGCATACCAATATTCCATGCAACCAGTTAGAAGTCGAATACAGGCCACAGTCAAGTAGTGGTGATTGAGCCTAATGAAATTAAAGTGAAACTTGGTAAGAGAAAGACTGCCAGAAGAAGGGGGTCTGGAGAGACCAAGAAGTATGGATGTAAGGGTAACAGGGTTGGT
This sequence comes from Jatropha curcas, assembly GCF_014843425.1. The sequence continues at coordinate 10,109,934 of NW_023590789.1, read as the reverse complement.
AAAATAATGCATTGTGCATCATGTGATGGTAAGGGTCACAACATTAGAGGATGTCCTAAGAAAAAAAAAAAAGACAACCTAAGGTAAGAAAATTGTAACCATTTGCCACATTTTAAACTTGCATCAGCTCCATTTCTGTTTCTCTTTTTTGTTTATCTGTTATGAACTTTTGAGTGTAGCCTGCCTTAATTTCAAATCCAAAGGGAAAGCAAAAGGAAGTTCATAAAGACTCAAATGCTCTAAAAAAGAGGAGCAGAAGTGCAACAACTGGAAGCATCGATCCTATGGAGAGGGGACCACAAGTGAGGACAAGTGTTTCAATCCACATGGAGGATAGTAGCATTGCACGTGAAGTAGCTGAGATGTAGAAAGCCTTGGAGACACTCAATCAGAGGCTTGTTAGAGAAAGTACAGAAAATCTAAATAATCACAACAGTGTTGGAAGAACTGAGATAGTATACAATGTCAGTGTTCAATTCCTTAAATTTATTTGGCTTTGTTGCAAAATTTTAATTAAATAGTTACATTTTATTTGTTGTTATATTGGATCCAGGCAAGAAGTGCAGAAGCAACAATTGGGTACACCAAAAAGCCTATTATGTGGAGAGGAAATCGTACTGTCACATCTTCTAAATCCAGCTCTTGAGAGATATAAGAGCTTCCCAAAGGGTAAAGGCAAAGAGAAAACCATAGTTGTTATAGCTACTTAGTGAAGAAGTCCACAAACAAGTGCTTTTTGTTTTAGTTTAGGAGAATAATAATCAAATGAATATTTTTTTTTTTTTTTTTTTTTTTTTTTTTTTTTTTTTTTTTTTTTTTTTTTTTTTTTTTTTTTTTTTTTTTTTTTTTTTTTTTTTTTTTTTTTTTTGTGATTGTAACTTCTAGATCAGGTTTATGTATTTTGCACACAATGACAGTGTGCTACTGTTCAGGCTATCTTGTTTCCCTTTACAAGACAAGTGCAAATTTATGGTAGTTGTTATTGTTGTATTTTGGCCACATTGCCAGCTCTATAATATCTTAATACTAAATATTACAGAAATATGATCTTGCTATTAATTGGCTATTGCAATATTATAAATTCTTTTTTTTTTTCAAATTATTGCAAGCCTATACAAATTTTATAAAATAAGCTTTATAAGGAGCAGAAAACAAAAACAAATATTCTTAAAACAAGAGGATTTTTCATTAGGTAATAAAAAGATGGAAGCCTATAAATTTTTGCACATATAATGCAAAATGGAACAAAAATTGTCTAAGACACCTATAAACAACAACAACAACAACCTAATTGTTTAAGGGACGTACAAGCAAAATATAATTAAATTATGTCTAAATTTTTTTCCACCAGTACATCAGACAACCCATGTTGCAACAAAGTAAATAGGGAATACGATTTCTTTATGTTTCCAATCACCATTGTCCATTTCAAGCTTTTTCTTCAACTCCAACTAATCCCCTTTAAATGAACCAAAATTAGCAGCAAACTCCTCGCTCAAGGATTCTATCTTCTCCCCCGTCTCATGCTTGGTCACAGCGACTACAGCAACTCTGACACATTCTTTTGATATTAGCAATGTCATTCCTCAACTTTAACTTCCCATAATCAGCCGTTCCAATTGCATTTTTCTCTACCCAACAAACTCCTATGCTGAAGCCATGAGTTTCTAGTTGTTGCAGTTCGAAACCTCATCATGCTATGCCACAAAATCACAAGTCTATCCTAGAAAAAGACACAAAAAAAGGTATTTTATGAGAATCTTATATAAAGACAGACAGAAGCACAAAAAAGGCAAAATTACCTTAATGTCGAAGCATTTATGTAACACATGACCTGGTTACTCTAGACTGTTGGATATAAAACTTTCATAGGATCTCCCACGAAGACAGAGAATGATGCATTTCTTTTTGCTTCGGTTTGCTCCATTAGACGATGATGTGATGATAGAGTTTTCGAACTAAAAGAGAGGAATATTGTATTGTAAGAGAAATTATTATTTTCAGGGTTAGTGAGGATGAGGTTTGTGCTTGCTGATAGACGGAGAAGAATACAATTAAGGGTCTTAAGAGGAAATTAATTGGTGAAACGACAACGTTTTTTATCTGGGCTGCAGGTAACAGTAACTCTTCGATACAACATCGTTTTGAAGGACAACAAGTCTTAATTAATGCTTCACGCCCATTTGTTGCTATATTTGCACACTCTGTCAAAGTTGTCCAAAATAGAGCGCGTGTGATGCACTAACAGAGAGAGGGAAAAATTTTTTTATGAGTAACATTTTCTTGATTTTATTGATTTTAATGTAGCTCAGTGGTAATTTGGTTTTGTTATGGTCTTGAACAACCAAGGTTCGAATGGTCATGCCCCATTTTCATTTTTCAAATATTTGTTGGAGTTTCCTACATAGATATATTAATTCCATATTCAAGTTTTTATTTATGATAATATATATTTCTTTATTAAAGTTTTGTATTATAAATCGATAGAATTTAAGGTATAATAAATTTTTATAGCATTCTTGCAAAGTTCATAATAAACCAAATTATAAACCATTAGTTAAATCATATTAAAAATAAATTTAAATCATATCTTTATTTTAAAAGTACCACTGAATAACTAAAGTCAAAAAAATAACAATATACATTTATTGGTTGACTTTTCTAATCTCTATTAATAATATTTAGAATTTGAAAAAAAAATTTTGTTGAATTCAATTTGACCTTTAATTATAGGTAAATTACTTATGGGAGGGATATAACGAATTCTATAAGAATATTAATTTCATATTCAAAAAGGATTTTAGATACTCATAATTAAATAAATGAATAAGATATAAATGTAAATATAAAAATGAAAATGAATACAAATACAAAGTAAATCGTATTTGTTTGCATACACTATCATTTTCACCTTGAAATGTAAATTAATAGATGACACTTCTCAAAATTTTTGAATTTTCAGTCTTAAATTGCGATGTATTTATGAAAATATATATTTCTTTATTATTTTTATTTTTTCATGATTATAATAATGATTACTATCCATCAGTTGCATCATAATAACAAATCGTTAGATACCTTGTTAAAAACAAGTTGTCTATTTAGTACGACTTGTTTTCTAACTTAATATGTGTTAGACGATAAATCAAGTATTTTATTTTTGCCCCTCTAAATAAAATTCACTTGTGTGATGCACGGAAATAGTTAGAGGGTGCAATAGGATAAAGTGGGATTTTCCATTTAATTGATTTAGAATACATACAAAATATATAATTTTGCCATTGTTTTAATTGAGGTTGGGGTTTGCACTCAGGTGGCTTTCGTGGTCTGCCCCATTTTCAATTTTCATTTGATGGGTTTTCTATATTATTAATTCTATTCGTTTTTTTTGTTATTTCTTATTTTTATAAGTTTGTATTATAAATCGGATAGAATTTAAGGTATAAATAAATTTTAATAGGCATTCTTGCAAAGTTCAATAAATAAACCAAAATTAATAAACGCATTAGTTAAATCTATTAAAAAATAATTAAATCATATCTTTAATTTTAAAGTACCACTGAAATAACTTAAGTCAAAAAAAATATAACATATACATTTAATTGGTTGACTTTTCTAATACTTCTATTAATATATTTAGAATTTGAAAAAAAAAATTTTGGTTGAAGTTCAAGTCTGTGTTAGCGCATATTAGCATTGAGCTAAATGTCTGGTGAACCCTATATCCTCTACATGGTGTTATGGAAGACGAATCTCAATAGCACAATTCACAAAACCATACTTAATGACAGAGAGCTAATTCCAGATTCTACATAGAAAAATATGCTGAATAATCAAATCTGATGAGCTAACATGAAGATGTCATACACTGTACAATGTTGAAGCATAAGAATATAAAAATGGTATCTATATATATATATCTAGGATGTATAAGGTTATAACACTCGAATCAACATAATACATCTATAACGAGGATGCGCGAGTTATTGTTGTTGTGACACACACTAGGTTCCATCAAACCTTGTCCATGTTGGGCTATCATCATTTTGCATCCTTGTGAAGGTATAATAGTAAAATTAATGATGACTCTATGCGCTTCGGGGAACAAGGACCAAGGAGTCCATGTCCACCTCTAAAGAATTCTCTTTTGTAGATGTTCTTCGAGAGGGCTACCTATAAATAGAAGCTGATTTCACCATATACATATATATTCGACTATCATACTCTCATTATTCTGAGCTTTCTTCTCACTAATCAATAAATGCTTTAGTTCCAGAGGGCATATATTCAGTGATCTATACCACAGTAGAGGCGAGTGGTATATGATGCGACGAGTCGGTCGAGCTATGCATCATAGCAGCTCAAGGACAAATCGTTAGCACTACCCTGTATTGTGGATAAGTATAAACACAGAGTCCACTGTCTCCATCCAGTCAGTGAACCGCCACTTGAATTCTCACATCTATAACTCACGTCGTGTTAAAGCATACCCGATTAAGAAATACAAAACTATTATCAGTCACTCTTGTAGCAGTCTAATGGCTCTGCGATCCATCTCTAAGCAAACTAACAATTCAGACGCCTCTTCTGGTCATGCCTGACTTGGTAAATCTAGTTAGGGTGCAAATAGAGGAATTATAATGTGGGATTGTCAAGTACTCAGCGATGCTTCATATGGTGAATTTAAGATACTAAACGAGTGACAAAATGAGTTAGTTAGAGTTAGCTTGTGCCAAGGTGTATGAGCTTAGTATGGTAGTATATCTAGGGTACATATTAATAGGTGGATTATCACTTTAGGAGGGTACTGGTATAAGTTAACATAGTACAAAATGATTAGACTATCCTTACATATAGAGTAGTTTTATCATATGGGTATGGGAATGTAGAGTAGGCCTAGTGTTTAAGATAGGTTTGAGTTGTAATTAGAGGTATAGGTATTTGGACTTAGACCACTTTTGTGCATGTAGGAGGTTGGTATGACCAACACCTATCTAATGTATGTTAGGGTAGAAACTGATATGAGTTAAGGTGTTATGTTGTCCATAATTCACGCATAGATAGGACCCAATGTTCCAATGGGTATTGTATGAGAAAGGTCATTATATATATTGGAATGGTGCCATTTTATATTTTTGTTATTAATATATATATTTGTCCTAATCCACCTATTAGGAAATGTAATATATTTTTCATATTAGCATAGGTGTTCCTTTTTAGGGAAAGCATCCGTGGGATTTACTAAAGCATTGGATAAAATATGGCTCTAAAAAAAACTAACGCAACATGAAACCATGATATGGGCGTCTCATATTGCTCTTCTCAGGTCCGCGTCAATTCTCTTTCTCTCTGTCTTTCTCTGATTCTCTCCCTTCTCTTGCTCCGAGAAACATGAAAGATTCTGACAAGCGAAAATCCCAGCAGAAAAATCTCTATTACAACAAAAATATGCTTGAATGTTTGGCAATTTTTCAGCTTCATAATTGCCTCTTGGATCATACTTTTAGCTGAATTTCTTTCTTCTGATTAAAAAGGAAAAATAAAAGAACTTCTAGGCTTTGTGTTGAATTTCTTTTCTTCCTTAGAGAAGAACACATTGTGTTTGTTTTTATGTTATAGGTGACAATTTTGAACAGCATTATTACATTCTGATCAGATAATGAGAAGCGTAATAAGCGAATGGGGTAGTGGTGATTTAAGGGGCAATGGAATTGAGAAAAGCTTGCTATGCTTTTGTGTTGGTGATTCTGCTTTGTGCTTTGAACATTGGGAGTAAAATGAGGAGGAGAGAGGAAATGATTTACGGCAATGGCTGTCTTCAGGGAGACAAACAAATTGTACGTATATTCTTCTACCTCTGTCTTTTTTTTTTTTTTTTTTTTTGGGGTGAGGGGTGAGTTAACAGTGGCAATTGGATAGGGCACTGAATTAAGAAGAGCCACATATTTGGAGCGTAATGTTCTGTTGTGTGCTCTGTCGGCACTCAAATCAACGCAGACTTTTTGTTGGGCTTAGGTGAGACCATAAGAGTGTGAAGTAACACATACTGGAGGACGGCTATGTAGTAGAGACCAAATAGATTGTTAGACGGGCCAAAATGGCCGAGTCTCCTTCGAGGACCGACAAAATCAAATTGTACGTATTATATTCTTGCTAAATCCTCTGTCTTTTTTTTTTTTTTTTCTTTTTTCTTAAATTTTTTTTGCTGTATCGCGGAATATATTTGAGGTATATATGGTTTCTTTGGGAGAATCCTACTGTGGCCAAATATGTAATTTCCCCAACATGTGTCTCAGACACATAAAATGTATATTGTCAGTCTAGCTTTTCTGAGAGAGATATAAAATGGAATGTTTATTTTTTGAGAGATAGGTCATGGTATGTAATCGTGGAGTAAGTCTTTCACAACATCTACTGTACTATATTTTATTCTATTTATATGGAATGTTATTACAGTTGCTATCTATTAGGCCGTTGACAAATACAGTCGGCTCTAATGATGAAATTGTTGCATAATGATGGTGTAACATATACAGAGCTATTGTTGTAAATACGAGAGGAGAAGCAAAATTTTAAGAGCAATTATATTATTATTAAATGGATCTTCTTGTATATTTCTATTTGAGCATATTTTTATTAACACGAGAGATTGAGGAGGAAATACCAATATATCACCGAATCAATGGTGTCTGAACATCTACCACATGTAAAAGTTTTGAGCCGTGGGCATATTTCGATTGCAGTGACAGTCCATACGTCGATTGGCGTTTTCATATCTGGTCTCCGAAGGATCCAACCCCCACCCATAAAGGACTTAGGGATGAGATATTTGCGGCCATATACCAAGGGAGGATATTAAAACAGAAGAATATTTCTTGCACGTGTCTTTTTTTTTGTGTTGTCTGTCCGTTTGATAAACATCGAACAGTAAAATACTAATTATGTAATGACTTGACCGGATCAGCTCGCGGAGATACTAGTATGGAACTATCTCTTAATAGAAAACGAGAACTGCACGCAATAGCTTTATTGAAACCTAGAGAAGATGGAGGAAGGCACAATATCCAATAATTTGAAATTCATCCTAGTGCATTACTTAGACATATGACAGATAAATGAAAGACTTGTGTCTCTGAATGGAGTGATAGTCTAAGATAAACCTCGAGGAGCCAAATTTCTATAAATGATGGTCTATAACTGGGTCTAAATAATGTATACAATATTAGGTCCAAGACTCTCTCTGATCCATAAGTGCATTCATTGTAAATGACACATCAATAATTCTTATTCCCTGCTGAAAGAGAGAGTAAGTTCTATTGTGTCAGCCAATATGTCCATTACATTACAATCTATAATAGCATGATCTATAAATATATGAAAGTAGTCTTTAGCCATCTGGTCTTATCTAATAAGGAATGGCAGGTATAGTTTATTAGCACTAAAACATATTGAGTGTAGTGTCAAAAATAGTAAAGATCAAAAGCACTACCGAAGTCTACTATTAAATTCCACGTAGGCCATTCAAAAGTTCACAGCGTGAGTTACCACGCCAAAGGCACTCGTGAAATCGCTCTCTCCCCAAACGAATTCAATGGCAATTAAAGTTGAATATTTGGCTCACATGCTGACACACGGGCGAGAATATATGCAACGTTCAATGCGACTTCTATGCAGAAACCGCGAACACAACCAGCTTTAGTATTATTATTTTAGAGGAGTAAATTTGAGCACTATGCGAAGAAAACACTCCTAAGTCGATCTTTGCCACGAATGGTTTTAAGTAACCTGACCCACCCACATTATTGTATAATGCCTCACAACTGTTAAGGAAGGAGAATGAATCGAGCTATGGGTCTCATTCGAACTCTCGAATGGTAAGACAGATATTCCAGCCTGTAAGACATAATAACTACTTTATTGCCGAGTATGTGAACTACACTAAAACAATGCCATGTTTGCAGCGTACAATTGATGCGAATTCGAGGAACCAATGAAGATAGGAGTTTCCATAGTGAAATTAATCTTGGAACACTTGCATACGCTGTTTCTTACACAGGTTGGAGTTATATATTTCTCGAGAGAAATAGTCACACTAAGCCGTACTGGCCTAAGTTTAGAAATGGAAGTACTAACAAAAGATCAAACGAATTCGAAATTTAGGGTGGTCGACAAATACCAATTTTTGAGAGAGGCGTCCTGTTGAGAGAGCGATGGGAATGAAGACATCTTTGAGTATATGCATGAGTCTGAGTGTAGAATATTTGGCTTTGCTCGACTAGTCATAACTTGACTTAAGGTATTCGTTGCCTATGAACAAATTGATTGATTTTTAGGCAATTTGATGCCAAAAATGTTTGATTTTAAGGCTTTTAGCCAAAAAGATTTGATTTGGCAATTGTTGCCAAAAATTGATGTGATTTAGGCAATTTATTCAAAAAATCTCTGAGAGTTAGTTTGGATTGAAAACACGATTGTCGCCAAATTGAGTGAGTGAGATTAAGCGCAAGGGTTAGTAGTGACCAATAGTGTGGAGTGACTTTGGAAGGCCTCATTAGTCCTGAAAAAGGATTAAGGGGCTATATAATGTTTGACAGATGGAGAGTCGAGGATTTATTGAAAGCATCTGTTTTGAAGGTTTTGACTTACATTTGGCCTCAGGAAAGCAACTACCCACATTGAAATCAACATAACGTTCATGAAGCGCGATCACTTGTCGCGGCCCACAATGACTTGCACAATCTTGAGGAGGACACACAAGATAATCTTTATGTTTTTTTTTTTTTTTTTTGTTGATAAACATCAAGAATTTTGTTTAGCTCTGGAGAAGAAAATCTTTAATAGAAAAGGAGCATACTTATACTGTATGAAGCCTATTTAATCCTGTCATTCCTTAATGACTTTGAAAGACTGTGTTTGAGATGATATTTCCGGCATCTAAAGTGCTTAATGGCTAAAGTACTATTCTTTTTGTCCTATGGGACTATGCATCAATTTCTTGGAAGATGAAGTTCTATTGTGTCAGGCAATTGTATATTCTTGTCAATAATGAAAGTGTCCTTTAGCATCTGGTTTCTAATGATATGCAATATTGAGTTGAAAATAGAAAGGACAAGCACTACCAGCATTTAGAAGTAGGCCATTCAAAATTCACTTACAGATGGCATCATGCTTCTTTCGTTTTTAGTTAATTTGGTCCCAACTGGGATTCAAACTCTCAAACTCACAACCCTGAAACAACTATATTAGAATTGAGTCAAGACCCATTTGCAGGGTTTCGTGCCTTTGATGCTACCAAGGAGATGAATCATGGTTCATTTTTACATTTAGTTAAAAATGCCTTTTCTCATGTGTTATCCTGTCAATGCTTGATATGTAGACAATATAATGAATTGGTTCTTCAATGTTTTTTCCGAATAAAGCTTTTGCCTAATAAAATCAACAAAACCATGATAACTGTGTCGACAAATACCAATGACTGAAACTCTGTGACACTTGTATTGAATCTAGGAAATTGGTTTCCATGTCAACACTTATTCGTTACCTCCAGAATTTGATGAAACATTGTAACTACAGGTAGAACTGGCATGCATCCATTGCAAGAAAGTATTGGTGGACAGGAAAGATTGTTTTGAAGGTTTTGACTTACATTTGCCTCAGGAAGCAACTACCAACTTGAAATCAACATACGTTCATGAAGCTATCACTCTCCCATTCCAACTGAAACAAGAACTTCTGGATTGCTTGAGGAAGAAGAATTTAATCTTTTGTGTTTCTGCCCAAGGGGATAGCCCCACAAGTTGGTTCATCCAGTGCTCTGAGTTACTTTTTGGTTGGCCAAGTGCTTCTAGAAGATATTTGGATGGTGAGTCTTATGGAAAGACAGAACCAAGCTCTTCTAAATTTGTGGTTCGAGAATCTGCAGCAGCATCAGCACTATCCAATTCAGCAGCTACCAGTTCTCCATCGCAAAATCAGCTGGCTCATCCATTCTTTGAAATGAAGTTAAATCAACAACAAGATGTGAATAATTTATCTCCACTAAGGCCACATGCTCGTAAACTTCGTAAACGTCGGAAGAAACGTAACATTCAAAAGGATCTTTTAATAGCTGTTATTGCAACTTCATTAACAACCTTTTGTTTGGTTGCTGCACTCTTCATATGCTGGTTATGTATGAGGCACAAAAACAAGAAAATTGCACCTTCAGATGAAAAAAGAGATGAGAAGCCTCTCCTCCACTTAAGTGATTTATCAGCTAGTACGGAATTTTTTGAAGTGTTTTTTCATTGATCCATGATTAATATTATTTTCTAATTATGTTGATAATTGAATTAACACAACTTTTCAGGTCCTTCACAGAATTCTTCTGCTTTAGAAAATTCCCAAAGCAAAGTGCAAAGTCCATGTTCTAATGGCAAAACGACTACTAATTTTGAGACCAATCCACCTGTGAAGAATGTGAATCCTGCTTCCTCACTGCTTGAGTTGCCATCAGTGGAAGTCAATCCAGGAGGAGCACTTCCTCCTCTAAAACCTCCTCCTGGGAGACCATTGTCTATGAAACCAGCAGCTCCTGAAATTCCAGCTCCTGAAAAACCAACTCCTGAAAAACTAACCCCTGAAAAACCAGCTCCACCAGCTCCTCCACCTAATGGACCACCAGCACCTCCTCCTCCCTCTGCTGGTCCTCGAGCTCCACCACCGCCTCCTCCAAAAGGCGGTCGTGCTCCACCTGCTCCTCCACCAAAGGGAAAGCCTGTACCTCCCGGACAACGTCGTGGACCTAGTGATTCCTCTGATAAAGATAATCCTTCGGGTTCATCTGGACCTTCAAAGACCAGGTTGAAGCCATTCTTTTGGGATAAGGTTATGGCTAGCCCTGATCAATCAATGGTCTGGCATGAGATCAGTTCTGGATCATTCCAGTAAGCCTACAATCTAAGTCTGATGGAATTTCAAATTACCTTAAAGTCACGCTTTATTATATAGCTTTTAAACACTTAAAATTTGCAGGTTCAATGAGGAGATGATAGAGTCATTGTTTGGTTATCAGGCTGCTGTTAGAAGCAAAAGTGATCGGAAAAAAGATTCATCTGAATCTTCAATCCAGTATATACAGATAATTGATGCCAGGAAAGCACAAAATTTATCAATTCTTCTAAAAGCATTAAATGTGACTTCAGTCGAAGTCCTTGATGCTCTAAGAGAAGGTGACTTTCTATATCTCATTAGTCTCCTCTATGAAATAAATTCATAACTGATTAAGTCACGTGATCAAATAAATAATAGACTTTTTCATTTTTTTAAAATATATCTAATATTATGATATTGTCATCTTCCAATCTTCCTTTTCCCCTTCGTTTCTTTTCTTTCCTGTTCTTTTTCTTTGTGGGGCTTGACAGAGGAGTGCGGGTTAATGGACTTTAGAGAACAGGAATGAGTTCCATCTTCTTGCTAACGGTTTCTTCCTTGACTTTTCTCTCTCCTTACTTCTTAAATTAGTTTGCCCGAGTTGTTTTCATTTTGAAAAATGCCCACCATTGATATCTCCTTAGCTAATGGGTAACAACAAAACTGCTGCTCATCATATATTATTCTACTAGGTAGTCCAATCAAGCCAAAAAATATGTTGAAGATAAAGAGTTGAAGTGATAGGAATATGATAATTCATTACACAAAAATCTTTGGATGGTCAACTAATAATCTCATTGCCCCTTTCATCCTGGTCAAGTTGGCAGACCAGTATGTATTTGCATGGATATAGTGATAGGATTATTGTCAACTAATGATGAAAAAAGGTTTGTTTATCACGTATCTAGGATGAACTAATTTGTAATTAATATAACATCATCTTAAGCCAAACCCTTAAACCTAATAATTTTGTCTTGTATAACAATGTATCAGAGGGAAATATAGTTGTCGCTTACCATAGTTTTTCTATATGGTATCAGAGCATAAAAGCTAATTAATAGCTTGCATCAGTTGTTGTTTTTGTTTATTGTCATTACACTAGGATTTTGAACCTCGAGGTGGCCTTATGTCCTTGCCTATGAATTAGGTACTGAACTTCCAGTCGAGCTCGTCCAAACTTTACTGAAGATGGCACCAACACAAGAAGAGGAATTGAAACTTAGATTATTTGCGGGTGATCTTAATCAACTGGGTCCTGCAGAGCGTTTCCTGAAAATCGTGGTTGAGATCCCATTTGCTTTTAAACGAATGGAGTGTTTGGTGTTCATGACTTGTTTTCAAGAAGAACTATCAACACTCAAGGAGTCCTTTTCAAGTCTTGAGGTGAGGATTAGATATATGTATATATAGATTGCCATTGAATTTTAATCCTGACAAGTCTTTCACCAATTCAAGGGTCAGGGCCTGGCATAATGCCCTAATGTTCATGCTAGGGAGTTGTGTTCTTAGATATAGTTTTCTTGTCTGAGATCCTAATTCAATTTATTTAGGTCTTGGTTTAAACTTTTGTGGTTATATAATTATCTCCCATTTTGAGTGACAGGTGGCTTGTGACAAACTCAGAAACAGCAGGTTATTCCTAAAACTATTAGAAGCAGTTCTCAAAACTGGTAACCGTATGAATGTCGGTACATACCGCGGTGGTGCGCAGGCCTTTAAGCTTGACACACTCTTGAAACTATCTGATGTTAAAGGAGTCGATGGCAAGACTACACTCTTGCACTTTGTTGTTCAGGAGATTATCCGTTCTGAAGGCATACGTGCTGTCCGCACAGCAAGAGCTAGTCAGAGTAGTCCAGGTGTAAAGTCGGAGGATTTGATGGAGGATTCTAATCAGGAATCAGAACACTATCGCAACCTTGGTCTTAAAGTGGTTTCTGGCTTAAGCACTGAACTAGAAGATGTAAGGAAGGCAGCAGCTGTAGATGCTGATGTCCTAACATCTACAGTGTCCAAACTTGTGCAATCTCTGGCAAAATCTAAGGCATTTCTAGGTAATGAGATGAAGAGTTTGGATGAAGATAGTAAATTCTACCATACTGTGGCTACTTTTCTGGATAATGCAGACTCTGAAGTCTCATGGGTTTCAAAAGAAGAAAAGAGGATAATGGCTCTGGTACAAAACACAGCAGATTATTTTCATGGAAATGCTGCAAAGAATGAAGGTTTGCGTTTGTTCACAATTGTACGTGATTTCTTAGTGATGTTAGATAAGGCATGTAAGGATGTCAAAGATGATCGAGCAGCAATGCCTATGAAAACAACTAAGAAGGAGACTCCAGCATTGTCAGATTCGCCTGAAAATCGCCAGCAATCTGATGTTCGTCGCGAGAAATTGTTTCCTGCTATTGCAGGAAAGCGATGTGATTATTCCAGTTCAGATGATGAGAGCCCATCTCCTTAGCTTTTATTCAAATTGGTATGGAAATATTTTGACTTGGAAGCATTCTTCTTTACTCTTTTGGTTTACTTTTGCCTAGATGCAAGGAATTTTCATTTGATGATCAACATACCTATGGAAATCAATTATTTATAATGGCTATGGAAATCAATGTTGCTAAAGTTTCTTCATGCATGTCTTGTATGTAGGAAGTAAAAATTTGCTCAAATTTTTAGAAATCCAATAAATTTTAACATTTACCTTTGTTTCAGTGATCTTTAATGTCCTCTTTTTCAGGTGGCTGGCTCAGATATGCTGGAGGCTTGATGACTTTTGTACATATTGTGCAGATAAATTGTACTTTTTGTGCAGATAATTTGCACATTAACTTTGTATATGGCAACAAATGAGCTTTTCATTCTTAAAAATCCTCTAAATGCTTAAAATTTGAAGGTTACGTTATTATAGAGAGAGGATTAACTCAGAGGTGATGACTTTGTATTGGCATTTTTCTACTAGAAGCCATAAAGATTTCTGTTGTACAGTTTCATAGTCATCTGATAAACATATTGTATTGGCATTTTTCTACTAGAAGCCATAAAGATTTCTGTTGTACAGTTTCATAGTCATCTGATAAACATACCACTCCAGTTTTTGACTTCTTTTTTTTTTTTAAATATTGAACCATATGCATTTTAATTCATAGTGTGAGCATAATTATGTCTCTTACGAGGTTAAACCTCTTGATGAATTGGAGGAGTTGATGTGTTTTGATCTTCAGTAATTTAATATGGGTTTATACATTGTTTGGATCTTTCACATATTAATGAAGAAGCCAGTGAATTCTAGATTATACTGTATATTTAGTCATGCCGTTGAATAGCAGGTTTTCAATGTTCTGAATCCATTAATGGATTAGCCAGTGAATTCTAGATTATACTGTATATACTTCTGAATCCATAATTACCATGCATTAGCAGGTTTTCAACGTTCTGTTCATCCTTTCAGGTTTCAGTGTATATAGTCATCCTTTCAGTCAATTGTTTTTGCATTTTCAGTTGTTTTTTGTCTTGGATCCTCTGAAACTGCTCTTGGCATCTTGAAATGAGGTAATATTCTTTACTATACCTTTCTTTTTATGTTTTTCTTTATTTTTATCAAAAAATTTTCGTATATATATATATATATATATATATATATGTTAGCGTATAAATCATATATATATATATATATATATATGTTAAGCGTATAAATCAGTCAAGTTACTTGCGCTACTTGAGCTTGATTATCAAAATATTTGAATTGGATTTGGTTTTGATTGCCAAGTTCAAACTTGAGTTGCTAAACCCGAGTCTCGCTGAGTTCAAATATTACATATACTCTGTAGTTGAGTATCAAAGTAGATTGAACTTCAATTGTGTTTTAAGCCTCAAGTTATTTTAATGGAGTCAAAATCGAGTAGTATATTTTACCGACTCGACTTGGATTGATTATATAGCTTGCTATATTATTGTTATTTGGAGTGTAAAGCAGTAGCAAACTGAAGAACTTCCATTTTTGAAGCTTCACTGATCAAGAACTTTGCAGCTATCAGGTTCATCATGTGTAACCCTGAAGGCTGAAGCAGGTCCATTTTGTTCACTATAAAGAAAGCTAAGGTATTACAGCTTCTCTTTGGCCACGGGTATATGGCATGGAAATTCCATATGATATGAGACATATATTGTACTTGGAATAAATTCATTTTATTTGTAAATTATTAAAAAGTTTCAATTATAAATGAATTTTCATATTTTAAGATTTGTAATTAAAAATTCATTATTTTTAGTAATTTACAAGCAGGAGTTCCTCTTGCTTAGCGTGAGGCATCATTAGCAATTTTTTTTATATTTTTTCTTATTGTTATATATATATTTTTTCAATAGTGTCTCATATTATTAATTAAAAGTCCTATTTAATTGAGAATTTTATGATGATTTTTTATTTGGTAAATAATTTTTAATTTTGTTGACATATTTCAATAAATACTTTGATTTTTACTATTTAATTGAAGATAATTCAAATATTTTTGCTCTATTGAATGAGCCATCCAATATTTCTTGTGTTTTTGTTTAAAAATTAGCAAATTAGGTTTCTCTTGCTATTGCACGATGGTCAGTTTGAATGTCTGATTTTCAATCAGGATATACTCTTCTTTCTTATATGAAGCATTATCTTTTGATTCTAATAATATGAGCCGATTATGTTCTTCATTTTCAAAAAAAAAAAAAAAAAAAAAAAAAAAAAAAAAAAAAAAAAGAAAAATTGAAGATTAATATTAGTATTTATTTTTAAAAAATTAAAAATTAGAGATATGTTTTCAACACTTCACGACACTGCAAGTAAGCACTTGAATAATTGAATACAAATGATAAATTCGTAAATATTTATGAATTTTTAGAAATTTTTTTATGTAGTAGATACAAATTTTATACTGCTAAGATTAGAATATCTATGAAAATGTAGCTATAAACATCTCAACTTTCAAGCAAATAAATATTATACTAATATTTTTATTTTTTGAAGAATAAAAATGTCACGATCCGATTCCATGGGCCGGACCGGCACTAGGGCCCAGGTAAGCTTAAGGCCCCCGAGGTCCGTAGTAAGCCTGAAACACTTTGAAACACTAAAATTGCTATCTCAATATAAAATTTCAAAAAATTTCAGCCCATATTAGTAAAAAAAAAATTAAACCTCAAGATTTTAGATTTTATTACATCTCGGCCCAAATTTATCTTCTACAAAATTCCACAGTTCGGGCCAATTTACAATACATCACATTTCTAATATGGGCTCACAGGATCATTTCGTCTACGATGATACACGACTAAATGTAAGTAAATTCAACAACTGCGGAGTCACTAACTATTTGGTATACGTAGCTTTTTATACATATAATTACATAGTAAAATAATTATAGAACTAGAAAAATTTCTTTATAGCCCTGCGGCGAAGAAATATAGCTTATACAGAATCAAAGAGAAACTTTTTCCTGAAAAATTAAACAAGACATGTGAGTTTTCTAAGGAGTGATAATTATTGCAACACACGCAGTCACACAAATGTGTAAACATATCAATCTAGTCATCCGACTAGTTATATGCTCACGCAGCCAGTCACACAAATGGCACATCACAGCACTCACAATCATTAACATCTTCATATAATCACATCACGTGGAAATTAGTCAGTGGAGTCACCGAACCCCCGATGAGCCGTCCTCCCACATATGGAGCCGGTCCTCCCACATGACTCATTCCTCTCACATGTGCCACCAGGGAGCCGATCCCCCATACTGGCCGACCGGTCTTAATTCCTCACTTGACCAGCTCTTCTCATTATTTTTCTATCCTCTCTTCTTTGTCATTACCAAACAGGAGCAACCCGCTTGGTCTTCTCCATCCAATCTAGCATCATCAAGCGCTCACAACAGGAGGCCACCCTGCGGGCTTTTCGATCAATCTAGACAGTCCGGTGCCGCAACGACGAGAAGCCAACCCGTGCGTTAACGGTAGTGTGCATTACGGGGGCGCCGATCTCCCATTACCTGGCTAACAGAAACAGAATCAGGATCTAATATAACAGAATCAGAATATAACAGAAATTCAGAATCAGGATCGTTTATAACAGGGAAACAGTCTCACAAACCCATGGTGACCCACTTCATTCCCCAAACTCCCACACAAATAAAAAGCATAACATAAACACAACACAATTAAGCAAACATTGCAATTAAGTGTTGCAAGACATATTGATCAGTAAACATCGTAATGCAATGCACAATTAGACATCCAAAAAATTCAAATGCAAATAAATAATGAATAGTGTTTAACAATAAACAAACAATAATAAAATAAATTAATAATAATACATAATAATAATAAACAATAATAATGAAAATAAATAAATAAATAATGGAATACTTAAATGAATAATAATGAAAATAAATAAATAGTTAGAGTACTTCATTTATTATGTATCAAATTATAGAATTTATCTAAATAAACTTATTAATTATACTGTTAATTAAAACTAGTCTAAGTTCTATCGAAATTTCGGCAGCACCTCCCCTAAAAATTGAACTATCTGCCAGCTCAAATATCAGCAATATTATATCCATCAACCATTACACACACAGCCCATCCATCGGGCAATCAAACAAATTAATTTCCCTTCCTCTATATCAAGTAATTGTATAAATATTTAATCACAATACAAAACTTTAACTATTAACAATCCAAGCTTCAAGCATCACCATTGGTTATTTACTACTTGCAAAAAAATATCCTTAGCTTTGCTATCATGGATCACACCAACTAACTAATTTCACGCAAGAATTGGATTTACAACCTTAATTGTACCATGTCAAACAATAATCAATAGAAATAATTGAAAATAGCTACTGTTTTTTACTAGAAATTTCTTAGTACTCATAAAACTTTGTCATTAATACCTTTACACTCACAACAAATTATGAAGGGCACATTCGTTCCATCAACATAAACATGGTTCAAGCAAAAATCCGTTATTTCCGCTAGCTAAGGCTGTCACTTATCAAAGAAACCTTATAATCTTCTTTAGTTAGAGGGCTGCACTTTAAAGTTTCAATACTCAATTCTAATCTAAAACTACATGAATCACTTCAAAACACTCACTAGAATGTGTTTTAGTTATAGTTAGTAAATAAAATCAAACCTTTTCCTAAAATTTGCATAAATAGAATATATAGGGATTTAATCCTTACTCTAGCTTGACTAATACATGAAATTCCATATCCTAGCACAAAGAATTCACAAAACATGCAAAAAGGAAGTTAAAGATGAACTTACCTAACTGTAAAACGAGCTGAAAATTGGAATTTTTCGGTTAAAATGACCGAAATTTGCTCTACTACCCAAGATCTGATTCTGCTGGCATTAGCTTGGCTAGAGCTGTTAGCTTGGCTAGAGCTGGAGTGGATCGCGGTCAGTGAGGTCGCTAGAGGGAATGGAAGAGCTCAACCGGCCGATCCTTGGCTGGTTTCACTGGAGGAGCAGAGAAACGATGAGTCGACTGTCCCAAATGCAGCAAATCGCGATCGTAGCTCATCGTTTCGTTTTGTGCGCCAACCTGGACACAGAAGAGAGAATGCGAGAAAGGAAGAGACCGAAGCTTCATCGCTGTCGCGGTATTGGGAGTCGCTAGAAAATCGAGAGCTGCGACGTGATTTCCGATGACGAATCGCAGGTTTCCCTGCGATAGCTGCGCTTCGCCAAAGACGAAAGGAGAGAGAGAGAGAGAGAGAGTAGAGAGATGAAGAAGAGAGAGATCGGAGCTACTGCAATTGAGGAGGCCGGACGAAAAGGAAGCGGTGGCCGAGGCGCTGGTCTCTTGCCGTTGTTGCGTTCGCCATAACGCCATAAACGAAAAGGGAAAGAGAGGAGGAGAGGCCGGTGCTGCAGTGAGGCGGCGGCGTGGCAAGGATGCGCGGCGAGGAGGCGCTGGTTCTGGTGGTCGGAAAACTAGAGAGGAGAGGCAGCTAGGTCGCCGAAGAAGAAGAAGAGAAAGAAAAAAGAAAAAAGAAAGAAGAAAGGCAGTTTCTAGCAAATTCTAGGCCATTCCGGTTCGATTCAAATCGGTTTGGTCTGTTTTAGTGATTTGGTCTCATTTCGTTTGATTTTCAAGTTTTTCACTCAGTTTTTAGATTATTCGTGTGGTCCTCGACAAATTAAACTGATTTTCATAAACTGATTTTCAGGCCTGGTTCAATTTATTTTAACTGTTTAGTTCAGTTCCGTAATATTTTCTTTATTTTCTTGATAATAATAATAAACATATTAATAGTAACAATATTTGGTTTTTAGGATAATTAATTTATATATATATTCATAATATGTTAAATTTTGAGGTTTCGTATTATTTCTCAAAAATTTTAATTGTTTACGAATCAAAATTTCTTTTCGACATTTTATTTGGGCTTGGGCCCAGCTCGTGAAACTTTTGGGCTCAAATTAGAATTGTTCACTGTTTACGGCCCATACCGTACGGCCATACCGTTCAAAAAATTCAGGATTTTTGGTTTTATAAAATGTTTTACGGCCCATACCGTCAAAAATTCAGATTTTTGGTTTAATAAAATTCTAAAGTTTTGAAAATAAAATTACGGGTTGTTTCAATAATATTCCCAAAATTGTTGTTAATATGAACAATTATTTTGAGAATAGATTTAATTATATACAAATATGGTTTTTCATATTTAAAATATCATCAAAATACTAATGAGGATATTTCTAATTTAGTTAATAACATGCTTAAAATATTAAGGCCTGATATATCAGGATATTTCGAACTTTATTAATTTTTGCAATTTCACTGTATTTTGACCTTTTTGTCTATTTTAATCTAATTTTAATCTTTTATAGCAATATCACCATCAATTGTAATCAATCATGGAATTGCAAATAAAAAAGTATTTTTATCTTTTTTTTTAAGTATAATATGTTATTGTTGAATAAATAAAAAAAATTAATAATGAAAATAAAATTTCAAATGTCCTTGTTCACATCTAGTAAGTAGCACATTGATTGATTTACAAATATGATATTTAAAATGTGCAATTAAAATAATTAAGAAATTATTTATTTTTTTGTTAAATGAAAATAATTTAGCTACATTATTAATCCAAAAAATTACAAAAATTAATATATTTTTATTTTTAACATAAAGATAATATGAAAAAAAAAATACGTTATTGAAAAATTTATTGAATTATTTAATAGCAATTTTTTGGCAAGTTACAAAAATTTATTTATTGAATTATTAATTACCAATTTTTTATTTTTAAAAACTAAAAATTTAATTATGCAACATCAATTAGGTAGACTAATGATTTTATATAAAAATTTTATTTAAATTTTTCAGTGTCACATAATGTCTAAAATTTATGGAAATATTTTTTTATCTGTAGTCCATTCTTAATTGCAATTGAATGTGCTGCTCCTATAAAGAGTCGAAATTGGGGTAAAATTGACAGAAGGTTAAAATAAAGCGAAATAGCAAAAGCTCATAAAGTTCAAAGTATTCTAATATTCGGCCAAATATTAAAAATAAATTAGTGATGTTAAAATAATTGCCTATTATGCATTATTACTTGCTAAATACTCTCTCTGCTCTATTATTTTGGAAAAAACAGAAAAAGCTAAGGAATTAAGCGATCTTAATTACACAATTAATGGTTAAGATGCCAACTCGTTAACAGAGTCTTTCAATTGTGCATTTATTAGCCTAAATTTTTAAAGACGGCAAAAGTATCCTCAACTTCAAATTGAAAAATTTCAGTACAATTACATTGATTTCGAAGATAGGACACTAGTAAGAAAGAGCCTAACTTCAGTCATTATGAACTCACCTTCTTCATGTACCCATAATCCAAATTCCCTAGAACGATGAAGAGAGGTTAGCTTTCCCAATCTGTAGGTAGTCCAGAAAAACGTCATTGAGTTTGTTCACTATAATAAAAATTTGTGCCTATATTAGTAAG
Organism: Jatropha curcas; assembly: GCF_014843425.1. The sequence goes on along the minus strand of NW_023590789.1, from coordinate 10,089,022 downwards.
CACTCTCAAAGGCAATTTTTAAAAAGTATAGCAACAATACAAATCTATCACTATATTATGAACTTTCCATTTTTTTTCTATCACTGTACTTGTTAATTGAGTTTAAAAAAAAAAGAGGTTATTCAAAGACATTTTAGATTTTTTTTTTTTTTTTTTATGATATCCTTCCCCAAAATTTCCAGTTAGAATAAAATTCTCTACATAAAAATAACATCCTGAATGGAAATTTCCTCTGAAGTAACAGAAAAGAGGGAGTACTATTAATAGAACAATTGGCGCGAGATCATAAATTCACTTCTACATTTTTATATAAAAGTCTAATAATAAACCATTTATATAGAAAAATAAAAAAACACATTCTTGATTTCATATTAATAATAAATGAGTTTTATTTTCTAAAAAATATTTATTTTAACAGTTTTTTTTATTATTGATGCTTACTATTCATAAAAATTTCAAAAAAATATTATTAATATTCACGAATAGTAACTAAAGATAATATTATGAAAATATAAAATGTACTTTAAAAACTATAAAAATATTAAAATTAAAATATTGTTAATATTTTCCATAATAACTAAAAAATAATAATAATAGGAAAAATATAAAATGTACTTTAAAAACTAATTATATAACTAAAATTAATAACAGAGAAATTGAAAAGTCACTTAAGATAATTGCAAGTATAAAAAACAGCCAAAAAAGTACAAAGTAAAACTAATTCTAAATAATTAGAAAAATTATTACATAAAATTTAAAATTATATTAGAGAAATAAAAAATATTTAAAAAACAACAAAAAAAAATTCTTAAATAATAGAGCACCACATAGAATTGGAAAACATCTCCTTGCATTGCTTTATATATATGTATATATAAAATTTAAATTCTGTCGACATACCTTCCTATAATACCTAAAGTCTTTTAAAATAAAAAATAAAAGAAAATTTAATGACTGACCATGGCAAATTCTATCACATTTACCACCATCACCGCTGCCTCAACCACCACTCCACCACCTATAAAAGAAATATTTGAATAAAAAATTATTCATTATATTGAGCTATTAAAGACTATCATTAAGACTTATAAATTTTTATTCAAAAAATAATTAAAATTTATAAATTTATTTGAACTAAAAAATTTTTTAAAAAATAAGCCAAAGAAAATATAATGTAACAAAATAAAAGTTAAAATCATTGAAAATTAATTTTTTTACATATAGTTAATTTATATATTTTTACTGAATAAATTAAATTGCAATTACATATAAGTTAATTTATATTATTTTTACTGAATAAAAATATAATGTAACAAAATAAAAGTTAAAATCATTGAAAATTAATTTTTTTACATATAGTTAATTTATATATTTTTACTGAATAAATTAAATTGCAAAATAAATTTATGGATGTTTTAACTTTTTAATGAATTTTTTTTCATTCTTCTTGTTCCTATAACGAAATAAAAAAATAAAAAATAATTTTTATTTTATGTTACGTATTAAATATAAAAATAAGAATTTCATATTCCTATTCTCATTTCATTACGTAGTTAATTTCTTATTTTATTATATTTCATCTACCAAATTGTCACGACCCATTTTCAAGATCGGACCAACACTAGGGTCTGGTTAGACTTAGGCCTTCTAGGCCTGTAGTAAGCGTAAATCAATTAAGCTCATTATGTTTACAGTCATGTCCTAGGCACAATAACCATATTCTCATAATCAATGGCCAATCCGATACTTCTCAGACGAATCGAAAATACAATTTATATAATTAATACATATGTCCAAATTATTCAATTATAACCCATCTAGAATATAATTGTGGAATTCAATAAAATTACAATCTTTTACATTAATATGCTTTATACATCTATTGTTGTTTTTCTTTATCTGTACTTCAACTCAGTTGGATTCATAGGATTCTTTTTTCCTTCTAATACTTGACAAAAAAATAAGGAGGCATGGGTGAGCGCCAAACTTAATGAGTAGGATTAGATAACCCTCTCACTCCACAATAATCACACGTATGGTAATCATATTATATAATTGGTAGCCCTCCAGCTAATTATGAATGAACATGCAAGCATGAATTTCACATTTAACAAATAGATCACAAAATTTCAAGTAATTAGACAGTGGACAATAGTCCATGGAATCACCCGCTATAACAAGGATCATGCTCAACCTAGAGCATCTTTATAATAATTTCCGAAAAAAAATTATATGATCCTTGTGTCAAGTGCACTCAGAGAGCCCTACCCCCATTCGGGTTTGACGAATCTCATCCATGTAATTCTCCTTATTTCCCTTTTCTTTTCCCTTTGTCACTTTTCTTTCTTTTTCTTTTTCTTTTTCTTTTTTTCTTTTATCATTGATCCGCATAAAATCATAAAGTGCACTAGGGTGCCACTCCATTCGCTTATGGCCTGCCAACAGTATTCTCACCATACCTGTGCTTTCATCCCTGGGTGATTCACATCATTCTAACTCCATGGCACTCCATAAATAAATAATATCTAATCACAAAATTTCATATCATTCACACAGTGTATAATATCCAACATCTTCATATACTTCAATATATAAGTATATATATTTAATGCAGCTCATAGCATAGATGCTTATATGGTATTTCTAAATGTATGCGTGCTTTATGTGGATATCATATTATTCATTTATGCATGAATATAAAATGCATGAGCAATGTGGATTATCTAACTTTACTAACAGAACGTTATCATCCTTAACATGACTATCTTTATTACAATATCCCTTTCAACTTTTGCCTTGTCATTCTAGAACTTTATAAGCATCTAGAAAGAAAATTTTAAGTAAGAATTTTAATTTGAGAAATTTAATTCTCATTCATTTATCAATTTTGGCTAATATAGTAATTGGTCTTAACTTATCAAATTATATATCTACTATTATTTTATTTACTTATTTACTTTAATATATAAACTTCAATAAATCTTATAATCTCTTGGTAAGTAGTGTTTTATAATAATAATAGTATTGAGTTGTTAGCATCCATTAATGACACAGCTAATTTATTTTACTTTTAGTCTTTTTCTTTTATAGGTATTTTTTTTTTAGTCTTTTTATTTTATAGGTATTTTTTGCTATAAATTCAGTACAATTTCCTTTACAAATCGAACTGTTCGTATTTTACGCATCACCACTATTGCTGGAACTGAGCAACACATACACTAAAATACTCGAAATCTCGTGGGGATTCGGAATTCGTGAACAATTTAGACTGCGTGTGTCTCATTTGGTCGGAAATGGCCCCAACACTAGCTTTGCCACTGCCATCCCTGGCGGTTCCGGCATCCGAGCTTCGTCACCGGAATTGGTAGAGAGGAAAAGCTCGCCTGGAGGAGAGGAGTCATTCCAGACCCATCTCGAGGCCTAGTCTCATCGAAATCAATAAGGACAGCCAAAAAATTGAGGAATAACGGCTATTGACGGAAGCAGTCCCGATTCACGCTAATAGAAGCCTTTTCTGCATGCAAGAAAACTGAAAACATGACCAGTAACAGAAGTTGAGTCGATCGCCACCTTGCTCTTCGTCGAGCAATGGCCGAAAACGGGAAGGAGGGGGAGAGCGGTGCTGTGTGTATTTTTATTTTATTTTTTTGTCTTTGGTCTTTATATATATAGTCTGATTTGGTCCAAATCGATTGGTTTGGTTCAAACCAAGTTTTAAAATATTTTGCCTTGGTTTTTGAGCGGTTCAGACCCGATTTAAGTGGTTTTTGATTTGAATTTTAACCCAACTAATTTCATTTTGGCAACAATAGATATGATATTATTGCTCGAATTTTTCTAATTAAAATTGAATTTAAAATCTTTAAAAAATGATAAATCGGGTCATTTCACAAATATAGTGTTACATTATTAGAAAAACTTATATCTAACTTAAAAATTAAGGTAATATGTGGAGAGAGTATGTACATACGCGCGTGTTTGTATTAATATTTCTTATTTTTAATTTATAATCTCGTGGAATCTTCAAACTATGACTTAGTTCGTTGTGCATCACCGGTAGATATAAAATAATAGACATTTTAGACTTTTGTGGCAGAGAAATAGTGGAACAAGAAGACCGAGCAGATTAGAACATACGTCAAACCCTATTAATATGGGATGGTAGACGTTACAGTAGATATGACTCTAATATCATATTTAAAATTCTCATATAAAGTTTTACTAATTGGTGACATGTAATTCACCGAACTAATAGCTTTTAGTTTAAATATTTTTTTTGTATTAATAAGGATATGATGGTGGTGGTGAATTGATTATAGAGTGGTGTGATTGTTGATGATGTGCTAATTACAGTATATCTTTGATTACAGTATATTACATTATATCCAATAAAAACACAGCTTTTAGTATCATTCCTATTGCTATAAAACAGAATTGTCTCAATAATGCTTATCTATATAATAGAGTATAAATCAATTTCATATTTAGACTTCATCTATTTCTAGAAAATACTCCATCCATCCGTTCCACTAAATCTATTAGTTTTTTTACCTTTTTTTTTTTTTTTGTTCCATATGATACTTTTAGAAAATTGTAGTATTGATTATTTTTTTACAACTTTACCCTTACATAAATATATGATTAAACTTTATCTCAATTAGATGAGCATTAATTAAAGGGTAGTTTATTATATGATTAAACTTTATCTCAATTAGTTAAATATCTTTTTTTTTTTGGTCTTTTTTCTTATTCTATTATGCAATACTTTTAGAAGATCAAAATAGCCTTAATAATTTTTTTTCAACTTTATTTTTGTCTAGATTTCTCTATTAAATTTTATTTCTCTTAATCAATGAAATTAATGAGAAGGTAATGAGTCCTTTACTTTTGTTTTTTTACAATTAAGATAATTCAACCGTTTTCTTAATTTATTATTGTAAAAAGTTAAAAAGTGTCAAAATTAACAAAATGGAGGTAATATGTTCAAAAATATTTTTCAAATAAAATATTTTAGAAAATATTTTCCAATTAACTCATTTTGTTATTGGAATATGAAATAAACATATTAAATTCTTTAATTTATAAATCTATAATGATATTAAAAATATAGAAAGTTTTTATTTAAAAAAAATATATTGTTTAATATGAGAAAATGTATAAAAAATAATATATTATAGTAGTTGCTAATAGTCAACTGTAGATGGCTGGTGGTGGCGAATGATGAATAGTAACTAGTGGTGGTGATTGATAGCTGATAGCAATTAATTGATAAAATAAATTGTAATGTGATCATTTAAGAATATAATATTTTATATATAAGTTGTGGTGATTGATAGCTGATAGCAATTAATGATAAATAAATTTGTAATGTGATCATTTAAGAATATAATATTTTATATATAAATATTAATTATATTATTTTATTTTAATAATATTATATAAATAGAAATATTACCTTAAAATTTTTAGATAATAGAAATATTACTTAAAATTTTTAGATAAACAAATATTATTTTTAAATAACTATAAATAAAATAATAAAATAATATTAATTTTAAAAAATACATAATTTTTTAGTACCTATTTTTATGAATTTAACGAAGTAAAAATATAATATAAATACAAATCAAATAAAGATGATCACGGATCAAATTCGGATCGGATTATGCAAAATCTATATCTGATCCTCGAAAATTTTCATATATCTATGTCTATATCCGCTCTACTCAGATTTGGATCAAATGTATTAGATCAGATATAATATATCTATTTTTTTTATTATATTTTAAAAATAAAAAATAATTTAATAAAAATTTATATTATTTATTGTGTTTGAAAACATAAAAATTTCTAATAATAATTGGAAATATTGTATACTATGACAATTAGAAGGAACTTTAAAAATTGTTAAGTACCGAAAAAATCATGCTAGTCGTAATGTTCAATTCATATTCTTTTGTTTAAAGTAAAATTGAAAAAAAAATAGGAAAAGGATGAAAGAGTTGAAGATAAAAATTTAAAATATAAATGAAAAAAGAAGAAGAAAAGGAAGAATAAAGTCAACTCTAAATCTAGAATTACAAAGAACAATTTTAGAAAAATGAGAGAAAAAAAATTGAATTGGCCAGAAAAATGAAGCAGAATCGTGAATTGATAAGCTCTTTTTTGATAGTTCAGAAGAAAGATCCTGTTAACTATAAATACAACCTATATCCGAGCGGATTTTATTTTAAAAATTTATATTCGATCCACCACTAAATAAATCGGATCGAATCAAATATCTAACGATTGGATCATTTGATCATCCCTAGTTGATATAAAAAAGTTGCAAAATATAGTTACTAGAGACTAATCAACTAACAAAGTTGTTTTTAAATACAAATCAACTATGAACCGCATCGATCAGTTGAATCAAACTTCTTTTAATTTTAATAAAATTTCAAATAATTTTTTAAAAGATTTATATAGTTAAAATTTTTATCATATTAGACATATTATAAATTTATTCCATAGACAAAATATAATTTAACTGAATTTCACATATAAATTTATCATAACAAATATAAAAATTTATTTATCTTGTCAAAAAAAAAAAAAAAAAATTTATAGAATTTGTTTTTACCAATCAATTTCACGTTCTTATATAAAGCAATACCAATCGGCAATTGGGCCTTTACAGTTAAAACCCTACTGATCCTCACACATATATTTATCCTCAACACTATTCAACGTCTGCTCTTCCCATCGTTATTCTCCTCAGCGCCAGATGCCTCCTAAGCGTCTCGCCGAAAATCCCCCACCTCCCTCTGACGAAGAGGGAGAGGAAGAAGAAGAAGAAGAAGGAAGCAGCTCCGACGAGGAAAACGACAACGTTGTATATGAGCAAAACGACAAAGAAGAAGAAAAAGACGATGACGACGAAGAGGAAGAGGAGAAATCATCCTTGCTGAAGAAATCAATCGTCCCTGCAACTCCTCAAAAATCCGACTCGGCTACTGACTCGGACTTGGAGTCAACTCAACCATCCCCTTCTCCATCCGCATTCACCATAAAGCTCCATAAGCCCCCTCCAAGATCGTTCAGATCCTTGTCAAAGCGACCGTCCGAGCCCGAAACACCGGCCAGTAATAAAAAGAGTAGAGGCGGCGGCGGCGATGATGGAGAGACCAAGAATAAGGGTCCGATTCAACGGCTGTGGAGCGAGGACGATGAGATAGCGATCTTACATGGGTTGAGTCAGTACAAGTTCGAAAAAGGCGCCGATCCTTACGCCGATATGGGCGCCTTCCATGACTTCATTAAGAAGTCCCTCCATGTCGATGTGTCGAAGAATCAGCTCATAGACAAAATCAGAAGGCTAAAGAAAAAGTACCAAAACAACCTTGATAGAAGCGAAAATGGCGAAGTCCCGGTTTTCTCTAAACTCCATGATAGTAAATCCTTCGAGCTTTCGAAGAAAGTCTGGGATGAAAATGTAAACCAGAGTGGCAAAGCTAATAACAACTCTGCCGCCACCGTTGCTGGCACCAGCACTGGCGTTACTTTGGCGTTGCCGAGTGGGAGGGGGCATGATCTAAGAGTTAGAAAGCCATTCAAGGTTTTGAATGAAGAAGAAAATAACGGAGAAGAGAAGTTTGAAGAGAAAAGTGAGATTTTAGAGGAGAATTATCCGTTTTTAAAGGATTCATTTGAATTATTAGGGCTATCTGCGGGATTAAAAATAATTTTGAAAGAGAAGTTGGGGTTGATTGAGGACGGGAAGTTGAAAGAATTGGAAGTGAAGTGGAAAAGATTGAAAGAAGCTGAACTAGAGTTGTTTGTGCAGAGGATGGAATTGGTTCATGAACAGGTTAAGTTAACATTGGATTTAATCAAGTAATTAAGAGAGGACTCTCTCTTTTGGAAGCAGTAAGCTCTGCCTCTGCCTCTGCCTCTGGTATGGACTCTAATTCATTTTGTCTTTATTGGGTTCTGTTTCTTTTGAGTGTTAAAAGATATCCCAAATTTTGCTTTGCTCAAGAATTTTGGTCTTTTTAGTATTGGTAAAGAAGAAGGAAGGAGGAGAAGGTATTTCAAGTTTTGTTGGTTGTGTTCCCTTTTTAGCTTCTGAAATCTCAATTTTTGGTGAGCTTTGGGATATAATATACAATTTGTTAGATGAATATATTTTGTTTATGGACAGAGGTTTATTATGGGTTTAGAATTCTAATTACTCTCTCTTTTCATACTAAAGGCCATTTTTGTTTGAATAACTTTATTTTATATTTACATGGTAATTTTTTCAAGTATAAGAATTTTTAAATTTAGGTAGTCATTTTAATTTCAGTTTTAATTCTGAAGTTAACAAAACAAATCCTAATAATGCATTTAAATTATGAATCAAGCAAACAGATCGATATAGCTATGATTTAGAGATGTTCAATTCAAATTCAAAACTCCAATGGAGTTTGTCTTGCTTTGTTTTGTAGTTTCCATGTGGTTGGATATAGTTTTTAAATAAATAAAGGACTAAACATCAAAGTTTATTTATGTTAGAAATTGTGTAAAATACAAAAGTTTACAAGTTAAAGTGGTTAGAGAATTATTCCCCATTTTGGTGGCAATCAGCACATACAAGTCTAGTCTCCGTGTGTAGTTTGTTATGTTGAGTTTGTTTTTTATATTTGTGGTTTTCCTATCTTTTAGTTTCATTGTTTTCCTTTCTTGTGCTTTGTTTTTTCTTTGCAAGAACTCATTCTTATAGGTTCATCTTGCTTTGCATCAGAGCATTCTTGTCCAAGTATTTCTTTGATCAGAAATCTCTTTGACTCTCAATTTTTGATCTTTGAAACTGAAGAATTGCAAAAATAGAATTTAATGCAAAAATAGAATCTCATCAGAAACCATGCACCCCTTGTTGCAGATGTATGTTTTGATGGATTCAGAGTCCAGAGCTTGTAGACTTGATCTAGTTGCATTGCTAGCCGGTGGGATATATCATCTCGGCCCATAACTTTGAGCGTCTAGTTAATTAAAGATTCTTTCTTTAGTAAGTGTTAATTGAGTCTATCTATTTTAATTTTTGCTCACCCGAGGACAAAAAAGTGAAACTAGTGAAATCCTAAATTATGTTAATAAAATATGCCTTATTTATTTTTAGAACAACAAGGTAGTATTAAACCAAATTCAGGATGGCTTAAGTAAAGAGATTTGAGTCTAGGTGTAGAGGTCACAGACGCCAAACTCTTCTTATTAAAGCACAATCCTTTATTATGTCTGAAACTGATTCATAATCACAGCCACACATACCACAAACAGGATCCACATCAATGCCTCTACTAATTAGAGTAGTAAGCACATGAATTTGATTTTTCATAGCATGATACAGAAAATGTCTAACTTTAACTGGAATTCATAACCTCCAAACCTTTTTCCAAATATTAGGATCCTCCATAGTAGAAGAAGAATCACTTAGCTGAGATAGCAACTCACCAATAGCAAGATGGTGAGTTGCTCTCTCAATAATTTCAATAATCAATAAGATCTATTAATAAATTAATAATAAGATAAATAAATTATTTTGTGACCTCCATAATTCATGGAATCGGTTACTTTCCGGAATCGTACAAAAGAGATAAAAATAATTGGGTATATTATGTGATTTATTGTATTTAAAAAATATAATTTAAGCAAGCAAGTCTAAAAGAAAAAGATGGTTAAATCAAAATAATTCCTTCTAAAGTTTTCTTTCTTTAAGAGGGCAATACGAATGTTCTATCATGCTCCATCAATACATAAAAGGGATATATGATGCATCCGGTGTGGAAGTAGGCCAATGTTTTTATTGGAAAATAGGAGGTTTCCATGTTATAATACTTATTAGTTCTTAGGTTGTGATTACTATCTTATTTGGTTCAGCCGTTGTAGCTGTTCGTCGGTAATCCATAAACCATTCCGATTGGAGGGTAGAATTTCTTCGAATATATCCTTGAGTTCATTTGGGATGTAAGTAAAACTTTAGACTGGAGAGGAATATGGCCCATGAGTCCTTTTTATTGGAAATATTTTTTAATTTATTTTTGTTTGGCAGAATACATAATTTAAACTTTGATAAAAAAATTTTGTGCCGTCCTGAACTATAAAATCGACCTTGTGGCTTTTATACATCATTTTTTGTAATAATTTTATACCTTCTTACACTAAAAATAGTAAATTTAAAGGTCTTTTTGGCTTTTATATGTAAAATATGAATTTGATATGTGGTTAATATAAGTTTTGCAATAATAATTTTACATTTTTTAATTTTTCAATTAATGTTTAATTGATCCAATCGTGAGGTGTTCGTCAAATAATGTATTTAATAAATATAACTTTATAAGTTGAAATGTTTAACGGGTCAAAATAAAAATTGAGAATGCTATAAGATTTTTTGTGAAAATTATAAATTCGGTCATTTTTATTTCTAATTGGGGGAAGACGCTTTTGCCTTGAAAATCAGAGTTACTTCACAAATGATATAAATACTACCATTGCTTTAACTTTACTTACTTGATAGCATATTTTTATACAGGCCTTAGAAAAAAAAAAATAAAGATTATTTTAGCGCATACATTTAGCCAACTTCAATCCTTTTACCCATTAACATTTTACAAGATTTCACAAAATCTTTATTACTTAGCTTTCGAATTTTTGAAAATATATTACCTAACCAATTAGTAGTTGTTGTTCTTGTTTCTGAAGTACCTTCAGTGGTTGCTATATCTGTCGTCTTCCTTAGATTATTTACAAGTATTTAAGCTCTTATTTTTGCAACTTTGGGTGCACCTTATACAGGCCAAGAGACATCATTTATTAATTTTGAAATAGCTTAGTGCAAGGCAATATATGCCTTGTTCATAATAATCTACTTATAATGAACTTAAATTACTTAATCAATATAAACAGACAGAAAGGTTTATACAATCTAAAGGAATAATAATAACAATAATAATAATAATAATTTAGGTATTAGGGAACTGTAAAAAAAAAAAAAAAGGAAAGATATCGAAAAAATATATTTTTTCTACAATTCTTTTGGATCGTTTATACCTTCTTCCAATGAATATTCTCATTCTTTATATTGTCTTGATTATTTTGTTCATTCAATTCCAAGCTCAGAAGTAATAATCTGAACAAGAATTCTTTATTTGTTTACAATGTGTGATTAAATATAGAGGTCCTATTGCGTGATTCTTATTTCAATCGTTTTATTCAATTCAATAATTAATAAAAATTTTAAATTTTAATAAATAATAAATTATAGGAACTTAGATCAAGCACAACCGAAAACTTTTATGTTCTGTGCAATGATTCAAACCAATCAATACAGCCATTTGAATTGATTGTATCCATGTGGCATAATGATAAGGAAGAGTAGAATTTACAAAAAATAGATTCAGAAAAGATGGATTATTTAGTAAAGTGAAATCCAACTAGATGCATGTAATATATTCAAACTAGGTGTATGTAATACATATAATAGCTATAGGCAACTTTCCTTTTCTGAATATTTTTCAAAATCAAAAATTGATTTTATAATCCGATTGAATCTAAGATACAAATATTTGGTTTACTCTATGGAAGGAAGACGTGTATATGTAATATTAAGTATTATCCAATATTATATGATATGGTTCGAAAGACATATCTATCCACTACCGGAGATTTAGATAAGGATTCCAAGAGAAGTCTTTGCCTTTTTATTTGTAATTGTGAATGGAATATTGAATAAAGAGATTAAATTAAGAAAAAGAACGAGGAGTTTGAATTCAAAATATAATTCGGAACATAGAAAGAAATGGAAAAACAAAAACAAATTGTATGGATTCATAGAAGCTTTATGGACAACTAAAAAATAGATATTGTAGTAGTTCTAATGATTCAATAATATCACTATTTTAATTCAAAATGTCTAATTACTTCAACTGGATGAAAATCTTATTTAATTCAGATTATCGTTTCAATTTGTACTTTTTAGTTACTTCTGTCCAATAGAGCTTAGAAATATGAATTTCTTGGTTGATTGTATCCTTAACCATTTCTTTTTTTTGACACGAGGAACTCATCATGAATCCACTAATTGCTGCTGCTTCCGTTATTGCTGCTGGATTGGCCGTAGGGCTTGCTTCTATTGGGCCCGGAGTTGGTCAAGGTACTGCTGCAGGACAAGCTGTAGAAGGTATTGCGAGACAGCCAGAAGCAGAAGGTAAAATACGAGGTACTTTATTGCTTAGTCTAGCTTTTATGGAAGCTTTAACAATTTATGGACTGGTTGTGGCACTAGCGCTTTTATTTGCGTGCCGGAATCTTTTGTTACCTATAAAATATAAAAAAAAAAAATACGTATTTTTTTATTGCCTTGGACTTGCTGCTTTGTTTTTTTTTCGAATTATATCAAGATTCATTCCTACAATAATACTTTATTTATTTTTATTGGCGGACAATACCCACCGGGAATGACTGATTGAGGGTCATGAGGAATTAGTATATTAAACTCGCTTTCTTCCTTCCCCCTTTCTTAATCCAATCGAAACCCCTTTTTTTTTTAAGAAAATATTTGCAACAAGGGATATATTATTTTGATTTTGCAAATTGACGGAGACCCAGGGTACCGAAATTCTAAACTGAATATTTTAATAAGAAACAATCTTAATTTAGAAGATTTCCAATTGAAAAAAAAAAATTTCATATATATCCCAAATTGGGATAAAATATATAATCAAACAAGTATTAATAATGTTTGTATACTGATTAATTATGTCGATTATCTAATAGATTGTAAGATTAGATTATTATATTTAATCTCAACAAATCTTGCTATTGCAATGATTCAAAATAAACATACCTTTAAACTTGAACAAATTAAAATACACCAATATTAACTTTGATTGTTGCAAATCATAAGTTATCATTTTCATGAGAGTGGTAGAACGAAATGGTGCTGATAATGTGTTATAAAATAATATAAAATTTGAGAGAGAAATAAAGGGAGAATAGAGAGAATAATGAGAGAATATGAGAGTATATATATTATTGATGAGAAACCACATATAATAGTTACATGAGTGGAACACTAATAGAGTCCTACACAAATTAAGAAGAAAGAGATAGAGTCCTACACAAATTAGGAAGACAGAGTTTGCAGTAATTAAGAATACAAGCTTCTAATCCATATAGGCATCAACTTATCTCATAACATAACCTAATATGCATATTCTTTAATGATATTATAATTAAACTTTATACTTTACCTAGTAATATTGTTATTATAATTACTATAATGTTGAAATATACTTATAGCCTTTTAATTACTAATTAGTTTTATTCCAAATAATAATAATAATAATAATAATAATAATAATAATAACTATTTTACTATCAAAACTATCAATCAATAACGTGGGACCATTAACATGGTTAAAGCTAAATTGTTTGAAGTCTAAACACAGCAAGGTACTCTTTCTACTACTATGGTTAATATAAAAATGAAATGGATTCAAAATAAATGAAATAGTTTTCGGTATAGAACACTCATGTCGAAAAAAGGAATTTGAAACCCCTTTTTTTTTTAATGGGTATTTCGCCCATTCTTTATTCAATGCTGGGTCGATAACCTTATGCATTAAAGTAAATTCTTTGGATTTGAATTTGAAGAAAAAAAAAAAAAAAAAGAAAACAACTTTACTGAACCAACATTTACTGTTTGGTCAGAAGAGTCTCCGAATATTCCGGTCTTGGATTAGTGATTAGTTTTTCAATATTTTTTTTTTGGGAATTGAATTATGAAAAAGAAGAGAGGATAGGCTCATTTCAGTCAAAAAAGATATGGAATTTTCCCATAAGTATTGAAAAAAAAAAATGGAGCCGTGAGAAGCCAAATGAATCGAAAGATTTCTGTTTGGTTTCGGGAAGGATTCAATGGGAAGTTTTGCAATGAATGGGAAAGATAATCTACTTCATTAAGTGATTTATTAAGATAATCGAAAACAAAGGATTTGGATATACTATTCGAAATTTCAGAAGAAAAACTACGTGAGGGGCCAATTGAACGGCTGGAAAAAGCCCGGGCCGCTTACGGAAAGCTGGAAATAGAGCAGATCAGTTTTCGAAATTGAATTGGATACTCTGAGATAAACGAGAAAAAATCGAATTTGATTAATTCAACTTCTAAGACTTTAGAACAATTAGAAAATTACAAAAACGAAAAATTTTGAACAACAAAGAGCGATTAATCAAGTCCGACAACGGGTTTTCCAACAAGCTTTACAAGGAGCTCTAGGAACTCTGAATAGTTCTTTAAACAACGAGTTACATTTACGCACCATTAGCGCTAATATTGGCTTGTTTGGGGTGATGAAAGAAATAACTGATTAGCCCTTTTTTTTACCTTTTACTTTATTGTAGATTGTAGGCATTATTTTTTTTCTTCCAAAAAATAATTAGGAAATACTCATGGTAACTATTAGAGCCGACGAAATTAGTAATATTATCCGTGAACGTATTGAGCAATATAATAGAGAAGTAAAGATTGTAAATACTGGTACCGTCCTTCAAGTGGGCGACGGCATTGCTCGTATTCATGGTCTTGATGAAGTAATGGCAGGTGAATTAGTAGAATTTGAAGAGGGTACCATAGGCATTGCTACAATAGGCATTGCTCTCAATTTGGAATCAAATAATGTTGGTGTTGTATTAATGGGTGATGGTTTGATGATACAAGAGGGAAGTTCTGTAAAAGCAACAGGAAAAATTGCTCAGATACCAGTGAGTGAGGCTTATTTGGGTCGTGTTATAAATGCCCTGGCTAAGCCTATTGACGGTCGGGGTGAAATTTCAGCTTCTGAATCTCGGTTAATTGAATCTCCTGCCCCAGGTATTATTTCGAGACGTTCCGTTTATGAGCCTCTTCAAACAGGACTTATTGCTATTGATTCGATGATCCCTATAGGACGTGGTCAGCGAGAATTAATTATTGGGGATAGACAGACCGGTAAAACAGCAGTAGCCACGGATACGATTCTCAATCAGCAAGGGCAAAATGTAATATGTGTTTATGTAGCTATTGGTCAAAAAGCATCTTCTGTGGCTCAGGTAGTGACCACTTTCCAAGAAAGGGGAGCGATGGAGTACACCATTGTGGTAGCCGAAACGGCGGATTCCCCAGCTACATTACAATACCTCGCTCCTTATACAGGAGCTGCTTTGGCTGAATATTTTATGTATCGTGAACGACACACCTTAATCATTTATGATGATCTTTCCAAGCAAGCACAGGCTTATCGCCAAATGTCTCTTCTATTACGAAGACCGCCGGGTCGTGAAGCTTATCCAGGAGATGTTATATCCAGGAGATGTTTTTTATTTGCATTCGCGCCTTTTAGAAAGAGCCGCTAAATCAAGTTCTCAGTTAGGTGAAGGAAGTATGACTGCTTTACCAATAGTTGAGACCCAGTCGGGAGACGTTTCGGCGTATATTCCTACTAATGTGATTTCCATTACAGATGGACAAATATTCTTATCCGCCGATCTATTCAATGCTGGAATCAGACCTGCTATTAATGTGGGGATTTCCGTCTCCAGAGTAGGATCGGCGGCTCAAATTAAAGCTATGAAACAAGTCGCTGGTAAATCAAAATTGGAATTGGCCCAATTCGCCGAATTAGAAGCCTTTGCACAATTTGCTTCTGATCTCGATAAAGCTACTCAGAATCAATTGGCACGAGGTCAACGATTACGTGAGTTGCTTAAACAATCCCAATCAGCTCCTCTTACGGTGGCAGAACAGATAAGTACTATTTATACCGGAACGAATGGTTATCTTGATTCATTAGAAATTGGACAAGTAAGGAAATTTCTCGTTGAGTTACGTACTTACTTAAAAACGAATAAACCTCAGTTCCAAGAAATCATATCTTCTACCAAGACATTCACTGAGGAAGCGGAAACGCTTTTGAAAGACGCTATTCAGGACCAAATGGAACGTTTTCGACTTCAGGAACAATTATAAATAGAAAATTCTAACTTAATGGAATATAGAGAAATCGATTCAAAATTGCGTCCAATAGGATTTGAACCTATACCAAAGGTTTAGAAGACCTCTGTCCTATCCATCACATATCTATTTATATTTTAGAATCTTTTTTATAATCTTTATTTCTTTATTCTTATTTTATTCTAATAATACTTTATTAGACTTTATCAAAAATTAGAACAATATTATTAATAATTAGAATATATTATTCTGTAATTAGAATATTATTAATTAGAATATAACAAATAATAATATATTATCATAATAATATATTAAAATATTAAACAATATAATATATAAATATATCAAATATAATACATAATTATATTAAATCTAATATATCACGATTTAAAATTATTATATATTGCCTTTTCATTTCACCTTCACTTCGGATTCTTTCTACAAAACTACAAAAGGCAATTCAAAATAAAAAAGAAAATTTTTATTTATGTTTTATCTAGTTGTTTAGAATTTTTAAATTCTATTAGAAAATTTTATTTTATTAGAGAATAAAAACAGAAACTCAAAATCAAAGTTGAGTATGAATATTAAAATTGAAAGAAATTGAATTTTTATTGATTTCTATTTCTATATTTATTTATATTTTTATGTTTTTGTAATAATTTATTACATTTATATTTATTTAATATATTATCATATAATTATATTAATATATAATGATTGGACGCTTTTCTATTCCAATTTTTTCTTTTCTTTTTCTATTTGTATTTTGTCTTCATAATAAAAATTAAAAAAAAAAATGCAAGATATTTTTAGGAATTTCCATATATATATATTTTTATTCCATATATATATATTTTATTATTTATTATAATATATTATTTTTATTATATATATTATTTAATATATATTTTTTATTTATATAAAATATATATTTTATTTTATATAATTTTTTTATATATTTTTATTATTTATATATTTTATATATATATTTTTTATATATATATTTAATATATATATATTTTTATTATTATATATTTTTCTATTTTATTATTTATTTTTATTATTTTTTTTTTTTTTTTTTTATTAATATTTTTATAATTAAATGAATAAATTAATAATTAAATGATGGTAATAATTAAATGATGGATTAATTCTTCTATCTTCTATAATTATTCTATTTCTATAATTATTTTCTATTTATTTATTATATTTATATTTCTTTTAATTCTTATTATTTTAATCTTATTTATATTTTATATATTTTAAAATATTTATATATTTAAATATTTGGACATTATTTATATTTTAAATTTTTTAATATATTATTATATATTTTAATTAATATTATATTATTAATTAATATATTAATTATTATATTTATTATAATATTTAATTAATTTATATTATTATTATATTTTAATATATATTTAGAATATATTATATATAATTAATCATATATTTAAAATATTATTATATATTTAAAATATTATTATATAAATAAAATTTTTATATATAAATTTTAGAATATATTAAGTATCTCTATTTTTTAGGAGAGTATTATAGGGATATTAAGCGGATTAGCGGGAATCGAAACCCGCATCGCTAGCTTGGAAGGCTAGGGGTTTATAGTCGACGTTGATTCATCATCTTTAATTTAACGTCTCTAATTCAAAAACCGAACATGGAAACTGTTGGTTTCATTCGGCTCCTTTATGGAATCTTGGAAAATTTCCAAGCTTAATCCAGCTATTAAGGGGCGAGCGAAAAAAAAAATTGACCCATAACATTTCTTGTCCAGCTTTTCTTGTTCTTAATGGTATTAAAACAAGGCGCTTTCTAGATGATCCCTCTAGATGAGTGGGATTTTAATAATCTTTCTAGTTTACCTTTCGTTCTCTATTTTCTATTTGAAAATCCTTAGAAAAAGCATTTTGTTTCCACCGAGCTAAAAAAAAGAAGTCGACTGTTCTTATAGTAAACTAAAACGACATCCTTTAAATACTTATTTTGCTTCAATCTCGACTATACAAAACAAAACAAAGAAAAAATTTGAAGATTTTAGTTGCGATTAGAAATAACACTTTTTCTGTCTTTTTCCAATTCAGATCCTTTACTCATACTCATTCATTTTAAAGTATTGATCAAATTAAAAAAAAATATTTTTCGTCTAATTTCATAATCCAAATTTCTCAATTTCTAATTGGACTCTGGATACAAATCACGAGAATGTATATTCTTCCTCGAATTTTTCATTGGAGAGGTAATAGGATTAAATCTTTTTAAGAAAATAAAAAGTTTTTCATCGGAATATGAAACCGAGGGATCCCTTAACTAATTTAGACTATTAGAATTAATAATTAATAAACCGAATCACACTTTTACACTAAACTTATATCCGCTACGATTATATTGTATAATTTAAAATGGAATCTTTTGTCGAGTAAGACAATTGAGCATTTTTTTTTTTATATATTTTCTTTAATATTTAGTTTCTTTTTTTTTTTAAGTTGTTTTATTTTTATGTTGTATTCTATTATTAGTTGTTGTTATTTATAGTTGGTATTATAAGTGAAAGTAAACTCAGCCCATAAATTCTGAAAACCAGAATAATATTCCTTAATGGAAAGATTTCCTTGGGAATAATTAGCAATATCACTCTCCAATTGAAAACGTCTTACAGTATTGTCTTGATTGTAGACCTTTTTTAAACAATCCCACATGACTTTTGCAATTTTAGAAGACCTCAGATTAGGAGCAATAAGAGGGTCGACTGACCCCATAATCCATGTCATTACTCTTGCTTCTTTAACTGTCCAGTGAAGCAACTCCTTAGCATCTTTAGGAGCTAGATCATTTCCATCAATATGGCCCAACAATTCTTTTTCTGTAATAAAGAGTTAGAATTGAGATTTTCATGAAGAGTAATTTTTTCCAGTGAAATGAACATGAAAACTCTCAATTGCGTTTGAAGTGGCCATCTCAAATAGCACAAGGAGACCAAAAATGCAAAATTAGTAATAACAAAACTAGGAGCAGGTCAACCAGAAAAAGCAACAAACCCACCAAGACAAAAATCCTACACCTAGAAAGTTGCATGATAGAAAAATATCCACCAGAATTTCTTCCAAATGAAGAGAACCTCCAAATAGAAATTCAGAATTTCTATGAATTAATATAAAAATAATATATATAAGAATTCTATAAGAATATATTCCTATAAGAAATTTCCTATAAGAAATATAGAAAAATATATAAATAATATAAATAAGAATAGAAAAATAATATAAATAAGAATATAAACAATGGAGTCGAACAGTGGCCATGAATAGCCACCAAATGGAGCAAGTGATCGCCTATGGTACAAATATTATGCTCTGTCAACTTAATTAGATACTTCAAAATCAAGATTGTGTTTTTTTATTCTTTGTGAAGGTTTATTATTAGGCTTCCTATACAAAAATATAAAAATATATTGATCTGTATCTCATATCCGTATACAGTTTCAATTAATGAAATCCTAGTTTGATTTTTCTCAAAAAAAAAATTATTGGGTAAATAATTATAGTTTAATATGCATCATTTAATTTTAATAGAATATTGATATAAGGGTATACTTGGAAAAGTAAAAAGTTTAGTGTAATTATATTAACTAAATTTTATTAATCATATCTAGAAAAAAATTATAGGACCGAAGAATTAAATAGCATATATTAAATTAAATATGCATATATTAAATTAAATAGACATATATAGATATATAAAAGAATAGAAAAGTAATTATGAAAAAAAAGTAATTAGGAAAGTAATAAAGAGAAAAGTAATAAAAAATCCTTTTTTTTTTTTTTCCATTTTCAAGTGTTACTTGTTTTGTAATATAACATAGTAATTATCCTTTAAAAATCGGGAGAGGTGGCTGAGTGGACTAAAGCGTCGGATTGCTAATCCATTGTACGAGTTATTCATACCGAGGGTTCGAATCCCTCTCTTTCCGGTCTCGGCAATGACGTGGAATTTTTTGTATTTTTTCGTTCAAATTTAGCAAATTTTATTCTTCATGTCCAGGATTTCGTCTTAGTGCCCGCTCTCCAATACCATTGGTTAATGATGTATGTAAGTATGATGATATTGGGCTATGCAGCTCTTTCGTGTGGATCATTATTTTCAGTACCATTTCTAGTAATCACAGTTCGAAAAATTATAAGAATTGTTGATAAAAACAACAATTTATTAAATGATTCATTTTCTTTTAGTGAGATACAATATATGGTGGAAAGAAATAATGTTTTAAGAAATATTTCTTTTCTTTCTTCTACTAATATGAATTATTATATGTCTCAATTGATTCGACAGTTAGATGAATGGAGTTATCGTATTATAAGTATAGGGTTTATCTTTTTAACCATAGGTATTCTTTCGGGAGCAGTCTGGGCTAATGAAACTTGGAGATCATATTGGAGTTGGGACCCAAAGGAAACTTGGGTATTTATTACTGTAATACCCCGAATTTTTTATTTTCGAAACTTTTGAATTTAATTTAAATCAAAAATTGAAAATTTTCACATGTGGGCTACAAATAGAAACACAGTCTCAAATCAAGCCCAATTCTGTGATATTGGGCCCAAGCCCAAAATAAGGCTATAGAAAAAAAGAGTACAGGGATTACTGGCATAAAATCAACGATTGGATTCAAAAAGCATAGCCTCGGGCCAATTTTGTGGAAGAAAAAATTGAACTTGAATAAAGGGCAGAATTAAGACAGATTGCAAATTAAAACTTAAAATATTAAGCATAACAAACATTTTGTTCTTGAAGATAATTGTATTTTTATTTTGACCTGGATTATTAATTGTTATCATATAAAAATGGTAGAAAAATAAAGTCAGGTAGATAAAAAATCCTTCTTTATTAAAACTCACCCAATCAAAAATCCCCTCAATCTTTCCAAATCAAAAAAAGAATAGAGGAAAATTCCTGTTTTTACTACAATATCTTAATTTGAATTATATTATGATTCAATAAAATTCAGTTTAATTCTATATCTACACATTACCAAAATCCGGTATAATAAGCTTAATATATTTCCTAGATTTACACAAAACGGTTTCATTTATTTTTTTAATTCTGCATGTTAAAACGAGCAACAATCATATCAATATAAAGAGCTTGGGATAAACCTATTATCTTATTCTTGCGATCTCGCATAAGCTTAATCCCTAGAATATGAGCTGCTTCTCCTAAGTCCTTCATATCAAAATGTTTGGACAGGATTCTTCCTTATTTGATTTATCATTCATCACTTCTCATACAATTGGGGGAGTAGATAGGAGTTAATTTTTAATGGAAGATATCAATTTCAATGTCTGTGCCTGTTAAAATCTATATATATAAATAATAAATAAATATAAATAATAAGATTATTAAAATAATCTAACATCTTATACTTAAGTGAGAAATCAAGGCTTAAGGGTCAACTAATTCTCATTCTTAAAACAAACCAAGAATTTAATATTTCAAGAGCAAATTTTGAAAATAATTTTATGCACATTCATAAAATATGTTCTGCTTCCTAATATATAACATTAAATCAATGGGCAGAAATGCATGAATTTTGAAAATTTTGTGGGGACAATTCAAAAGAAAGATTCATGGGAGTAACAGCAGAGTATGATGCCAAAATGATCTGCGAGAAGTTCTTTTGGGAGGTCGTTTCAAATAAGAGCAGTAAAAATACGCTAGTTTAAGCATACCTCCCACACTTATTTTCAACATTGTCCCCAATGTTGACATCAGTTCGGCTGTGGGGCTCAGATATCAAACAAAACTTTAGAGAACATTAGGGTGAGCATTATTTAATCCATAAACAACAAATTCATGCACGTAAATAAAAGAAAAACAAGACAAAAGAGGAATAATGATTAATATAGGACTAAAGATAACAAAAGTAAGAGGCTAAGTTAAAAAGACAACAATAAAACTTAACAATGCAAAACATCAAGTACCTAAGAAAATGAAAATGAAACATAAAAAATGAAAATTACTAAAAAGAAATCCTAAAATAGGCAATCTCAGAATGATGGTGAGTCATCAAAATCAGGGAGGAGGCGGAGTATGGTGTGAGTGAGCTGATGAATGCTCTCCTCGATGCGGTCTAAGCGCTCAAGCGCTTGATGCTGGAAAGATGAAGGCGGAGCAGGCGCTTCTAGATCATTTGGCAGGTCGTCTGAGGTGGCAGTAGGGTCAATGGTAAGGCTCGGTAATGGAATGCCGGTGTCAGGGACTAAAAGCTCTTCCCCATACCTGTTGATTAGGATAGAAACACCTATGCATTTCTTGAGTAGGCCCGTATAAATGAGAGTTTTGCGATTTATGCAGTCAACCGGTGGCAATGCCTCAAAAATTGGGTCATCAAGGGTGAAAACATTTAAGCTAATAGCAATTGCAGTGATGAGACCGCCAAAAGCAATGACTCCCTTCTGGCGAAAGGCAATGTGAAGCATGGGGTCAATGATCTAGGTTGCAAGAGAGAGTTTCTGATTGTGGTAAAAAGCTGAGAGCAAGAACAGCTCTTGGGAAGAAACATGGCCTTGGCTCTTTCCGCAGGCAAAAATGGTGTTGGCTAAGAATGAGTGAATAATTTGTAGCACAACACTGTCAATTTCATTAGATTTAGCTTGCCTATCGCCAAATCCATAATTCGATCATAGATAAATAGATCCATTTATCCTCGTTTGGCACTTCACTTCATTCAAATAATGGGTTCTTTCTTTGAATTTGTTGTGATACAATAAGTTTTTTTTATTGTAATTGTATTGAAACAAAAAAAATGGATAACAATGGAATGAATAAGACAGGAGGCGGTCCGCAAATTTTCACTTATTCTATTTCTATGGTTTTATCTGAGAATTTCGTGTCTTTTTTTTATTCCAATTTTTGCTAATTTCGTGTTTTGATTGCCTAGTGCAATTCCATTTTTTTATTCCGATTGTATCTACATATTCTAATTTTTTTCGGGTTGCTAACTCAACGGTAGAGTACTCGGCTTTTAAGTGCGACTAGCATCTTTTACACATTTGTATGAAGAAAGGGATTCGTTCAGACCATCGGTAGAGTTTGTAAGACCACGACTGATCCTGAAAGGAGGGGATGGAAAAAAGAGCATGTCGTAGCAATGGAGAATTCTAAGAATCCTTTTTTTCCGGATCATTCCAAAAAAACCGTTTTTGAATTTTTGGTGCGGAACAAAAAAAATGAATTGAATTCAAAGTTGGGTCGAGTGAATAAATGGATAGAGCTCTACGGCCCCAATTATAGGGAAACAAAAAGGAACGAGCTTCTGTTCTCAATTTGAATGATTACCTGATCTAATTAAACGTTAAAAATAAATTAGTGCCTAATGTGGTAAAGGTTTTTCTCATGAGTAAATTATCGATTTTTTTATGAGTCCTAATTATTAGGCATTCCCTTTATGGGTTAGCCATGAATGTGTAGAAGAAGCAGTATATTGATAAAGAAAAGATATTTTTTTCCAAAATCAAAAGAGCGATTGGGTTGAAAAAATAAAGGATTTCGAACCGTCTTCTTATCCTATAACGAACATAAATCAATTAGATGGCAAAAGATAGGATAGAGAATCCGTTGATGAATCCGCCTGTCTCCGAGGTATCTATTCTTTTCTTACTATAATACCTTGTTTTGACTGTATCGCACTATGTATCATTTAATAACCGAATAGATCCCCTATCTTTGGTTCAAATCGAATTTGAAATGGAGGAATTTCAAGTATATTTAGAACTAAATAGATCCCGCCGACACGATTTCCTATACCCACTTATTTTTCGGGAGTATATTTATGCACTTGCTCATGAGCATGGTTTAAATAAATCGATGATTTTTTTTGAAAATCAGGGTTATGGTAATAAATTCAGTTCACTAATTGTGAAACGTTTAATTCTTCGAATGGATCAACAGAATCGTTTGATTAGTTCTGCTAATGATTCCAACCAAAATCCGGTTTTTGGGCACAACAATAATTTGTATTCTCAAATGATAGCGGTAGGATTTGCAGTCATTGTGGAAATTCCATTTTCCTTACGATTAATATCTTACTCACAAGGGGCAGAAGTCGCAAAATCTCATAATTTACAATCAATTCATTCAATATTTCCTTTTTTAGAGGACAAATTCTCACATTTAAATTATGTGTTAGAGGCACTAATACCTCATCCCATCCATCTAGAAATCTTAGTTCAAGCCCTTCGCTACTGGGTAAAAGATGCTTCTTCTTTGCATTTATTACGGTTCTCTCTCTACGAGTATTGTAATTTGAAGAGTTTTATTACTCCAAAGAAATCTATTTCGATTTTTAATCCAAGATTATTCTTGTTCCTATATAATTCTCATACATGTGAATACGAATCCATTTTCCTTTTTCTCCGTAATCAATCTTCTCATTTACGATCAACATCTTCTGGGGTCTTTCTTGAACGAATTTTTTTCTATGGAAAAATAAAGTATCTTGGCGAAGTCTTTTATAATGATTTTCAGAACAACCTATGGTTGTTCAAAGACCCTTTCATACATTTTATTAGGTATCAAGGAAAGTCAATTCTGGCCTCAAAGGATACGTCTCTTCTGATCAATAAGTGGAAATATTACTTTGTCGATTTATGGCAATATTATTTTTACCTGTGGTCTCAATCAGGAAGAGTCCGTATAAATCAATTATCTAAATATTCTCTCGACTTTCTGGGCTATCTTTCAAGTGTGCGATTAAATCCTTCAGTGGTACGGAGTCAAATGCTAGAAAATTCATTTCTAATAGATAATGCTGTGAAGACGTTGGATACAAGAATTCCAATTATTTCGCTCATTGGATCATTGTCTAAGGCGAAATTTTGTAACACATTAGGGCATCCCATTAGTAAGCCGACGTGGGCCGATTCCCCCGATTCTGATATTATTGACCGATTTGTGCGGATATCCAGAAATCTTTCTCATTATCACAGTGGATCTTCAAAAAAAAAAAGTTTGTATCGAATAAAATATATACTTCGGTTTTCTTGTGTTAAAACTTTGGCTCGTAAACACAAAAGTACTGTCCGTGCTTTTTTGAAAAAATTAGGTTCGGAATTTTTGGAAGAATTCTTTACGGAAACGGAAGAAGAACATGTTTTTTCTTTGATCTTCCCAAGAGGTTTTTTTGCTATGCGAAAGGTCTATAGGGGACGAATTTGGTATTTGGATATTATTTGTATCAATGCTCTGGTCAATCATTCATGATTGGTTATGAAATTATGTAAATTCAATTATCAATTACAATAAAAATGGTAATTTTACGAAATGATGAAGAGATAACAAACGAATTTATTCATTTCTAGTATTAAATGTTCAGGCAGTAAGAATAAGAGGGGATTGGCCGAGTATTCCGCTTTTTTTTTAGAGTCCTGTTTAGGGAATAAACAGGGTTTTAGATGGATACATAGAGAAAGCCGTGTGCAATGAAAAATGCAAGCACGGTTTGGGGAGGGATTTTTTTTTTCTTTTAAATTTCAATTTATTTAATTGAAACAAGGAAATTATCTACTCCATCC
Source organism: Jatropha curcas (assembly GCF_014843425.1). The sequence goes on along the minus strand of NW_023590789.1, from coordinate 10,063,420 downwards.
GACTAGTTCCGGGTTCGAGTCCCGGGCAACCCATTTTTAGTATCATATCGAAACGCTATTCCTATTTATTATCATATTAAAACGCTATTCCTAATAGAAGATAGGAATGATTTGGATATATATCATATGTATATCAATCTGTATTTTCTTTTTCTAACTTAAGAATAAGAAAAAAAAATGATAAATCTAGATACGATCCTAGATGTATATTTTCTATTTTCTATTTGATATTGGTTGACACGGGTATATAAGTCATGTTATACTGTTGAATAACAAGCCTTCAATTATCTAGTTCTAGATAATTTGTGCGCTTGGGAGTCCCTGATGATTAAATAAACCAAGATTTTACCATGACTGCAATTTTAGAGAGACGCGAAAGCGAAAGCCTATGGGGTCGCTTATAACAAGCCCTCAATTTTTCTATTTCGACTTTAGGTAGAGGAAAAATTTCCCCGTTTGTTCTGCGCTTTCTGGGGGGGAGTCCCTGGATGATTAAATTAAACCAAAGATTTTACCATGACTGCCACATTTTAGAGAGACGCGCAAAGCGAAAGCCTATGGCGTCGTTTCTGTAACTGGATTAACCAGCATGAAAAAACCGTCTTTACATTGGCCATGTTTGGTGTTTTGATGAATCCCTACTTTAATTGACCGCAAACTTCTGAATTTATTATCGCTGTTCATGCTTGCCCACCGTCCGGTAAGATATTTTGATCGGTATCCTGAACCTCGTTCTGGTCGTCGTTACTTGTATGGAAACCAATATGTATTTTCTGGTGGCCATTATTCCCGTACTGGCTGCGGCTATAGGTTTGCCCATTTACCCAGATATGCGGAACGGGCATCCGTGATGAATGGTCTATACAATGGCGGTCCTTATGACGCTGAACTGTTCTACATTTCTACGTGGTTGTAAGCTTTTACATGGTCCGTGAAGGGGAACTTAGTTTCCGTCCTGGGTATGCGCCCTTGGATTTTCGCTGTTGCCATATTCAGCTCCGGTGTTGCAGCTGCTAGCTGCTTTTTACTTGGATCTATCCAATTGCCGTCCAAGGAAGCCTTTTCTGATGCGATGCCTCTAGGAATTCCTTCTGGGTACTTTCAAACTTTGATGATTGTATTTCCAGGCCTGAGCACAACATCCTTATGCAGCCCATTTCACATGTTAGCTTTAGGTCTGTGTATTCGGCGCCGTTCCCTTTCCATGCTGCTATGCATGGTTCCTTGGTAACCTCGGTATTTAGATCAGAGAAAACCACAGAAAATTGAATCTGCTATGAAGCGTTTACAGATTCGCGTCAAGAGAAGAAACTTATAATATCTAGCCGCTCATGGTTAAAATTTGGCCGATTGATCTCTCCCCAACTATGCTATTTCAACAATTCTCGTTCCTTACATTTCTTCTTAGCTCGCTTTTGGCCTGTAGTTAGGTTATTGGTTCCACTGCTTAGGTATTAGCACTATGCGCTTCAACCTAAATGGTTTCAATTTTCAACCAATCCGTGAGTTGAATTATCGAACAGGTCGTGTTAATTAATACCGGGCGTTGATATTATTAACCGTTATGCAACCCTCCTGGTATCGAAGTGTATGCAGAACCGCTACATGCTCATAACTTCCCTCGTAGACCTAGTGCTGTCGAAGCTCCATCCTATAAATGGATAAACGACTCTCGATCTTAGTTGTGTACGATTCTTGAAAAACTATAAACATAAAGGAGCAACTACCAACCCTTTTTGATAAAAAGAAGACCAATTGGTATCCTGGCTCCTTTTTGATAGTTTTTTTAGAGTATTCAGATTTAGTAATATATATAGTAATATATATAATATATATCTATATATATTATACTCATATTTTTTTTGATATTTTGATTTTACCTAACTTACACTAAACAAAAAAAATTACATAAACATAAAAAAGTTTTTTTCTTACTTCAATACAAAAAAGAAAAAAAAAACAATCATGATTTTATGCGGCTGGTTTCTGATTGAAGTATTCTATTACTCTTGCTCCTATTTTTTTTTTATTCTATTTTTCTTTTCAGTTCGATTTCAAATAAAAATATTAAAAGATAAAGCTTTCATGTTATGTCTTTTGGCACTGCTTCTTTGTAGTTGTTATTCTCTATCTCTGTACTTTGTATCCTTACTAACGATATAAGATGAAGAAAGAAAAGAAAAAATAAATCTAAATGCTCAGCAATTTCATCTAGAAATTGAAATCCTCTGCTTCATACTCTTTTATTCTAATCTACACTTTTGAGATAAAGTATAAATATTAGGGCGGATGTAGCCAAGTGGATCAAGGCAGTGGCATGGCTGACATCCACCACGCGCGGGACGGGGGTTCAAATCCCCGTCGTCGCCCAATCAATACCGAACCCAAAAAAATCACCCATCACAGAGAAGAAAAGGATAGGGCGAGATGGCTCCTGGAATTGCGAGCTTAACTCGCATTTTTGGTCTCTGTATTAGCAGCGCAGTTGAATCTGCATTTTCTTGCAAAAGCAAGAGAATCGCTATTGTCTAGAAAAGACCAGAGAAGGCCCAGAATTGTAGAGTTCAAAAGACAAAAGTCGCCACAAGATTGTCCACCTTTTTCGAGATCAAATCAGCCACAATGGGTTAATAGAGATGAGACTTGTTGGGAGGGGCATCACGCAAGGTTTATAAAGGTCTCTTCCATCTGGAGGAAATGTTGGCCAGTGAAAAATTCGAGAGGCTTACAATGCGTACTACGCGCACCTGTTTGCGCAATCCTTCCCACCACTGCGAGTTTGCCAAAACAGATGCTGGTGCTTGTCAAGGCACAAGCAAACTTTTTCAAGCTTCAATTGCCCTGTAGAGGCGGACTGAGTTAGTTCCTGCGTTTTTTCAGTTCCTACCCCAAATCAATAGGGAGCCCTCAAAAAAACTGACTGCATTTTAGCTTAAAATTCTGCAGTTTCCTGTCATGGAAGCAGTTTTGAACTATAAAATACAAATTTGGCGCGGTTGCTTCTGCTGCTTACGTATCGTCACGGTAGAATGCAAGAGACAAATCATCACAGAGATCGTGAAGCCCTGGCACATATAATGCTTGAATGCAGATTTTCAATGCCCGGGGATTTTGGTCCGGAACGATTTTGATATTCTGCGCTGCTCTCCAAACTGTGCAAGACTGATGTGACCACGCTTGTGGGTAGTCGCGTAGTTAGAAGTGCGAACTTGGGGACAGCCTTTTGAAGATGACAAACTGGCGTGTTGATTATGCTGTCGGGAACTTGTGGAAAAGAAGAAACCTAATAGGCTGCCTATCCAAGGGGAGGACAGTTTGAGGCCACTTAGAGATGAGGCATGCTTCATTGCTGCGCCGGCTTCTTTGTGTGCACCCAGACTATCTGACGAATAGGCCAAGAGTAAGAGATGCAGCAAGGATTCTTAAGGAGAAGCACGCACTACCATCGTGCCAGCCAGTAAACCAAGGGTGCCAGGATTAGGCCCTGTTTTTGCCAAATTGCATACAGAGGAAAATACTGAATGTTGTTGCGACGATCGACCCAATATGATGTCCGCCATATTATGACCCGATAGCGATCCAGTTTAAACTAGGACTAGTACATTAAAGTCCAGATGAATTTAGATCATTGAGTTGTCACTGATTTTGTTTCCTTTTGTTAATAATTTGCCATTTGGCAACTTGCTGAGATATTGAGAAAACATGCTGTTAGTATTCTAAAAGAATTTGAAATGATAATGGGTCGGTTTCATGCCTAAAGTAAAAGTGCTTGTTTATTTGCTTTAACAATATCCCAATCTGCACATTCAGGCAACAAAAAACAATAGATTTTTCGTTTCCTCTGCTCACAGGCTTGTGTTCAAGACACCTGAATCTCCAAAGACCACTCCAATTTCATCGATGATACCTTTTGTTGACCTACTTAATCACTGCTTAAAAACCGCGCTCTATTGAGCCACTGATGGGTAGGACGATTATCTAAAATGGCCCTATAATTAATTGGCACCGGGACTCCACCCCGCCCAACGATAATTTAATAATAATTATAAATTTAATAATAATTATTAATCTAATAAGGATATCATCATATACATAAAGAATCTTAAATAAAAAAAAAAAAAATAGCCAGCCACTCGCAAAGGCCTAAGCCCATATAGCCTCGGCCCACTAGGAGCCTTTCCGCCAAGTTTTTTGTCCACTTCTTCTTTATAAACTTCTTCATTAACAACTAAAGGTTGCAACAAAAAACAGCTGCTACTGACTAGTTGTGAACTGTACGCATTGAGCTGTAAACGGCTACCTTTGCCTTGGGAAAAGCAAGCGTCTGATCAGATCAATCAAGCGAATTCAAGTTAATCAAGGACTGGGCCCTGTCCGAGTGACGCATTGCCGAGGAGTGCCATAGCAGCAGACGGTACAAATAAGCCAGTGAAAATGAGGACTAGGAGAGTTGCTCACGACGCAAGCCCACGCGTGGTCACGTGAAGCGAATACGAATCCACCCGTGGGTTTGCTACGTGATTCGCTTTCGACGTCTCGTCGGAGTGACGATTGCGTCCATCCTGATTGAAGAACTATTACAGAAAGGAGCGCAGGGGGCCTGTCCTTATGTATGTTTAAAGGGGGTACCTCTCTTCTCTGCATGTGCGCATATCTATTGCTGTCCTATCTTCCTTGAAGTAGTGAGTCGGGCGATTAAGCCCGTGGCCGATACCGCCCGAAAAACGAAGGACTTTTATTTTCGCAAACTTAGAGCTTCCAACGTTCTATAAATAGAAGCGCTTTCAGCTATATTTTCAAAGAGAGACGTAGGGTAGAAAAAAAAAAACCCATAGATAGCAATGATAGGGCATTCCCCCTTCCAGACTTGCCACGCCATTCCGGGGCGAAAATTGTCCAACTCACCCTCTCTCTCTT
>NW_023590789.1:10034381-10058003 GCF_014843425.1 Jatropha curcas | reverse complement strand
GGTACTAGGAAATGGAATCCTAGAATGGCGCCATATATCTCTGCAAAACGTAAGGGTATTCATATTACAAATCTGACTAGAACCGCTCGTTTTTTATCAGAAGCTTGTGATTTAGTTTTTGATGCAGCAAGTAAGGGAAAACAATTCTTAATTGTTGGTACCAAAAATAAAGCCGCTGATTCGGTGGCGCGGGCTGCAATAAGGGCTCGGTGTCATTATGTTAATAAAAAATGGCTCGGTGGTATGTTAACAAATTGGCCCACTACAGAAACGAGGCTTCATAAGTTCAGGGACTTGAGAACAGAACAAAAGACGGGGGGACTCAACCGTCTTCCGAAAAGAGATGCAGCTATGTTGAAGAGACAATTATCTCGCTTGCAAACATATCTGGGCGGGATTAAATATATGACGAGATTGCCTGATATTGTAATCATCGTTGATCAGCAAGAAGAATATACGGCTCTGCGAGAATGTATCACTTTGGGAATTCCAACAATTTGTTTAATCGATACAAATAGCGATCCCGATCTCGCAGATATTTCGATTCCAGCAAATTGATAGACGCTATAGCTTCAATCGATTAATTTATTTAATAAATCTAGTATTTGCAAATTTGTGAAGGGCGTTCTAGCTATATACGATCCCTGCATTAATAATAAAGATAAATAAAATTATTTTGTGAACTCCATAGATTTATGAATCGCGTTACATTCGGAATCGTACAAAGAGATAAAAAATAAACCTGGTTATATTATGCGATTTATTGGTATCTAAAAATACATTTAAAGCGGGCAAGTCGAAAAAAAAAGATTGATTGAATCAAAATAATTCCTTTATAAAGTTATTCTTTGCTTTCAGAGGGCAATGATGAATGTTTCTTATCATGTTCCATAACACACTAAAAAGGGTTATATGAATATATCGGTTGGAAGTAGGCCAGCATTTCTATTGAAATAGGAGGTTTCAAGTCCATGGCCCAAGTATATTACGTCTTGGTTGTAATTACTACTCTTATTAGGTTCAGCCTTGTAGCTGTCGGAAATCACAAAAACCATTTCCGACTGGCGGCAGAATTCTTCGAATTTGTCCTTGAATTCATTCGGGAATGTGAGCAAAACTCAGATTGGAGAGGAAATATGGCTCATGGAGTCCCCTTTATGGAAATATTGTTTTTATTTATTTTTGTATCTAATTGGGCGGGGCGCTTTTTGCCTTGGAGAATCATAGAGTTACCTTCATGGGGAGTTAGCCGCACCTTACGAATGATATAAATACTACCGTTGCTTTGCTTTTACTTACGTCAATAGCATAGTTTTTATGCGGGCCTTAGGAAAAAAAGGTTAGGTCTAGTTTCAGCAGAAATACATTCAGCCAACTCCCAACCTTTTACCATTAACTTTAGAGATTTTCACAAAACCTTTATCACTTAGCTTTCGACTTTTTCGGAAATATATTTAGCGACGGATTAGTAGTTGTTGTTCTTGTTTCTTTAGTTACCTTCAGCTTGGGTTCCTATACCGTCATGTTCCTTGGATTATTTACAACGAGTATTCAAGCTCTCTATTTTTGCAAACTTAGCGCGCTTATATAGGGCGAATCCCATGTTGGGCATCATTGACTACTTTTCGAAATACGCTTTAGTGCAAGCAATTAGCCGTTTGTTCAAGATAATCTTACTGTATACTTAATGAACATAAATTACCTTACATCAACATAAAGAGATCAACATACAAATAGCAAAAAGGTCTATACGATCTAAAGGAATTAATAATAAAAAAAAAGATTACGATATTAGGAATTGAAAAAAAAAAGGAAAGAGAATCTAAAAAGATTCTTTTTCTTAGAATTTCCTTTTGATCATTTATACCTTTTCAAGAATATTCTCTTCTTTATATTGTCTGATTTTTTGTTCATTCAATTCCAATCTTTAGGAGTATCAATACTGAAGTAAAAATTCTTTATTTGTTTACAACGTGTGATTAAAAAAAGAGGTTCGTTCTATAGGGCGATTTCCATTTCAGTCGTTTTATCAATTCAACGATTGAATCAAAAAAAAAATTTTTCAAATTTTTAAATTTTTAAATAAATAATAAATTACAGGAAACTTAGATCAACCAAAACCAAAGACTTCGATTTCTATGCAATGATTCAGACTAAGTGTGAATTCGACCATTTAGATTGATTTATCCATGTTGGGATAATGATAAGGAAGAAGAAGGAATTTACAAAAAATGAGATTTCAGAAAAGCGATTGTAGGAAAGTGAATCCAATAGGTTATGTACTATATATATGGCTATAAGACAAACTTTTCTTTTTGTGAATATTTTTCAAAATCAAAATGATTTTAGAATCCGATGAATCTAAGATATGGAATAGTTGGTTCTACGTTATGGAAGAAGGGACGATGTATATGTAATGTGTAAGTAATTACCCAGTTATATATGATATGGTTAAAAGGATATATCTAATCCGCCCTACTACTGGAGATTTAAGAATAAGGGATTCCAATAAAATCTTCCTTTTCGTTTGTAAATTTGAATTGAATATTGAATTAAAGAGATTAATCAAGAAAAAGAACGAAGAGTTTGAATTCAAAGAATAATTCGGAACAAAGAAAGAAATGGAAAACAAAAAAATTGTTATGAATTTCACAAAAAACTTTGTGGATAGGAACTAAAAATAGATATCGAAGTAGTTCTGATGTATTCAATAATATTAATTATTTCTTAATTTCAATTCGGAATTTTTAATTACTCGGACTGGATGAAAATCTTACTTGATGGAATGGAATAATTAAGATCATAATTTATTGGTTCGATTGTATCATTTACCATTTCTTATTTTATTTTGGTGCGAGGAACTTATCATGAATTCCATTGATTCTGCCGCTTCCGTTATTGCTTGCTGGGTTGGCTGTTGGGCTTGCTTCTATGGACCCTGGGAGTTGGTCAGGATACTGCCGCGGCCAGCGTAGAAGGTATGCAGACCAACCGAGGCGGAGGGAAAAAATACGAGGTACTTTATCTGCTTAGGTCTGGCTTCTTATGAAGCTTTTAACAATTTATGGACTTGGTGTGTGCATTAGCACTTTTATTGCGAATCTTTTTGTTTAACCTTATTAAAATATAAAAAAAATACGTATTTTTTTTTATTTGCCTTGACTTGCTGCTTGTTTATTCGATTATATGTCAAGATTTCATTCCTACAATTCAATTACTTATTTATTTGATTGGACAATAAAACCCACGGAAAGACTTGATCGTGAGTGATGAGAATTTTATAACTGATGAAGAGATTTTATCTGGGTGTCAATAATTATAAAAAGATCAGTATTATATACCATAATGAAGGCCTTAATGTGGTTCTTGCTTATTTTGAATTTTGTATCTTTATCTTGACACACTTGCAGTAGAATATCCAATAAATCTTTAACTTCTTTGTCATCACCATTATTTCTCTTATATATATCCCAAATTGGGATAAAATATATAATCAAACAAGTATTAATAATGTTTGTATACTGATTAATTATGTCGATTATCTAATAGATTGTAAGATTAGATTATTATATTTAATCTCAACAAATCTTGCTATTGCAATGATTCAAAATAAACATACCTTTAAACTTGAACAAATTAAAATACACCAATATTAACTTTGATTGTTGCAAATCATAAGTTATCATTTTCATGAGAGTGGTAGAACGAAATGGTGCTGATAATGTGTTATAAAATAATATAAAATTTGAGAGAGAAATAAAGGGAGAATAGAGAGAATAATGAGAGAATATGAGAGTATATATATTATTGATGAGAAACCACATATAATAGTTACATGAGTGGAACACTAATAGAGTCCTACACAAATTAAGAAGAAAGAGATAGAGTCCTACACAAATTAGGAAGACAGAGTTTGCAGTAATTAAGAATACAAGCTTCTAATCCATATAGGCATCAACTTATCTCATAACATAACCTAATATGCATATTCTTTAATGATATTATAATTAAACTTTATACTTTACCTAGTAATATTGTTATTATAATTACTATAATGTTGAAATATACTTATAGCCTTTTAATTACTAATTAGTTTTATTCCAAATAATAATAATAATAATAATAATAATAATAATAATAACTATTTTACTATCAAAACTATCAATCAATAACGTGGGACCATTAACATGGTTAAAGCTAAATTGTTTGAAGTCTAAACACAGCAAGGTACTCTTTCTACTACTATGGTTAATATAAAAATGAAATGGATTCAAAATAAATGAAATAGTTTTCGGTATAGAACACTCATGTCGAAAAAAGGAAAAAGAAACAACTTTGCTGACAAATTACAATTATACATTATACAATTCTAAGTACAATTAGAAATTCCAAATTATATGTAACTTTTTTATTTATTATTTTTTTATTATACTTTTTAGTTTTTTGATATATTTTCTATTTTGGTCAGAAGAATCCTCCGAATATTCTGGTCTTGGATTAGTAATCAGTTTCGATATTTTGGAATATGAATAGAGACGAGAGGGAGAGGGTAAGCTCATTACATTAGAAAAAAAAGATATTGGGAATTAATTCCCAATAAATAAGAAATAATTGAGCGTGAGAGCCAAATGAATCGAAAGGTTCATGTTTGGTTCGGGAAGGGATCATGGAATTTTTGAAATAAAAAAAAATGAATGGAAAGATAATCTACTTTCATTAAGTGATTTATTAGATAATCGAAAAGAGAGGATCTTGAATACTATTCGAAATTCAGAAGAACTACGCGGGGGGGCTATTGAACGGCTGGAAAAGGCCCGGGCCCGCTTACGGAAAGTTAGAAGTCAACAAACTTAGTAATTATCTAACTAAAACAAATAAATTATTAGGTATGTATTCTCCTATCTTATTAATTTGTAGAAGTCAACAAAATTAGGCTAACGCAAATAAATTCTTGCGAGTAATAATTTTGAACAACAAAGAGCGATTAATCAAGTCCGACAACGGGTTTTCCAACAAGCTTTACAAGGAGCTCTAGGAACTCTGAATAGTTCTTTAAACAACGAGTTACATTTACGCACCATTAGCGCTAATATTGGCTTGTTTGGGGTGATGAAAGAAATAACTGATTAGCCCTTTTTTTTACCTTTTACTTTATTGTAGATTGTAGGCATTATTTTTTTTCTTCCAAAAAATAATTAGGAAATACTCATGGTAACTATTAGAGCCGACGAAATTAGTAATATTATCCGTGAACGTATTGAGCAATATAATAGAGAAGTAAAGATTGTAAATACTGGTACCGTCCTTCAAGTGGGCGACGGCATTGCTCGTATTCATGGTCTTGATGAAGTAATGGCAGGTGAATTAGTAGAATTTGAAGAGGGTACCATAGGCATTGCTCATTTCACGTTAAAAATAAGTTTTATAAGATAAAATTATTAATACAATACCGCTCGCTAATGCTCCGTAAAAGCAACAGGAAGAATTGCTCAGATACCGGTGAGTAAGGCTTATTTGGGTCGTGTTATAAATGCTTTGGCTAAACCTATTGACGGTCGAGGTGAAATTTTCGCTTCTGAATCTCGGTTAATTAATCTCCTGCCAAGCTATAGAAGAAAGAAGAACGCTTCTTATCTATTACGTTAAGCTTTACCTGAAGTCTCCCGGGGAATCTTTAGAATTACCACTGCTTAACTTTCAATTCGCCTCTCACCATCAAATGAAAGCAGTAGCCACGGATACGATTCTCAATCAGCAAGGGCAAAATGTAATATGTGTTTATGTAGCTATTGGTCAAAAAGCATCTTCTGTGGCTCAGGTAGTGACCACTTTCCAAGAAAGGGGAGCGATGGAGTACACCATTGTGGTAGCCGAAACGGCGGATTCCCCAGCTACATTACAATACCTCGCTCCTTATACAGGAGCTGCTTTGGCTGAATATTTTATGTATCGTGAACGACACACCTTAATCATTTATGATGATCTTTCCAAGCAAGCACAGGCTTATCGCCAAATGTCTCTTCTATTACGAAGACCGCCGGGTCGTGAAGCTTATCCAGGAGATGTCAGGAGATGTTTTTTATTTGCATTCGCGCCTTTTAGAAAGAGCCGCTAAATCAAGTTCTCAGTTAGGTGAAGGAAGTATGACTGCTTTACCAATAGTTGAGACCCAGTCGGGAGACGTTTCGGCGTATATTCCTACTAATGTGATTTCCATTACAGATGGACAAATATTCTTATCCGCCGATCTATTCAATGCTGGAATCAGACCTGCTATTAATGTGGGGATTTCCGTCTCCAGAGTAGGATCGGCGGCTCAAATTAAAGCTATGAAACAAGTCGCTGGTAAATCAAAATTGGAATTGGCCCAATTCGCCGAATTAGAAGCCTTTGCACAATTTGCTTCTGATCTCGATAAAGCTACTCAGAATCAATTGGCACGAGGTCAACGATTACGTGAGTTGCTTAAACAATCCCAATCAGCTCCTCTTACGGTGGCAGAACAGATAAGTACTATTTATACCGGAACGAATGGTTATCTTGATTCATTAGAAATTGGACAAGTAAGGAAATTTCTCGTTGAGTTACGTACTTACTTAAAAACGAATAAACCTCAGTTCCAAGAAATCATATCTTCTACCAAGACATTCACTGAGGAAGCGGAAACGCTTTTGAAAGACGCTATTCAGGACCAAATGGAACGTTTTCGACTTCAGGAACAATTATAAATAGAAAATTCTAACTTAATGGAATATAGAGAAATCGATTCAAAATTGCGTCCAATAGGATTTGAACCTATACCAAAGGTTTAGAAGACCTCTGTCCTATCCATCTTCAAGAAGCAATTTCCAGGGTGATGTTGAGGAAGGAATTTTGGATTGCAGCTAAGTCTAGCAATAGTTATGCATTTAAGTAGCATATGAAGAATGTTGAGGCTAATAATGAGGGAAAGGCTACAAAATGGTTACTGGATATTCCCCTTTCATATTGGACTAGACATGCCTTTCATCCAGCAGCTAAAAGTATTGATGCGACAAATAACATGATAGAAAGTTTCAACGGATGGATTAGAAACTTGAGGAACAAACCAATTGTGGAGTTAATAGACTTTATTAGGCAGAAATGTATGGTTAGGCTTCATAAAAGGTTTGCAATGGCTGCTACTTGGGATGGGAGAGTGACTCTAAAATGCATGAGTGCATTGAACAGATTAATAAAAGAATCTAGACAATGCAAGATACTACCAAGTAACAATAATGAGTTTGAGGTGAGAGAGGCGCCTGTGGGCTTTTGTTGTTGACATTGGGAAAAGGACATGCACTTGCAATTATCAGGACATTTCAGGTCTTCCATGTAAACATGCTTGCATTGCACTTGGATATATGAGACTCAATGTTGAAGACTTTTGTGATGAGTATTTCATAGTAGATAAGTATATGAAGGCTTACAAAGGAGTCATTCATCCAATCCCAAATTATAACATCCCACCACAGACTAAATTTCCAGTCCTAAAGCCTCCACATGTTAAAAGGAAGCCTAGTAGACCAAAAGAAAGGAGAATAATTCAAGAGGGAGAAGCTGATCCAAGCACAGGAAAAAGATCTTGCACAGTTAGGTGTGTGACATGTGACATCCTACTGAGTCGAGTCTTTTCATAGAGTCGAGTTGAGTCGAGCTGAACCAAACCCGGTTGGGGTAGAATGGGTTTATAAGTGGACTTAGCGTCTCTAATTCAAAACCGAACATGAAATTTTGGTTTCATTCGGCTCCTTTATGGAAGATGGATAAATAAAAAAAAAGAAATAAATAAAATATAAATAAGATAAAGATAAGGCAGGAACGAAATGAAATAAGAATTTGGCCCATAACATCTATGTTAGCTTTTCTGTCTGAATGCATTCAAAACAATTCGCTTTCTAGATGATCCTTCTAGAAGAATGGGATTAGAATAGAACAATTTTTCTAGTTACTTCGTTCTCTATTTCTATTTGAGAAAATCCTTAGGAAAAGCATTTTGTTTCCGCCGAGCTAAAACAAGATGTAAATGTCTCTAGTAAACCAAAGTTATCGTTTAATAGCTATTTTGCTTCAATCTATCCCATCAAAAAAATTGAAGATTTAGTTACGATTAGAAATACACTTTTATATCTTTATCCATGGATCTTTTCCTCATACTTATTCAATTGGAAGTATTGATCCAATTGAAAAAAAAAATTTATGTTTCGTAATTTCATAATCCAATTTTTCAATTTTTAGTTAGAATATAATTTTTAAATTATATTTATATTTAATTGGCCCTTGGATCCAAATCACGAGAATGTATATTCTTCCTCAAATCTTTCGTTGAGAGGTAAAGGATTAAATCCTTTTAAGAAATAAAGTTTTTGCTCGGAATATGAATCAAACCGAGGGACCCCTTAACTCTTAGGGGGATTAATAGAACGAATCACACTTTTACCACTCACCACTTAACATCTAAGTCAGCTTTTTTGTCTGAATGGAACCAAGGCTCTCTGCTTTCTAGATGATCCCTAAAGAGTAGGAGATAGAAATTTGCCTAAATCTATCTAATCTAATTACTTCGTTCCCTAATTTCATTTAAGAGATCCTGAGGAAAAGAATTGGGTTTCCACCGAGCTGAAACAATATGCTGATGGTTCTAGTAAACCAAAACTACCGTTTTTTAGCTATTTGGCTTCCATTTCCTTTTTTAACAAAAGAAGATTTAGTTACGATTGGAAATAAATTTTTTTGTATCTTCATCCATAGATCCTTTACTCATATTTTAAAAATTGGAATCCTTAATCCAATGCAAAATTATGCTTCGCGACTCTGTACTCATAATCCAAATCCTATTTGTTTTTTGGATGCAATTTCAATTAGTCTTTGGGTACAAATCGCGAAAATGCATATTCTTCCTCAATATGCTATTGAGAGAAAAAGGAGTAAATCCTTTCTAAGAACTAAAGTTTTCATCGGAATATAAAAAACCTTAAGGACGCCTTAAGTATATCATTTCAAATTCAGTTATTAATAGAACGAATCACACTTTTACCACTAAACTATAGAAAAGGTTGTATAAGATTCAAAATAACGTTTAAGCGAAACCAGATATATTCGTAAAAACTCAGCATCGAATACACTAATTTTGTACTTGTCCACAACTTATAAATCGGAACCATCCACTGCAAAATTAATATCTCACAACCAATAAGAAAATTACCGTTGTTTCATTCAGTTTCTTCCTCATAATGTCTGGCTATCCCCATCAACCACCCAGTTACGGCTACGGCGCGCCACAGCAACCATACGGCGCCTCTCCATCGCCACCGCAACCTTACGGCGCCGCTCCACCTTACGGTGCGCAACCACCAACTCAGCCTTACGGCGGTCCATCAGCTCCTTACGGGGCTCCCTACGCACACCCTCCAGGCGACAAGCCCCCAAAGGACAAGCCTCACTCCTCTGCTCCGGGCAGCTACCCACCGTCGGCTGCTTATGGTAGCCCATTCGCCTCCCTAATGCCCTCGGCTTTCCCTCCAGGCACGGATCCCAACGTCGTCGCGTGCTTTCAACTCGCCGATCAAGACGGTAGCGGATTTATCGACGATAAGGAGTTGCAGAGAGCTCTATCGACTTATAATCAGAGCTTCAGTTTGAGGACCGTTCATCTTCTCATGTACCACTTCACCAACACCAACACAAGAAAGATCGGTAAGATTTCAAATTTTTTCCCCTTTCATTTCCAGTTTCCCTTTCCATTTCATTTTGGAGCGCGCAATTTAGCATAAAATTGTTACTAGTTTCTAATTTGTGCCGAGTGTTGAGGATAGACTAGAGTAACCAGTATGGCGTCGGACCGTCGGTTGCTTAATTACGCTTGAATTGATGTGGCTTTTGGATTCATCCGAGCATAATACACGTGGAAGCGCCTTATAAATCTCTGATTTTTTTTTTTTTTTATAATTTAAACATTAAGTTCTTTAGTTAGGTCACTAACTCTGGGCCCACTTTGTTCGTATTTATTTTTGACGCGGAGTTTGTTTGAAAAGTCTTTGCTATTTAAGAAGATTTCACATAGTACTTTTGATTGAACCTAACTATACATGCCCTCCAATTATATCTTCCAAATCGTCCACACTAACAATCCATCCTTCTCCTCCAAAGGGAGATTTTAGTAAATAACCAAAAATAACACTTGGGCACCCCCCCAGCCCAGGTTACATATTTAATATCTAGATTTAGAATCTATTTTCAAAATATTAATATTCAATACATTCAATAAAATATTATTATTAGATTAACTAATTAAATATTATATTAACAAATATTATATTATATTAACTAATTATATTAATATATTATATTAACTAATTATATTAAAATATTAAAAATTAATAATGCCATGTGATTTTATAATTAATCTATTCTATTACATGATGCATTTACCATAGGTTGGGAGGTTTATAATCCTGTTAAGAATATAATACACTATCCATTCAATTATTCAAACAAGAAAGTGCAAATTTGAAAATGCCCATTAGAACCCATTTTGCACCCCTTGTTTCACACAAAACCACATTGTTTCTTTCCCATATCTGGCATTTCCTTCAGCATGGAACTAGAAGAAGCTTCACACCTTTTATTACCCTTTGAATAAATATTCAAACCCAAATGCAGCATACTGTTTACAGTAGGGAAGAAGTGGAAAAAAAAAACAAAACTATGAGTTTTTAGATTCCGTAATTTAATTAACAATTCTGAAATTTTACATGGTATAAAAATAACGGGAGTTGTAAATTTTTGATTTTTTTCCATGACATTTTGTGCAAGTGCGGTATTAATATATAAGAAATCCCTTAATATATAATGTCTTCTTCTCTAGCCATTGGCTTGACCACAGATTCAAATCCAGTTTCCATTCTGGTTTCTTGGGAAGAGCACTGGTGTTTGTAGATTGTAATTTAAGAAAGTATTTTAAAATTAAGGCTGCTTGTAATATTGCATTTTCATAAAAAAATTGTTTCTATGCTTTATTTTAACAACAGAATGAGAAAAAAAATTTTGGGTTATCTAGAATTGTCGCGTTTATACAACAATTTCAATGTTTGAATTAAGATTAAGAGTTTATACTCTAAGACTTATCTGATCTTATCAATGCTAGTTCTTACTGTTCATATGTTATGATATGAATATACCACACCAATTAATTATGTATGGATGATGAGATTCCATTGACACAGAGCCAATTTCAATAGACTTATTGGAGGGTGTTCTGCATTTTAATGTTCATGACAATTTCCTTTCAGGGGCTGACTGAGAAATTCAAGGAGAAAGACGCTACATACTCTGGTTCAGCAACTTTCACTTATGAGGCTTTCATGTTAACTGTTTTGCCATTCCTCATAGCGTAGGATGAAAATCGAAAGTTCAACAGTTTGGACTCTGAATTTTATGTATTTCTTCAGTGCTTTTGCAGATAGTTCTCCTCCCTTGTTCATTTCCATTCACTTCTTGTATAAATAAGTATTTGTAGTTTTGTTGTAAACTTCTTAAGAGCTTAAAGAATATTTTAGTATGTTGATATATTTCTGTATTTTATGTTAATGAAAGCCGTGTAATTGGTACAACATTAATATCTAAGTCATCTGTCACCTGAAATGAAAAAATTTGCAACCAAAAAAAAAAAAAAAAAAAAAAAAATTTTAATTCTGCATGTTAAAACGAGCAACAATCATATCAATATAAAGAGCTTGGGATAAACCTATTATCTTATTCTTGCGATCTCGCATAAGCTTAATCCCTAGAATATGAGCTGCTTCTCCTAAGTCCTTCATATCAAAATGTTTGGACAGGATTCTTCCTTATTTGATTTATCATTCATCACTTCTCATACAATTGGGGGAGTAGATAGGAGTTAATTTTTAATGGAAGATATCAATTTCAATGTCTGTGCCTGTTAAAATCTATATATATAAATAATAAATAAATATAAATAATAAATGTATTTTTTTTTTTACTAAACTCGTGTTAAGATTTTTGTCGTTAGTTATAAAAAATTCGAATTCTAAAATGAATAATTCTAAATCTATCTAACAATTAAGGGACAGAGTTGATTCATATATTTTATTCACTTTACTTTTAAACTTTTAGGAAAATTTTAGAAAGACTCAAGTCAAGTCAAATAAACTACTCATAAAATGAGGGAAATGCTTATATGGTATGTTTCTTGCTTATTAACACTTTTGTTTCGCTTTTTTGTAATGTAAAAAAAAAATATGGTGATTCTTTACTTATATATATTAACTTAATTTTATTACTTAATTTTTAATATTTACTTAATTTACTTAATATTAAATATTTACATAGAATATCCATAAATAGTTTCAGTGACTAATTCTTGAGTCTATCTGATAAATAAGATGAACTTTCTAGTATTTTCGCATTCTGATTTTAGCATTCAGTTAGAAAGAATAATAACTCCAATTTTCCTTACATTAAGTCTTTTTATCACCACTACAACTAAAAAAAAAAATGGAATAACCATTATTTGTTTTAAATCGTTGATGGTTTTAATCAATATGGGGGTTTTTTCTCTTAATGAATGATAAAATAAATGTGATTTCTTACTGTAAAATAAAAACTTATTCAAATAATGATAATCGAGATAGGCAATTTCAAAATGAAATATAAAATTTCAAATATTTGAAATTGGTTTTTTATGAGTCCTTGGAACTCTAGAATATGAGATAGGCGAATCCATTCTATGGAGTCACTTGAAGATTCAAAAAAAAACTTATTTCTTTATCTTAAGGAGGCAGGGTTTTTACGGAACTTCGCCTTAATCAAACCACAATTTACTTAAGAATAATGAAATAAATACATGAATAATTGAAATAAAGGTGCGGTAATCGTATACATATATAGCTTTGCTATAACCTTTTCTCTACTATCCCCCCTTTTCTTCTTTGTATTCATACTCTATTCCATACTATTAGGGGGGGGGACTGGGCTAAAAGCATAACGAAAAAATCGATTTTTTTTTCAGTATATTCACACTCATATTGACAACAGTGTATCAAAATAAATATAATCCGATTGAGATAAATTGGATCTTATCTGTGGATCTATTTATTCCGTGTTCCATAAAATTTTCTCTTTCCATAGATTTCGTTCCATAGATTGGTTGTTTCTTTATCAAGTAATGGGTGTTTCTTGGATTTTATTCGATCATAGATAAATAGATCCATTTATCCTCGTTTGGCACTTCACTTCATTCAAATAATGGGTTCTTTCTTTGAATTTGTTGTGATACAATAAGTTTTTTTTATTGTAATTGTATTGAAACAAAAAAAATGGATAACAATGGAATGAATAAGACAGGAGGCGGTCCGCAAATTTTCACTTATTCTATTTCTATGGTTTTATCTGAGAATTTCGTGTCTTTTTTTTATTCCAATTTTTGCTAATTTCGTGTTTTGATTGCCTAGTGCAATTCCATTTTTTTAT
The DNA here is from genome assembly GCF_014843425.1 of Jatropha curcas. The sequence continues at coordinate 10,044,494 of NW_023590789.1, read as the reverse complement.
TCCGATTGTATCTACATATTCTAATTTTTTTCGGGTTGCTAACTCAACGGTAGAGTACTCGGCTTTTAAGTGCGACTAGCATCTTTTACACATTTGTATGAAGAAAGGGATTCGTTCAGACCATCGGTAGAGTTTGTAAGACCACGACTGATCCTGAAAGGAGGGGATGGAAAAAAGAGCATGTCGTAGCAATGGAGAATTCTAAGAATCCTTTTTTTCCGGATCATTCCAAAAAAACCGTTTTTGAATTTTTGGTGCGGAACAAAAAAAATGAATTGAATTCAAAGTTGGGTCGAGTGAATAAATGGATAGAGCTCTACGGCCCCAATTATAGGGAAACAAAAAGGAACGAGCTTCTGTTCTCAATTTGAATGATTACCTGATCTAATTAAACGTTAAAAATAAATTAGTGCCTAATGTGGTAAAGGTTTTTCTCATGAGTAAATTATCGATTTTTTTATGAGTCCTAATTATTAGGCATTCCCTTTATGGGTTAGCCATGAATGTGTAGAAGAAGCAGTATATTGATAAAGAAAAGATATTTTTTTCCAAAATCAAAAGAGCGATTGGGTTGAAAAAATAAAGGATTTCGAACCGTCTTCTTATCCTATAACGAACATAAATCAATTAGATGGCAAAAGATAGGATAGAGAATCCGTTGATGAATCCGCCTGTCTCCGAGGTATCTATTCTTTTCTTACTATAATACCTTGTTTTGACTGTATCGCACTATGTATCATTTAATAACCGAATAGATCCCCTATCTTTGGTTCAAATCGAATTTGAAATGGAGGAATTTCAAGTATATTTAGAACTAAATAGATCCCGCCGACACGATTTCCTATACCCACTTATTTTTCGGGAGTATATTTATGCACTTGCTCATGAGCATGGTTTAAATAAATCGATGATTTTTTTTGAAAATCAGGGTTATGGTAATAAATTCAGTTCACTAATTGTGAAACGTTTAATTCTTCGAATGGATCAACAGAATCGTTTGATTAGTTCTGCTAATGATTCCAACCAAAATCCGGTTTTTGGGCACAACAATAATTTGTATTCTCAAATGATAGCGGTAGGATTTGCAGTCATTGTGGAAATTCCATTTTCCTTACGATTAATATCTTACTCACAAGGGGCAGAAGTCGCAAAATCTCATAATTTACAATCAATTCATTCAATATTTCCTTTTTTAGAGGACAAATTCTCACATTTAAATTATGTGTTAGAGGCACTAATACCTCATCCCATCCATCTAGAAATCTTAGTTCAAGCCCTTCGCTACTGGGTAAAAGATGCTTCTTCTTTGCATTTATTACGGTTCTCTCTCTACGAGTATTGTAATTTGAAGAGTTTTATTACTCCAAAGAAATCTATTTCGATTTTTAATCCAAGATTATTCTTGTTCCTATATAATTCTCATACATGTGAATACGAATCCATTTTCCTTTTTCTCCGTAATCAATCTTCTCATTTACGATCAACATCTTCTGGGGTCTTTCTTGAACGAATTTTTTTCTATGGAAAAATAAAGTATCTTGGCGAAGTCTTTTATAATGATTTTCAGAACAACCTATGGTTGTTCAAAGACCCTTTCATACATTTTATTAGGTATCAAGGAAAGTCAATTCTGGCCTCAAAGGATACGTCTCTTCTGATCAATAAGTGGAAATATTACTTTGTCGATTTATGGCAATATTATTTTTACCTGTGGTCTCAATCAGGAAGAGTCCGTATAAATCAATTATCTAAATATTCTCTCGACTTTCTGGGCTATCTTTCAAGTGTGCGATTAAATCCTTCAGTGGTACGGAGTCAAATGCTAGAAAATTCATTTCTAATAGATAATGCTGTGAAGACGTTGGATACAAGAATTCCAATTATTTCGCTCATTGGATCATTGTCTAAGGCGAAATTTTGTAACACATTAGGGCATCCCATTAGTAAGCCGACGTGGGCCGATTCCCCCGATTCTGATATTATTGACCGATTTGTGCGGATATCCAGAAATCTTTCTCATTATCACAGTGGATCTTCAAAAAAAAAAAGTTTGTATCGAATAAAATATATACTTCGGTTTTCTTGTGTTAAAACTTTGGCTCGTAAACACAAAAGTACTGTCCGTGCTTTTTTGAAAAAATTAGGTTCGGAATTTTTGGAAGAATTCTTTACGGAAACGGAAGAAGAACATGTTTTTTCTTTGATCTTCCCAAGAGGTTTTTTTGCTATGCGAAAGGTCTATAGGGGACGAATTTGGTATTTGGATATTATTTGTATCAATGCTCTGGTCAATCATTCATGATTGGTTATGAAATTATGTAAATTCAATTATCAATTACAATAAAAATGGTAATTTTACGAAATGATGAAGAGATAACAAACGAATTTATTCATTTCTAGTATTAAATGTTCAGGCAGTAAGAATAAGAGGGGATTGGCCGAGTATTCCGCTTTTTTTTTAGAGTCCTGTTTAGGGAATAAACAGGGTTTTAGATGGATACATAGAGAAAGCCGTGTGCAATGAAAAATGCAAGCACGGTTTGGGGAGGGATTTTTTTTTTCTTTTAAATTTCAATTTATTTAATTGAAACAAGGAAATTATCTACTCCATCCGACTAGTTCCGGGTTCGAGTCCCGGGCAACCCATTTTTAGTATCATATCGAAACGCTATTCCTATTTATTATCATATTAAAACGCTATTCCTAATAGAAGATAGGAATGATTTGGATATATATCATATGTATATCAATCTGTATTTTCTTTTTCTAACTTAAGAATAAGAAAAAAAAATGATAAATCTAGATACGATCCTAGATGTATATTTTCTATTTTCTATTTGATATTGGTTGACACGGGTATATAAGTCATGTTATACTGTTGAATAACAAGCCTTCAATTATCTAGTTCTAGATAATTTGTGCGCTTGGGAGTCCCTGATGATTAAATAAACCAAGATTTTACCATGACTGCAATTTTAGAGAGACGCGAAAGCGAAAGCCTATGGGGTCGCTTTTAGTATACTGACAGTGATGTTGGTTGGAGGATGGGTATTTGATTGAGTTGTTTACCTGATAGATTGGCTGTGGGTGTGAATTGATATGTACTAAATTGTGAATTTTAAACAGGCTACTACTCCATTTTTAGGGAAAATGCTTCTGAATTTTCGATGATTAAATAAACCAAGATTTTACCATGACTGCAATTTTAGAGAGACGCGAAAGCAAAAGCCTATGGGGTCGTTTCTGTAACTGGATATGTAACATCCCTTCCCGGTCCACCCGTTAACCCGAATGAACCGAGCCGAGACGCTACAATCTGGTTGAACTTATATCCTGTCATGCTGATATTGCTCTGTATTTATTATCGCCTTCATTGCTGCTCCTCCAGTAGATATTGATGGTATTCGTGAACCTGTTTCTGGATCTCTACTTTATGGAAACAATATTATTTCAGGTGCCATTATTCCTACTTCTGCAGCTATAGGTTTGCATTTTTACCCAATATGGGAAGCAGCATCCGTTGATGAATGGTTATACAATGGTGGTCCTTATGAACTAATTGTTCTACACTTCTTACTTGGTGTAGCTTGTTACATGGGTCGTGAGTGGGAACTTAGTTTCCGTCTGGGTATGCGACCTTGGATTGCTGTTGCATATTCAGCTCCTGTTGCAGCTGCGACTGCTGTTTTCTTGATCTACCCAATTGGTCAAGGAAGCTTTTCTGATGGTATGCCTCTAGGAATTTCTGGTACTTTCAATTTCATGATTGTATTCCAGGCTGAGCACAACATTCTTATGCACCCATTTCACATGCTAGGCGTAGCTGGTGTATTCGGCGGCTCCCTATTCAGTGCTATGCATGGTTCCTTGGTAACCTCTAGTTTGGGAAACCACTGAAAATGAGTCTGCTAATGAAGGTTACAAATTTGGTCAAGAAGAAGAGACTTATAACATTGTGGCTGCTCATGGTTATTTTGGTCGATTAATCTTCCAATATGCTAGTTTCAACAACTCTCGTTCTTTACACTTCTTCTTGGCTGCTTGGCCTGTCGTAGGGATCTGGTTCACTGCTTTAGGTATTAGTACTATGGCATTTAACCTAAATGGATTCAATTTCAACCAATCCGTAGTTGATAGTCAAGGTCGCGTTATTAATACTTGGGCTGATATCATCAACCGTGCTAATCTTGGTATGGAAGTAATGCACGAACGTAATGCTCACAACTTCCCTCTAGATCTAGCTGCTCTTGAAGTTCCATCTCTTAATGGATAAGGTTTTTCTACTAAACATATAGGAATTTTGGAAGGAAGGAAAGCCAGAAATATAACCACTTTCTTGTTCTAGCAAGAGTGTTGGTATTGCTCCTTTATTTCGATTTAGTGGTCTTTCTTTTCTTTACCTTTTTTTTATATTTTTTTAGTATATATATAATATAATATATATATAGATATTATATATTATATTTTTTTTGATATTTTGATTTATATTCTTGATATTTTGATTTTACATGATTACATAAACATAAAAAAAAAAGTTTTTTTCTTTACTTGAATAAAAATTAAAAAAATATATTTTATGGGCTGGTTTCTGATTGAGTATTCTATTACTCTTGTCCTATTTTTTATTTTTTATTCTATTTTTTATTTCGATTTCAAATAAAATATATAGAAGATAAAGCTTTCATTTTTATGTCTTTGGTGTTTTTGTAGTTGTATTTTATTCTTGTATTTGTTTCTTATAAGATTTTATCGAGGAAGAAGATCCGCCATGGTTTTATGATGTCCTGCACTGGATGACTAAAAGGGTTTATCTTGATTCAGCTACTAGAGATGACAGAAGAGCTATACAACGTTTGCATTATAATTTGCAGTCTTAGACAGTCAGTTGTACAAGAGAATGTCAGATGGTGTATTGTTAAGATGTGTATGAAGGGAAGAAGTTGAAGAGATTATGGAATAGATCCATGCAGGGGTTTGTGGTACCCACATAAACGGAAAAGCATTAGCTAAGAAAATTCTCAGACAAGGATTCTTTTAATCGACAATGGAAGGAGATTGTATTTCTTTTGTGAAAAGGTGCTTAGAATGCTAAATTCACAGATATCTGAGTCAAATTCCAAATGTGGTTCCCGTATATGTATGGCACAACCCAAGAGGGGGGGGGGTGAATTGAGTTTTCTAAAAACAAAAATTTGACTGTTAAAACAAAAACTCAGAATTCTATTTGCAGCGGTGTGAACCCCTCCCCCAAAAATAAGCATATAATGAATATGACTAAGGGCAGAAATGCATGTGAATGTGTGAGTCGCCACCTTGTTTAATTATTTTAGGGGCAATCCTTTCACACTGAGTTTGCAAACCAATGTGGGCTTGCTTAAGCACAAGAACTTGGTCAGCTTCAATTGCTGGGAGGGACCTGAGTTAGTTCTGGTTTTTAGTTCCTACCCAATCAATGGGAGCCTCAAAAAAATGATGCATTTTAGCTTAAATTCTGCAGTTGTCCTGTCATGGAAGCAGTTTTTGAATATAAAAGAAAATTGGAGAAAATTTGGGGGGGGGGAGGGGTTGCTTCTGCTCTTACGTATCGTCACGAAGAATGCAAGAGACAAATCATTCACAGAGATGTGAAGACCTGCAATATAATGCTTGATGCAGATTTCCATGCGGGGATTTTGGTCCGGAATATTTTTATTCTGGTGTTCCAACTGTGAAGACTGATGTGTACAGCTTTGGGGTAGTGGTGTTAGAAGTGGGTGGGAGGAAGCCTTTTGAAGATTGACAGAACTGTGGTTGTTATTATGTGTGGAAACTTGTGGGAAAAGAAGAAACTAATTTGAGGCTGCTGATCCAAGGTTGATGGGGAAGTTTGATTGCACTAGAAGAATGGGGAGGATGCTCATGCTGGGGCTTCTTTGTGTTTGCACCCCAGACTATGAGAAAGAGGCCAAGAGTAAGAGATGCAGCTAGGATTCTTAAGGGAGAAGCACCACTACCATCACGTTGCCAGCCAGAAACCAAGGGTGAGATTAGGGCCTGTTTTTGCCAAATGATACAGAGAAAATACTGAATGTGTTGCGAGATCGACCCAATATTGATGATGCTCCAATATTTGACCCATAGGATCCAGAATTAACTGGAACATAGTACATATAAAGTCCAGATGATTTTAGATCATTGAGTTGTATGATTATTGTTTCCTTTGATTAATTAATTTGCATTTGGAACTTTTAGATATGAGAAAAAACATTGCTGTTATCTGCTATACTTATCTAACAGAGGAAAGTCTTCTCTCGAAAAATTGCGCATAATTGGAGTCTAGCGAGCAATATGCAAGACCTACAAAGATCTATAAAGATGCATTTGTTTAGTAATAAGTTTAACAAAATCCAATGCAATTGGCAACAAAAAAAATAGATTTTTCGTTCTGTCACGAGGCTTTGTGTTAAGACACCTTGAATTCAAAGAACCAATCCAATTCTCATGTGATCCTTTTTTTGACTACTTATCATCTTAAAACGGTTATTGAGCCACTGATTTAGCATATCTCAATAATGGGCCTATAATTTAATTATAATTTAATTAAAATTAAATTATTAAAAAAAATTAATTAATAATTATAATTTGAATAAGGATATATCATATACATGAAAGGCATCTGAAATAAAAAAAAAAAAATAGCCAAGCCATCAAAAGGCCTAGCCCATATTAGCTCGGCCCATAGAGCTTTCGCCAAGTTTTTTGTCACTTTTCTTCTTTATTAAACTTCTTCATTAAACTTAAATTCAAAAAAGGCTGTACTGACTAGTGTGAACTTACGGAGAGCTGTAACGTACCTATGCTTGGAAAAAAGCAAGCGTCTGATCAGATCAATCAAGTCAATCAAGTTTAATCAAAGGACTGGGCTGTCGAGTGACGATTGGCCGAGGGGAAAGGTGCCAATCATGTAGCAGGGTACAAAATAAGCCAGGAAATAGGACTAGGAAGTGTACGGACGAAGCACGCGTGGTACGTAAAGGCGAATACGAATCACTTGGGGTTTACTGATTCGGCTTCGAGCTGTCGACAGTGGACGATTTCGCTTCCATCTATTTAAGAACTATTAAGAAAGGACGGCAGGGGGCCTCATGGTCCTTATTATAAAGGGGGGTCCTCTCTTCTCTTTGATCTCTGATGTGCGCTATATTATTGTGTCCTATTCCTGAAGTAGTGATCGGGATTAAGCCACGTGGCGATACCCGCGAAAAACGAAGGACTTTTATTTTTGCTTAGAGCTTCCAACGTCTGTGTCTCGAATCAAATCTAGACCTATACTCTTGCCCTCACTCAATTCTGACCAACAGAGTGGAGTCCTACATCTCCTGCCATATAGTGCTTTAAAAGGGGCCATCTGAATGCTCGACTGATAACTGTTATTGTAGGCAAATTCTACAAGTCGAATGTACTTCTCCCAACTGCCCTCAAACTCAATAGCACACCCGCCGAGATTGCCACAAACCGTATGAATGCGATTCGAAGCCCGCATGCGCAATATCGAAGACAGGAGGGTTAAGGCCCTCGAGGAGGGGAGAGGATGCGCTCATTGTGAAGGGCCGGCCGGCCTCGGCGACCGTGGAGAATAGAAGAGTGCCTGAGAACTCTTTTCTAGTTTGATTTAAATAATGTCTGTAGACACAAAAGTTACTGTGTTTTAGGCTTCTTTGTCTTTGTTTGGTGGGAGATCTTACTCCTATCCTTACTGGAGATGGACTCCTATGCTAAGTCTTTGTTTTGGTTTTCTTATTCGTTATGTTTAATTTAAGTTCTATGTCTTTTGTTAACTTAATATGGTTGTTAGTTTAACTTTGTAAGTTGTGGTCTTTGTTTGGTTTTATTTTGTTGTGTTTGCATGTATTGGTTATGGGCCAAACCTAGAAACCTAGTCTAAAGTGTATGGTGGGATTATCTTTCACTAGGTGAATTACCAGTGTGGGATAATGTATATCACAATCCTCTTTTTGAAGTTAGGAGTGACGATGCCTATGACGATACCTATATAAAAATAAAAATAAAAAATAAAAGAACTTATCAGTGATGATATTCCGTGCGAGAGATCTTCGTTAAACATTGCTATGTGGATGGCTAGTCTAACGTTGGCATTCGCAATTAGTATTTATTATTTATGCCTTCACAAATAAAAAAATATAAAAAATAAATAAAATTAAATATAAATAAAATTAAAAATGATAAAACTCTTAAATTAAATATAATAAATAAATAAAATTAAAAATGATAAAACTCTTTTTAACACTTACTTCGGGTTTTCCGACACTAATCAAGCCCCCATTAAGAGAAGAAACAGATTCTAGTCAGTCACTAAGAAGGGTAAGGGTCCCATCGGGAGAAGGTACTTCTGGTGTGAATAATCCTACACAGATGCCACCTCCTATACCTGAACCGGTAGCACAGCCATTCCAGCCGGCTTCACTCCCCATTGTTCAGAGAGCTGCTAATGATACACTTTATGACAAATTCATCCAGTATAAGCCGCCTAAATTTACTGGGATTGAGGACGCTCATCTGTTTTTGGCTAGAATTAGAGAATTTTGTATTGAGCTAGGATGTAATGATGAGAGGTCCATTGTGTTTACGGGCCGTAGAATGGAAGGAATAGCAAAAACATGGTTTTGGGATTATGTTCAGCCTTCTTCCACTGGGATGTCCTGGCAACAGTTTTCTACTTTGTTTATGAATCGTTTTGTGCCGGAAAGAACTAGAAGAGCCAGAATGAGGGAATTTGAATCCTTAGTTCAGGGAGATATGTCAGTGGATGAGTACGCCACAAGGTTCATAGAGTTAAGTAGATATGCTCCGGGATCCATACCTGACGAATGCACAAAAATATACAGATTTATTAGCAGGTTGAATGCAGTATATGCCACTCTATTTCAGCAAAGGGAACAGGACTTTAATGCCGTAGTAGACTCAGCTAGACTAATGGAAACCAAATACATTTCTGACGGGGTTATTCCAGGCAGAAGAGCTAGCAGAATAGTAACTCCCCTTGGGAATCTGGGTGTGCCAGGAATGAGTGGATCATTTATTATGGGCACACAGTCTTCAAGTTCTCAATTCCAAGGAAAGGGAAGTACTGGTAGAAGGAAGGATAAAAAGAAACTGTGGCCGAGAAAGAGTACTTATACAGGTGATCCCAGTAGTGGGCACAATACAGGCAGCAGCAGATCGAGTGTAACTGTTTGTCACAAGTGTGGCAAGACTCATAAAGGAGGATGCAACTTTGATGCTAACACCTGCTTTAGGTGCCATCAGACGGGACATTTTGCTAGAGACTGCCCACTTCCTCAGTCACGATATGTGCCACCCCAGTCTTCTATGGGTAGTGTGTCAAGACCTCATTTTTCCACATCGTCTACATCAGATACCAGATTTGTAGGCCAGCAGGGCTGTGGTTCTCTTAGTAAGGGCAGAGGCCAGAGTTTTGGACAAAATTCGCATGCTGCAGGAGCACAACCTCGACTCTTTCACTTGACTCAGGGAGATGTGCAGGCATCTAATGCTGTGGTGGCGGGTATTCTTATTATTTGTTCTTTTGGAGCATGAGTATTATTTGACCCTAGTGCTACCCATTCATTTGCATCTCCTAGGTTTGCTATGAAAATAGACAGAATGCCTGATCAGTTAGATTTACCCTTGCTGATATCTACGCCTTTAAGTACACTAATATAGTCATTTTAAACTACCCTATTGCTCTTGAAGGCGTAGACTTACCTGCGAATTTAATTATTTTGGATGTGATAGACTTTGATGTTATTCTGGGCATGGACTGGTTATCAACATATGATGCAGAGGTTCACTGTAAAGGGAAAGAAATTGTTTTTAATATACTAGATGGTAAGAAGCTTATTTATAGGGTGGATAAGAATATAGCTCCTTACAATTTGATTTCTGCTATAAGTGCTAGAAGGATGTTGGGAAAAGCTTGTCAAGGGTATTTAGCACTGGTAAAGGACACTACAATAGAAATCCGCAAAGTTGAAGAGATGTCGATCGTGAATGAGTTTTTGGACGTGTTTCTAGAAGAATTACCCGGTCTTCCTCTAGATCGAGAAATTGAAT
>NW_023590789.1:10024381-10029381 GCF_014843425.1 Jatropha curcas | reverse complement strand
AATCAAAGAGAGATTCAACAACTAAAAGAAAGATCGATTCTTTGGGATCCTTCCTTTCTTCAAACGGAACGAACGGAGATAGAATCAGACCGATTCCCTAAGTGCCTTTCTGGATATTCCTCAATGTCCCGGCTATTCACGGAACGTGAGAAGCGGATGAATAATCATCTGCTTCCGGAAGAAATCGAAGAATTTCTTGGGAATCCTACAAGATCCATTCGTTCTTTTTTCTCTGATAGATGGTCAGAACTTCATCTGGGTTCGAACCCTACTGAGAGGTCCACTAGAGATCAGAAATTGTTGAAGAAAGAACAAGATGTTTCTTTTGTCCCTTCCAGGCGATCGGAAAATAAAGAAATAGTTAATATATTCAAGATAATTACGTATTTACAAAATACCGTCTCAATTCATCCTATTTCATCAGATCCGGGATGTGATATGGTTCCGAAGGATGAACTGGGCAGTTCCAATAAGATTTCATTCTTGAACAAAAATCCATTTTTTGATTTATTTCATCTATTCCATGACCAGAACAGGAGGGGATACACGTTACACCACGATTTTGATCACGATTTTGAATTAGAAGAGAGATTTCAAGAAATGGCAGATCTATTCACTCTATCAATAACCAAGTTGGATCTGGTGTATCATAAGGGATTTACCTTTTTTATTGATTCTTACGGATTGGATCAAAAACAATTCTTGAATGAGGTATTCAACTCCAGGGGTGAATCGAAAAAGAAATCTTTATTGCTTCTACCTCCTATTTTTTATGCAGAGAATGAATTTTTTATCGAAGAATCATAAAAAAATGGGTCTGGATCTCCTGCGGGAATGATTTGGAAGATCCAAAACAAAAAAAATAGTGGTATTTGCTAGCAATAACATAATGGAGGCAGTCAATCAATATGGATTGATCCTAAATCTAATTCAAATCCAACATAGTACCTATGGGTACATAAGAAATGTATTGACTCAATTCTTTTTAATGAATAGATCCGATCGCAACTTTGAATATGGAATTCAAGGGATCAAATAGGAAATGATACTCTGATCTGAATCATAGAACTATAATGAAAATATACGATCAAACAACATTTATCGAATTTTGAAACAGAGTCAGAAGAAGTCAGAAGAACTGGTTCGATCCTCTTATTTTTCTTTCTCGAACCGAGAGATCCATAATTGGGATCCTAATGCATATAGATACAAATGGTCTAATGGAAGCAAAAATTTCCAGGAATATTTGGAACATTTTATTTCTAAGCAAAAGAGCCGTTTTCTTTTTCAAGTAGTTTTCGATCGATTACGTATTAATCAATATTCAATTGATTGGTCTGAGGTTATTGACAAAAAAGATTTGTCTAAGTCACTTCGTTTCTTTTTGTCCAAGTTACTTGTTTTTTTGTCCAAGTTTCTTCTCTTTTTGTCTAACTCACTTCCTTCTAAACTCACTTCCTTTGTCTTTTTTCTTTGTGAGTTTCGGGAATATCCCCATTCATAGGTCTGAGATCCACATCTATGAATTGAAAGGTCCGAATGATCAACTTTGCAATCAGTTGTTAGAATCAATAGGTCTTCAAATCGTTCATTTGAAAAAATTGAAACCTTTCTTATTGGATGATCATAATACTTCTCAAAAACCGAAATTCTTGATCAATGGAGGAACAATATCACCATTTTTGGTCAATAAGATACCAAAGTGGATGATTGACTCATTCCATACTAGAAATAATCGCAGGAAATCTTTTGATAACATGGATTTCTCAATGATATCCCACGATCAAGACAATTGGCTGAATCCCGTGAAACCATTTCATAGAAGTTCATTGATATCTTCTTTTTATAAAGCAAATCGACTTCGATTCTTGAATAATCAAAATCGACTTCGATTGCTTGAATAATCTACATCACTTCTGCTTCTATTGTAACAAAACAAAGATTCCCTTTTTTAGTGGAAAAGGCCCCGTAATCAAGAATTATGATTTTTAACGTATGGACAATTCCTCAATATCTTGTTCATTCCGCACAAAAATATTTTCTTTGTGCGGCGGTAAAAAAAAACATGCTTTTGGGGAGAGAGATACTATTTTACCAATCGAGTCACAGGTAAAATCTAACATATTCATACCTAATGATTTTCCACAAAAGTGGTAACGAAAGGTATAACTTGTAAACAAATCCTTTCCATTTTCCAATTCGGAAATCGATCCATTTCGTTCGTAGAGCATTTATTTGATCGCAGACATTTCGGAACACACCTCTAACAGAGGGAATCAAATAGTGTCAATTTTGAAAGAACTTTTATTGTCAACCTCTTTCGGATATGAATCTAATCTGAATTCAGAAGGGAAGAACTTGGCATCAAGTATCTTCAATTTCAAATTCAAACATGGGTTGATTCACACTCCATGTTCTGAGAATATTTACCATCCGAAAAGAAGGAAAAAACGGAGTCTTTTGTCTAAAGAAATGTGTTGAAAAAGGGCAAGATGTATACGAACCTTTCAACGAATAGTGCTTTTTTCAACTCTCATAGAAATGGAATCTATTCAAACATATATGCCAATGGTTCCTTACTTCGACAGGGTAACAAATATTAAATTTGATATTTTAGATACCTTTTCAGGACCTATTACCGATTCTAAGTAGCAGTCAAAAATTTGTATCCATTTTTCAATGATATTATGCACGGATCAAGATATATCATGGCGAATTCTTCAGAAAAAATGGTGTCTTCCCACAATGGAATCTGATAAGTGAGATTTCGGAGTAAGTGTTTTTACATAAATCTTCTTCTGTCCCGAAGAAAATATTCAATCCGAAATAATGAGCCAGCATTGATATAGGACACATCTGAAAGATTCGCCAAATAGTTCGGGAGTTTCCTCTATTCAAAATCCTTTCCTTCTTCTTGTTGCTTGGATATCTGTTTCGTTACACATCTTCTCTTTGTTTTCCCGAGGCCTATAGTGAGTTACAGACAGAGTTCGAAAAGGTCAAATCTTTGAATGATTCCATCATACAGTGATTGAGTTGCGAAACTTCTGGATAGGTATCCTACATCTGAATGAATTCTCTTTCTGGTTAAAGAATCTCTTTCTAGTTGCTATGGAACAAATTAGGAGATTTTCTAAGAAGAAATGCGGGGTTTTTGCTTCTGGCGGCAACATGCTATGGGGTGGTGGTCCCGCTTATGGGGTTAATCAAATACGCTTCTAGAATAAATTTTTTTGAAATAATCAATCTCAAATGCGATCCCAATAAGTTATCATACCAAATCCCATCAATTGCGAAATCAAACTTTTTTCGAGAAATAACGAGACATCTAAGTCATACAAGTAAAGAGATTTATTTCATTGATAAGAAAAAGAAAAAACGTGAAATGGTGGATTTGGAAATTTTGGATGATAAATAGAATCCTTTTGGTCGCGAACAGTGATTCGATTGATGAATAAAGAAAGAGAATTCTTGGTTTCATAGTTTCTCTCACCTAAACGACAGAAAACAGGATTGATCAAATTCTATTGAGTCTGACGCATTAGTGGATCATTTATCAAAGAATGACTCATGGTTTATCAATGATTGAAGAGCCCGGAGCATTATTTACGATACTTTAGTTGACATTCATAAAAAAGGTATCTAATGAATTATGAGTTCAAATACATCCCTGTTACAGAAGACGGATATTCCTTGCTTATTATCAGACAACCACTTATTCACAAAACTCGTGTGGGTGAATAGTTTCATTTTCCATCTCATGGAAAACCCTTTTGCTCCGCTTTAGCCCTATCCCCCTCTAGGGGTATTTTAAGTGATAGGTTCTATAGGAACTGACGATCCTATTTGGTCAAATACCTAAGCGACAAAACTCATCTTCCTTCATTACAGTATTTTCTGAACAAGTTTCCTGGATAACAAGCCTAAGGGCTTTTCTTATTGATGATAGTGGACGATATTGATGATTAGTGGAACGATATTGATGATAGTGACGAAAATATTGATGATAGTTGACGATATTGATGTGAGTGGACGATATTGATGATAGTGACGATATCGACCGTGACTATTGATTACGGAGCTGGAGGTTTTAACTAGGATGAATGCCGCTAACTATGGGTATGATGCCGGAAATAGACCGATTTTATATCACCCTTCAATTCGAATTAGCAAAAGCAATGTCTCCTTGCATAATATTAGGATTCCAAACAATTCATGATTTGGATGTGAATGAAGTCAGAATTACTTATCCTCGGTCTATTAGTGAACTATCTCTCCAGGGATTGTGAAAAGATGGTTCCACTAGAAATATTCTTGTTATTATGCTTCGCTCATATTCCCCAAAAAGGTGATCCCCTCTAAATAGCTCCGAATAAATTTTTAAATACATGCATTAAGATTACGAAGGCTTCCTTATTCCACAACAACGAAAGCACTTTTTTTACTCTAATTCATATATAGGGGATTTCACTCTTGGAAAAGAAAATTGCTCCATACTAATTGGATTTCGGGTCCCATAACCATGGGTTCACAATGTACGAGATCTTGTAGCACTTACCAATGAGCCCCTATCGATTAAGTATTACACAGAAGAAATCAATTCTAGACACTAAATATATTAGATTCCGCTATTCATAGACAAACTTGGGATTTTTGCGAATCCCAGGTAAGAATCGGTTCCAGGATCATGGGAAATCCTTTTCTATCAGATAAGGAAGGGCTGTTGCACAAAATGTATTCTAAGTAATTGCCCCAATTAGATCCCTATATCTATCTATATGAAGAAGAAAATCATGTAACGGAAGGGGTATTCTTATTTGTAACATAATGGTACTTCGAACTTGGAATGAGCATGAAGAAATTGAACGATACTTCTTTATCTTTTGAGTTGTTCCGCGGATCGGTGCTCAAGACCTTTGGTCTCTACCGGACCGAATGAAAAAAATGGGATCACTTATTATGGAACTTGTTGAGAATGGATTCTGATCTAGTTCATGCGG
>NW_023590789.1:10013065-10018065 GCF_014843425.1 Jatropha curcas | reverse complement strand
CCGAAAAATAAGTGGGTATAGGAAATCGTGTCGGCGGGATCTATTTAGTTCTAAATATACTTGAAATTCCTCCATTTCAAATTCGATTTGAACCAAAGATAGGGGATCTATTCGGTTATTAAATGATACATAGTGCGATACAGTCAAAACAAGGTATTATAGTAAGAAAAGAATAGATACCTCGGAGACAGGCGGATTCATCAACGGATTCTCTATCCTATCTTTTGCCATCTAATTGATTTATGTTCGTTATAGGATAAGAAGACGGTTCGAAATCCTTTATTTTTTCAACCCAATCGCTCTTTTGATTTTGGAAAAAAATATCTTTTCTTTATCAATATACTGCTTCTTCTACACATTCATGGCTAACCCATAAAGGGAATGCCTAATAATTAGGACTCATAAAAAAATCGATAATTTACTCATGAGAAAAACCTTTACCACATTAGGCACTAATTTATTTTTAACGTTTAATTAGATCAGGTAATCATTCAAATTGAGAACAGAAGCTCGTTCCTTTTTGTTTCCCTATAATTGGGGCCGTAGAGCTCTATCCATTTATTCACTCGACCCAACTTTGAATTCAATTCATTTTTTTTGTTCCGCACCAAAAATTCAAAAACGGTTTTTTTGGAATGATCCGGAAAAAAAGGATTCTTAGAATTCTCCATTGCTACGACATGCTCTTTTTTCCATCCCCTCCTTTCAGGATCAGTCGTGGTCTTACAAACTCTACCGATGGTCTGAACGAATCCCTTTCTTCATACAAATGTGTAAAAGATGCTAGTCGCACTTAAAAGCCGAGTACTCTACCGTTGAGTTAGCAACCCGAAAAAAATTAGAATATGTAGATACAATCGGAATAAAAAAATGGAATTGCACTAGGCAATCAAAACACGAAATTAGCAAAAATTGGTTCCTTGGTAACCTCTAGTTTGATCAGGGAAACCACAGAAAATGAATCTGCTAATGAAGGTTACAGATTCGGTCAAGAAGAAGAAACTTATAATATCGTAGCCGCTCATGGTTATTTTGGCCGATTGATCTTCCAATATGCTAGTTTCAACAACTCTCGTTCTTTACATTTCTTCCTAGCTGCTTGGCCTGTAGTAGGTATCTGGTTCACTGCGTTAGGTATCAGCACTATGGCTTTCAACCTAAATGGTTTCAATTTCAACCAATCGGTAGTTGATAGTCAAGGCCGTGTAATTAATACTTGGGCTGATATCATTAACCGTGCTAACCTTGGTATGGAAGTTATGCATGAACGTAATGCTCATAATTTCCCTCTAGACTTAGCTGCTATCGAAGCTCCATCTACAAATGGATAAGACTTTGGTTTTAGTGTATACGAGTTTTTGAAAATAAAGGAGCAATAACCACTTTCTTGTTCTAGCAAGAGTGTTGGTATTGCTCCTTTATTTCGATTTAGTGGTCTTTCTTTTCTTTACCTTTTTTTTATATTTTAGGAGCAATAATCCTTAACCCTTTTGATAAATCACGCACAAGAATTGGTATGTGTCCTAAACTCCCGCTTATTCTTATAGTTTTTTTTTTAGTTTTTAGTATTTATGTTGAATAATATTTTAGGTAGATATATAAATAATATAAATTCATCTATAATATATAATTTTATATAATTTATTTTATGATATTTTTGATTCATTACCTATAAATTTAAACATCATACAACCATAAAAATTTACCATATAACATATTAAAGTTTTTTTTTCCTTTACTTCAAATAAAAAAGAAAAAAAAATATATTTTATGGGCTGGTTTCTGATTGAGTAGTTCTATTAACTCTTGTCTATTTTTTTTTTTTTTATTCTATTTTTTTTTATTTCGATTTCATAAGATTCATTAAAAAGGCACAAGATTTCTAATTTTTTTATGTCTTTGTGTTTTTTTTTGGTAGTTGTATTTCTATTTATCGCTCATTTGCTACTCTTTATATATAGTTTTTATAAGATAAGAAAGAAAAACAAATGGAATAATTAAATGCTAGAGAGATTGTGTGTGCTAGAAAATATGAAAATCACTTGGTTATATTTTAATGTGTATCTCAAATATTGGAGATAAAGGTATATATATATTAGGGAGCGGGTGACTCTATAGCGGCACAAGTGAGGATCAAAGGAATGGAATTGAGTGAAATCCACCACGCACGCGGAGTTCGAATCGACCGTCAGTTACGCCCGCATCAATAACCTCGCGAATACTAAAAAGAGAAATAGCAACCATCAACAGCATATAAAAAAGGATAAGGGGTAGACGGGCCCCCTGAAGTCTTGGGAGGCACTTAACTGCATTTGTAGTCCTCGTGTAAGTTAGCTAGAAGTCTGTTTGTAATCTGCAATTTTACTTTGACAAGTAAGAGATTCGTAATTGTTAGTAATAGACAGAGAAGGCCAGAATTTGTAGAGTTTCAATACGATACAAAAGCTCCGCCACAAAGAGAGTTCACTTTTTGAGATCAAACTAATCAGACCACAATGGGTTATAGATTGAAGAGAACTTGGTTGAGGGATGTGGCATCAAGCAAAGGTGAGTAAGAGGTTCTCACTTCCATTCATGGAGAGGAGATGTGCGCAGAAATGATTCAAGAGGGTATTAATGGATATATTGACTGTATTGACGGCAATCCTTTCACCACTGAGAGAAGTTTTTGCGATAGACGCCCTCCAAATGGGTTGGTGGTTCTGCTTAAGGCACTAAAGAAACTTGGTTCTAGCTTCAAATGCTTGTGGTTAGGGTGACTGAGTTAAGTTTCTTGGTTTTTTCAGTTCCTAACCAATCAAATGGGAGCCTCAAAATAATATGATGCTATTTGTGAAGCACTTTCAGATAGTCTGGCATTCGTTCCTGTCATGGAAGCAGTTTTTGAATACTCAAATATTATACAATTTTTGGGGGGTTGACTTCTTGTTTCTTACGTATACGTTCACAGATATATTGAAATGCTAAAGAGACAATCATTCAACAGAGATGTGAGCCCTGCAATATATTCCGCCTTGAGCAGAAATTACACATGTCGTTGGATTTTTGGTCCGAATAATTTTTTATTCTGGTGTTCCAACTTTGTTGTAAGACTTGATGTTGTACCAGCCTTTTGTGGAATAGTGGTGGTTAGTAAGTTCGCGAACCTGGAGGAAGCTTGTCTAGAAGATACAAGAACTGGGTTTGTTGATTATGGTGTGGAACTTGTGGCGCAAAAGAAGATAACTAATCTAGAGGCTTGCCTGATCCAAGGTTATGGGGAAAGTTTGATGCAGCTAGAGATGGGGAAGGATGCTTACATAGTGCTCTCGGCGGACTATCTTTGGTGTGCACAAACTATGTAAGAAAGGAGGCCAGAGGAATGAGATGCAGCTTAGGATTCTGTAAGGGGAGGAAAGCACCACTAGACATCCTGCTCTTGCCAGACGAGGGAACCAAGGTGAGGATTAGCGCACCTGTTTTGCCAAATGATACAGAGAAAATACTGAAATGAAGTTGGAGATTCGAACCAATATTGATGATTGCTCCATATTGACTCCATAGGAATCCTAGTTGAGACCTAGGAACGTAGTCAATTAAAGTCTTCAGATGATCTTAGATCTATCGCACGATTGTTATGATTATTTGGTTTCCTTTTGTTAAATAATTTGGCATTTTATGGAAAACTTGCTTGAGATATTAGAAAACATGCTGGTTAGTATCTAAAAGAATTTGAAATGATAATGGGTCGGTTTCAGCCTAAAGTAAAAAGTGCTTGTTTTATTTTGTTTAACAATATCCAAATTGGCAATTGGGATACAAAAATGTTTTTGTGTTCTGTCACAGGCTTGTGTTAAGACACCTGATATTCAAAGACATCCAAATTTCCATGATGATCCCTTTTTTTTGACTACTTTAATCATCTTTAAAACGGTTATTGAGCCACTGATTTAGGCATATCTCAATAATGGGCCTTATAATTTAATTTATAATTTAATAATAATTAATAAATTTAATAATAATTATAATTTATAAGGATATCCATCATATACATGAAAGGATCTGAAATAAAAAAAAAATAAGCCAGCCATCAAAAGGCCCTAAGCCATATAGCCTCCGGCCCATAGACCTTTCCGCCAAGTTTTTTTGTCACTTCCTTCCTTTTATAAACTTCTTCATTAAACTAAATTCAAAAAAAAGCTGTACTGACAGTTGTGGAACTTACGATTGAGCTGTAAACGGGTACCTTTTGCTTGGAAAAAGCCAAGCCAGTCTGATCAGATCAATCCAAGTCAATCAAGTTAATCAAGACTGGGCTGTCGAGTGACGATTGGCCGAGGGAGTGCCATCCATGTAGCAGGGTACAAAATAAGCCAGTGAAATAGGACTAGGAAGTTGTAAACGACGAAAGCACGCGTGGTACGTAAGCGAAGTACGAATTCACGTGGTTTGTACTGATTCGCTTCGAGCTGTCCGAGTGACGATTTGCTCCATCTATTAAGAACTATTAAGAAAGGACGCAGGGGGCCTGTCTTATTATAAGGGGGGTACTCTCTTACTCTGATGTTGCGCTAATATTAATTGTGTCCTATTCCTGAAGTAGTGATCGGATTAAGCACGTGGCGATACCCCGCGAAAACGAGGACTTTTTTATTTTCGCTTAGAGGCTTTCCACGTCTATAAGTAGAAAGCCTGCTTTTCAGTCTATAATTTTCAGAGAGACGTAGAAAAAAAAACATAGATAGCAATGGATTAGGGATCCCCTTCCAGACTTGCACGCATTCCGGGCGAAATGTCCAACTCACGCCAGGAGAAAGACGCTTTATCAAACCTGGCTAGGCCTGTATTGGGAGCATTTGCCTGCCTATCGATCCGCGCGAGAATTGCAGCAACGTATGAATGCGATTCGAGCCCGCATGCGCAATAATCGAAGACACGGAGGTTAAGGCCCTCGAGAGGGAGAGGGATGCCGCTCATTGTGAGGGCCGCCGGCCTCGGCGACCGTGGAGAATAGAAGAGTC
>NW_023590789.1:9992854-10012565 GCF_014843425.1 Jatropha curcas | reverse complement strand
ATCTGAGAGAAGATTTTTCATTTTTGACCGGACTCGCGTCCACCTTATTTCGAACATTCTTTGCACTGTTTTTTGACGGAAGACATAGAAAAAATGAATTCAAATGTTTCGGGTCGAGTTGAAGTAAAGAATGGAATTAGAGTCCCTACGCAACTTCACAATTATAGGGAAACAAAAAAGCAACCGAGCTTACAGTTCTTAATTGAACGATTATCCGATCTAATTTTAGACGTTTAAAAAATAAAATTAGTACCTAATGCGGGAAAAGGATTCTCTATAAGCAGAATTTTCTATTTTCTTTAATGAGTCCTAACTATTAGCTATTCTTCCACTATGAAGGGGAGACGAAATGTGTTTAGGAAGAAAAGGAGTTATATTTGATAATAGAGATTTTTTCCAAAATCAAATAGAAGCGATTGGACTTGTGAAATAAATTAAAGGATTTTCTAATCATTCTTTATCCTATCTCTTATTAATGCACATATAACAAATAATTAGATTGGGAAGATAAAAGAAGAGGGGTGGGGAAGCCCGTTAAGATATGGAGTCTTTATCTATTTCCTGAGTGGTATCTACTCTTTGCTTATTTATACTTACATTTTGTTTTTTTACTTGTATCGCACTATGTATCATTCACTATGTATCCATTTATAACCAAACTCAATATAAATATCCTCTTATCTTGCTTCATATCTAAAATCTAATTTAATCATTGTGGAAATTATCAAAGATATTTAGAACGTTATGATGGGATCTTTCGAAAAATATGGACCTCCTATACCCATTTATCTTTCGGGATTATTATTTTTATATATTTGTCATGATCATAGTTTTTAAATAGATTCTCGATTTGTTTGGAATAATGTAGTGTTATGGATCAATAAATATCTGTTTTCTAATGTGTAAAAATACGTTTTTTTTACTCGTAATGTATCAAACAGAATCGTTTGTTTTTTTCTTTTTCTGGGCTTTAATGATTCGTAAACCATAAATTCATTTTTAAGTTACTAACAAGAATTTTGTATTATCAAATGATATCAGAGAGCTTTGCAGTAGATATTGTGGAAATTCATTTTCTTCTACGGTTAGTATCTTCTTTAGAAAACGGTCGGAGATAGTTAAATTCATTAACATTACATTTGGAAAATATTTTTCAAGGAAAATAAATTTATTTCTTGGAAATATTTTCGGAATGACTTCTTTTCGTTGTTTGATTGCAATGTTAAAAATTAAAAGTTCTAAAATCTTTTAACTCATAAGACTATAAATATATTTTAATAATAGAAATTTTGTAATATAAAAATTTTATCGTTAAATATGAGAAAAATGTAAAAAAAAAAAAAGGTAAATTCTAATAGTTGTCGGTGATTAGTGGGGGTGGCCATAGTGGCTGGTGGTCGGTGGTAGCCACAGTGACCGATGGTGAACAGTGACTAGTGATAGTGGTCCTATTGCCGGGCTTCGGGAGCCTTAAGCCCGCCAAGGTCCTAGTGCCGGTCCGACCCACGAAAATGGGTCATGACAATAACTTACATTTGGAAAATATTTTTCAAGAAAAATAAATTTAGTTCTTGGAAATATTGTCGGAATGATTTCTTTTCATTGTTTGATTGCAATATTAAAAATTAAAAGTTCTAAAATCTTTTAACTCATAAGACTATAAATATATTTTAATAATAGAAATTTTGTAATATAAAAATTTTACTGTTAAATATGAGAAAAATAAAAAAAAGGTAAATTCTAATCAATAAGCGCGAGATACTTCTCGAAGAAGGATCTACGGTCGGGCTACTACCAAGTGCGTATCTCTATCTTTCAAATGTAAAATTAAATCCTTCAGTCGTACGAAGTCAAATGCTAGAAAATTCATTTCTAATAGATAAAGATAATACTATGAAGAAACTTACAATAGTTCCAATTATTCCTTTGATTGGATCATTGTCAAAAATGAAATTTTGTAAGGCAGTAGGAGATCCCATTAGTAAACCGGTCCGGACTGGTTCATCGGATTCTGATATTATCGACCGATTTGTGTGTATATGCAGAAATCTTTCTCATTATTATAGTGGATCTTCAATAAAAAAAGGGCTAGTTCCTATTTGGAAGGCTGCAACTTCATAACCGCTGCAGTTTCTACTCCTGCTAATAGTTTAGCGCATTCTTTGTTATTACTATGGATCGGTGATTAGTGGGGTTGGCCATAGTGGCTGGTGGTCGGTGGTAGACTTAGTGACCGGTGGTGAACAGTGACTAGTGATAGTGGCTACCGGTGATTAACAAATTAAAAAAATATGTGTGTATAAAGTTATAATAAGTTTGTTAATGGCCGAAAAATATTTTTCTCTTTTGAAATTGAAAAGTCATTTTCCTTAAAAATGATTTAGTTTTTTCCTTTGATTAGGAAAATATTTTCTAACTTATTTTTCTGAATGCCCTAAACAACGGAAATTTATTGACAATATTTTCTGCAAGTTATTTTATGAAAACAAATATAACCTAAGAGGATAAGTTTGAAGATTTATTTTTATTTATTATAGTTTCTCATTATTTAACTAGCTAAGATTACTTATTATAAAAAATGTTATTAATTCACAAAGTTCTAGTGGAAGTTATAGTGGTGGGTATTTGGGAAATAGTCTTGGAATGGCTTCAAATTCCACGGGGTCAAATGCAGTTGGATCAGCAGAAGAACTTGCTCTTGTTAAGGTGGATTATGATATGCAGGTAGGAAGGAAACTGGGTTTTAATGTTATACATAGGGAAAAGCCGTGTTGCAATTGAAAAACGCAAGCACGGCTTTGGAGGGGATTTTTTACCTATTTTTTTAACAAGGAAAATTTCTTACTTCCCCCCTCTATCCGACTATGTCCGGTTCGAGTCCCGGGTAACCCATTTATGATTATCATATGAAATCAGATTGAATCCTATATCATATTGCATTATAAATAGAAATTCTAAATTTCGATTTTTTAATTCACTTTCAAATTTGTAGCCAAAAAAAATTTCTGATGAATCTAGATAGATAAGATCATAAAGATTATTATCCTATGAATGTTTGATATATTTGGCTTGACACGCTAATATAAGTCATGGTTTATACTTGTGAATAACAAGCCCTCAATTTTCTCATTTCGATTTATAGAGAATTCGTTGTGCTTGGAAGGTCCCTGATGATTAAATAAAACCAAGATTTTACCTGACTGCAATGACTGCAATTTTAGAGAGACGCGAAAGTACAAGCCTGTGGGGTCGCTTCTGCAACTGGATAACTAGCACCGAAAACCGTCTTTACATCGGGTGGTTCGGTGTTTTGATGATCCCTACCTTATTGACCGCAACTTCCGTATTTATTATCGCCTTCATCGCTGCTCCTCCAGTAGATATTGATGGTATTCGTGAGCCTGTTTCTGGTTCTTTACTTTATGGAAACAATATTATTTCTGGTGCTATTATTCCTACTGCGCTTCTTTTGTTGAAGTAAGCACAAATGGTCTAATTTGTGATATAAGAATCAACCTTGCAAAATCTCATATTTCATATATCAGTAGAAAAAGGAATGATCCGTCAAATTCAAGATCGATCTCTAATAATGAGTCAAATTGAACCAATATTAATCCATTTTATCCCATTTATTCCAAGACAAGCGACCCAAATCTTTTTTTTTGTTTTACGCCCCCTAACTCTTCCTCAGCCAGGCTTGGGCAAAATAGCAGAGCAAATACAAGTATTAGTAGCCTTTTCTGATGGTATGCCTATAGGAATCTCCAGTACTTTCAACTTTATGATTGTATTCCAAGCTGAGCAGAACATCCTTATGCACCCATTTTACATGTTAGGCAAATCGATGTTTTTTTTTTTTTTTTTTTTTTTGCTATGCAGGTTCCTTGGTAAACCTTCTAGTTTGATCAGGGAAGGAAACCACAGGAAAATGGAAATCTGCTAATGAAGCGTTACAGATTCGGTCAAGAGAAGAAGAAAGAAACTTATAATTACGTAGCCGCTCAGGTTATTTTGGCCGATTTGAATCTTTCCAATATGCTTAGTTTCAACAATTCTCGTCTTTACATTTCTTCTTAGCTGCTTGGCCTGTAGTAGAGTATATTGGATTCCTAGCATTTAGGTATTAGCACTATGGCTTTTCAACCTAAATCGTTTCAAATTTTCAACCCAACCGTTAGTTGATAGTCAAGGTCGTGTTAAATTAATACCTGGGCTGATATTTATTAACCGTGCTAACCTTGGGTATGGAAGTTATGCATGAACCGTAATGCTTCATAACTTCCCTCTAGAAATTAGCTGCTGTTCGAAGCTCCTCTATAAATGGTAATACAGACTTCGATCTTTAGTGTTGTACAGTTCTTTGGGGAAAACTATAAAATAAAGGGAGCAATACCACCTTTTGATTTAAAAGAAGAAAAGAAGAAATTTGGTATTGCCTCCTTTATTTTTATTAAAGTTTTTTTTTTAGTATTGTTATTTAGTAATTATATATAGTAATATATTATAATATATATATATATATATATTATATATAATTATTTTGTTGAAATATTTTGATTTTACATAATTAACCATAAACATTAAAAAAAAATTACCAAAACCATAAAAAAAAAAAAGTTTTTTTTTCTTTACTTCAATTAAAATAAAGGAAAAAAAAAAAAAATATATTATTATGGCTGGTTCTGATGAGTATTCTTTACTCTTGTTCCTATTTTTTTTTTATCTCTATTTTTTTTTTATTTCGATTTCAAATAAAGATAAATTAAAAGATAAAGCTTTTCATGTTTTTATGTCTTTGGTGTTTTTTGTAGTAGTTGTATTTTTATTCTTTGTTATTGTATCTTATAAGATTTATAAGATAAGAAAGAAAAAAAAATGGAATTATTTATAATGCTAGGAATTTCATGCTAGAAATTGAAATTCCTTTGTATATTATTATTTAATCTAATTTTGAGGATTTAAAGTATAATATAGCGGGGCGGATTTTGAGCCACGTGGAATCAAGGGGCAGTGGATTGTGGAATTCCACACGCCGCGGGTTCAATCCCCGTCGTTCGCCATTTCAATACCCCGCCGAACCAAAAAAAAAATACCCATCACAGAAAGAAAAAAGGGATAGGGGAGATGGCTCCTTGGATTTGGGAGGGCTTAACTGGCATTTTGGGTCTGCTGTTATTTAGGCAAGCAGTTGTTGTAATCTGGCATTTTTTCTCTGACCAAGAAGAGATTCGTTATTTGTTAGGGAAAGGACCAGAGGAAGGCCAGAATTGGTAGAGTTTCAAACGACAAAAAGTTTTCGCCAAAGATTGTTCCACTTTTTTTGAGATTTTCAAATCAGCCACAATGGAGTTAATAGAGAGAGGATAGACTTGTTGGGGGGGGGCATTCAGCCAAAAGGGTTTTTATAAAGGTCTCTTCATCTGGAGGAGATGTTGGTGGCAGTGAAAAGATCCGAGCAGGGGTTTAATGGTATAGACTGTTGCGCAATCCTTTACACCCACTGAGTTTGCAACAATTGGTGGGGTTGCTTAAGGGCACCAAGAAACTTTGGTTCAGCTTCAATGCTTTGTGAGGGGACTGAGTTAGTTTTCTTGGTTTTTTTAGTTCCTACCCAATCACTGGGAGCCTTCAAAAAAAAAAGATGCCATTTTAGCTCCTTTAAATTCTGCAGTTGTCGCTGTTCATGGAAAAGCAGTTTTTGAATATAAAAATTAAAATTTTGGGGGGTTTGCTTCTGCTCTTACGTATTTCTTCACGAGAATGCAGAGACAAATCATTCAACAGAGATGTGAAAGCCCCTGCATATAATGCTTGATGCAGATTTTCAATGCGGGGGGATTGTGTCCGGAATATTTTTTTTTATTCTGGTTGTTCCAACTGTGAAGGGTACCTGATTTGGTGTACAGCTTTGGCTGGTAGGTGTTTTAAGAAGTGGGAACTGGGAAGAGGAAGGGCCTTTTGAAGATGACAGAACTTGTGGTTTGTTGATTATGTGTGGAAACTTTGTGGGAAAAGGAAAGAAAAAGAAACTAATTGATGGCTGCTGATCCAAGGTGATGGGGAAGTTTGATGCACTAGAGAATGGGGAGGAATGCTCATGCTGCGGGCTTCTTTGTGTGCACCCAGACTATGAGAGAAGGAGGCCAAAGGAAGTTAAGGATGCAGCTAGGATTTCTTAAGGGAGAGAGAGAAGCACCACTACCATCTGTTTGCCAAGCCAGTAAACCCAAGGGTGAGCGATTAGGCCTGTTTGCCAAATGATACAGAGAGAAGGAAAAATACTGAATGTTTGTTGGAGATTCGACCCAATATTGATGCATGCTCATATTTTGACCCATAGGATCCAGTTTTTAACTAGGACTAGTTACATTTAAGTCCAGATTGATTTTTAGATCATTGAGTTTGTATGGTTATTGTTTCTTTCGTTTATAATTGCATTTGGAACTTTGTATAGAATATAGGGAAAACATGCTGTTAGTATCTAACAAGAATTTGAAAATGATAATGGGGGTCGGTTCAGCTAAAGTAAAAAAAGTGCTTGTTTATTTGTTTTAACAATATCCAATTTGCAAATGGCAACAAAAAAAAATAGATTTTGTTTTTCTGTCACAGGCTTTGTGTTCAAGACACCTAATTTCAAAAGACCATTCCAATTTCATTGATGACCTTTTTTTTTTGACTACTTAATCATTCTTAAACGGTTATATTGAGGCCACTGATTTAGCCCATATTCTCAATAATCGGGCCTTATAATTTTTAATTATAATTTTAATAATAATTTATTAAATTTAATAATAATATAATTTAATAAGGATATATTCATATACATGAAAGGGATCTGAAAATAAAAAAAAAAAATTAGCCAAGCCATTCAAAAGGCCTAAGCCCATAATAGCCTTCGGCCCCATTTAGAGCTTTCCGCCAAGTTTTTTTTGTTCACTTTTCTTTCTTTTATAAACTTGCGTCATTAAACTAAATTCAAAAAAAAAGCTTGGTACTGGACTAGTGTTTGAAACTCTACGGATTGAGCCTGGGTAAATCGGTACCTTTGCTTGGAAAAAAGCAAGCCGTCTGATCAGATCAATCAAGTCAAAATCAAGTTAATCCAAGGACTTGGGGGCTGTCGAGTGCCGTATTGGCCGAGGGAGTGCCATCATGTAGCAGGGTATACAAATAAGCAGAAATAGGACTAGGGAACGGACGACCACGAAGCACGCGTGGGTACGTAAAGCGGGAAACGAAATTCACGTGGGTTTGTGTACTGGATTCGCTTCGAGCTGTCGAAGTTGACGATTTGCTTCCATCTAAATTAAGAACTATTTAAGAAAGGACGCAGGCCTGTCTTATTATTAAAGGGGTACTCTCTTCTCTGAATGTGCGCTATATTTATTGTGTTCCCCTATTCCTGAAAGTAGTGATTCGGGAAATTATTTAAGCCACGTGGCGATACCCGCGAAAAAAACGAAGGACTTTTATTTTCGCTTAGAGCTTCCAAAGGTCTATAAATAGAAAGCTGGCTTTTCAGTCTATATTTTTTCAAAGAGAGGGAGACCGTAGGAAAAAAAAAAAACATAGGATAGCAAATGGATAGGGAGATCCCCCTTTCCAGACTGCACGCATTCCGGTGCGGCCCCGAAATTGTCTCCAACCTCACCCAGGAGAAGAAAGACGCTTTATTCAAAACCTGCTAGGCTGTTATTTGGGAGCTTTGCTCCTATTCGATCCCGCCGAGATTTGCACAACGTATGAAATGCGCGATTCGAGCCCGCATGCGCAATATCGAAGACAGGAGGTAAGGCCCTCAGAGGAGGGAGAGGATGCGCTCATTGTGAGGGCCGCGGCCTTCGGCGACCCCGTGAGAGAATAGAAGAGTCCTTGAGACTCTTTCTAGTTTGATTTAAAATAAGTGTCTGTAGACACAAAGTACTGTGTTTAGGCTTTCTTTGTCTTTGTTTGGTGGAAGGATCTACTCCCTTATTTCCTTACTTGGGGAGTAGACTTCCTATGCTAAGTGTCTTTGTTTGGTTTTCTTTGTTATGTTTAATCTTAAGTTCTATGTCTTTTGGTTAACTTTTAATATGTGTTAGTTAACTTTGTAAAGTTGCTTGTCTTTTTGTTGGTTTTTATTTGTTCTGTGTTTTGCATTGCTTTATGGTATGGGCCAAAACCTAGTCTAAAAGTGTTATGGTAGGGGATTAATCTTTCACTAGGGTGAGAAATTACCATGTGTGGGATTAATGTATATTCACAATCCTCTTTTTGAACGTTTAGGAGTACGAATGCCTATGGACGATAACCTATATAAAAAATTTTTAAAATAAAAAGAAAGAACTTATCAGTGAATGATATTCCGTTGTCGGAGAGGATCATCGGTTTTAAACATTGCTATGTGGATGGCTAGTTCTAACGTTGGCATTCGCAATTAGTATTTTATGCACTTTTCACAAATACAAAGATTAAAAAAAAATATAATTAAAAAATAAAAATTAATAAAATTTAAACAAATAAATAAAATTAAATATAATAAAATAAATAAAATTAAAAATGATGGATAAAAACTCTTTTTTAACACTTACTTTCGGGTTTTTTCCGACACTAAAATCAGCCCGCCATTTGAGAGAAAGAAGAAACAAGATTCTAGGTCAGTCACTACTAAGAAGGGTAAGTCCCATCGGGAGGGAGAAGGTTACTTCTGGTGTGGAATAAATCCTTCACCCCAATCCATTGTGGAAAACTTCCTGCATGGATCAATTATCCAGCGGCGTTAAGCCTGGAGTAGACCCTAACATCGTCACGCAGGAATTTGATGAGCTCGTCGAGCGTTTTTTATTCGGGGATAAGCTGAAGTTCCCCTACCCTTAAGAAAGAAAGCCTTTGAAGAAAAAAAGCAACGAAATTCTGCACTTTGGACGCTATGGTGTTCGTTTTTTGACCCAGGGGGATTGGTCGGCTAAATATTAGATTTACGCCTGGTCCCACCAAAGGGCTACTAAAAGAGTCAACTTCCCTTCAAAATTTGTGAAAAAGTAGGAACCAGAACCACCTTGTCTTGCTCGCCCCCCAGAGGTTGGGGAAAAAAAAAGATTATTTTTTCTGTTGCTTTCCCCTGTTAGGAAAGGCGGGGGTTTGCCAAAATATTCCCCGAATATAATTTTGAAAGAATTCAACTCCTTTTTGGCATTGAGGGAAAGGCGCTCATCTATTTTCCATACAATGTGGACACTCATTTTTGTTTTTAACCTTATTGCATGATGCTTTGGAATTTCTATCTGGTGGTTGATGGGACTTGCGCCTTTTTGCAATTATTTGCACCAATTATTTGCAAAAAAGTTTTGTGAAGCCTATTTATATCTCTCCCAAGATCCCGGAAATTACTCCAATAAGCGTTTTGCCAGGGATTACCTTTCTACATTGAGGTAATTTGTAGCACTCATCCACGTTCCTAGTCCATCGCGAAGTGCGGGTGAGCCGCTTAATAGCGCTGCCGCGCCTTGCAAAATACTGTTTTCCCACCGTCGTCTGGAAATTGAAAGTTTTCAAATTTTGACCCACTACACTCCTATAATAATAGGGAAGGAAGTTTGCATTTCTTCATTTTGTTTCTTCGGTTGTACTATTCATACTCTCTATTGCACTTTCAGAAATAGTTTGGCCCCATATGGTGTCCTATGAACACCTCTAGTATAGATATTATATAATATATACCACCGGAGATTATACGAGAGAATAGATCGAAAGGAAGAAGAGCTTTTTACCATTACCATTACGCATAGGCAGAAGCCAGGAAAAAAGAAGAAGTCGAATTGAGAGGAGTTCCTGCCCGGTCGGTAACCTAAGTCAAAACAAGATTGTGGAAGAACGTCTTGGGCCATATGTACTGAGCTCGGGAGACATGGTCAAAAATTTTGAACGCTTGGACGGGGGATGACCAGGAGAGATTTTGCTTACTACACCCTGGCCTATCCGAAACATCTTTAGAGAGAAGAAGGCATAGTACTACAAGAAACAACCCTTTTCATTCTTGCTTGCTTCAGGGTTTAAAGCTTAAACGTAATAGCATAAGAAGCGTTCTTCTTTCTCTTTCTTCTTTCTTCTATTGGCTTGAATACTTACTTTACGGGTCTACAAGTCATGAACGATTAGCGAAGCAAAGCAGCAAGCCCAAAGAAACTGGACTTTCATTATAATAGTCGAGGGAGTTTTATTTAGGGGTTTGAATTCTTCAATGGACGTTTGCTGCTGGGGTGCTTCTTCATCTTCGAAAGAGGCTACGTCGAATCGGGTTTTTATTTAAAATAAGGATGACTTGGGAAGAAATCTGTGGGTTTATGGGCCTCTGAAGAAGGAGAAACACATAGAAGGAAGAGTAAGACTTCAAGGGATCAAGCTTTTTTAAATGCAGATGAGCCTTACTATTCTTTGATTGATTCCATGGTAGCTTGCACCATGGAAGCTTTTGAAGATGGTTTTCTAAAAGGGTTTTCTCAGTTTGATAGATTTTCATTTTCTGGACAACAAGGTCAAAAGTCTTTGGCAGGAAGAAAGTCTTTCCTCATTCAGCTTCTGCTTCTTCTTCTGGTTACAAATGCTTGTCTTAACAGTTCACAATTTTTAAAACAACAGCTAGGGAATATACCATCTCACAAGTTTCCTATTTTCTACCAGGTTTTCATAGAAAGAGTTCAGCTTCCACCAAATAGAACCCTCCATAAGATTGTGAGTATTATCATGGGCTTTATGAATTCCCAGCCATTTTTCCCATCATGTAGTTGATTATTTTAATGTTTGTTAATTGGGAAATTTATCTACCTTAGGCCTAGGAGATTTTCTATTTTATAGATGGTATGCATGTGTTAATGTTTTGAGGGCCTGATTAATTTAATGTGTTTCTTGAAACAGCCAATGGCCTCCGTTGGGAACATTCAAGATCCAAGTGAATATTACGTTGGGTTGTTTTTGAGTGCCACCAACTGCACTTTCCAAGGCTTATTTTTGAACTTTCATGGTATTTTACAAGACCACCGCCAGAAGAATGTCGTTTCCCACTTTAAGTAAAGAGATGTTTACAGAGACTTAACCACAAGGCAAAGAAACACTTCTTCACTACTTCTACTGGAAACGTTAGATTGTATAGGCCGTCTCTTTTTGATATTTTAAGCTCAGTTATCAGAACTAACCCTAGTATTAGTTAATTGCTACAGTAGAGGACTCTTCCATTTGGCCTTGGATGGATTGCATCAATAGGGTTGTGTCCAAATTTTGTTTCTGTTGAAGTCTGTTTCGTCAGAAAATTCTTCTCTTCCTTTTCAACTCTAGGATCAGGGTTTGATGGTCTTCGAAATTGAAAACTTCTTCTTACTTCTTCATTCATCCCGGGTACTTCTTTTCTCTAGCAGGCTTTTCTCATATCACATTACTTATTCTAATATTACTTATTCTTTATAACCTTCTTTACTTCGGGAATCACTTACTCAATGGCTATTGTTTGCTGGCAGATTATCTGGCTAGCTAGTTGACAGGTTAGGCTTAATATCCCACGCTGAACTCTTACTGGCCCTTAGAGGTTAGAGCGTTAGCGAGCGGTTATTACTTCCCATCCTTATTCTATCCTAGTTTTATTTACTTCGTATGGATACGAACAAGGACTAACGAACGAAAACCTGGTTAGGTTTAGGGTTGGCGTGCCTTCTCCGCAACTTAATACCTCTCACTTAGTCCTTGCACTAAAATGTCTCTGACGATTTACTAACACAGAAAAAAGTCTGATAACCATGGGATTAGCTATACTTACGCTGGGTTACTGGATGACAGCCACCCTACTGTCGCCGTTCAGCGCTGGTTTTTGTTTATAGGCCTTTTAAACCTTTAAAAACCTTCTACCTTTATTTTATTCCCATTGGAATTACATTTTTCAACTTAACTCCTTGCTGGTGGTGGCTGACTTCCTACAGTTACAACGCCCTGGGGACTTCTAATTTTCTATATCTTTTGTGAATCTCGCACTTTCCTTTAACTTTCTCAATTCTGACCGACCTTACTTCTAATAAACCGGCGGGAATCGCTTATAGCTCTTTGCGCGCTTCCCTTGCTGACACCGTCCACTTCCCCGCTACCCCTATAAATTAAATTTAATTTTTCTCCTATTTTTTTTTTCTTTTTTTTTGAAAAACGAAACGAAAGAAAAAAAATCTATTTTCTCCTATTTACACTTAGTACACGCGACGAGAATGCAAATTTATCACTAATTTATTCCTTTTTCTACACTTTCTTCTTCCAATGTGCAGGAGGATACCCCCAAGGGGGTTGCGGGGGTTTTTTTTACCAATTGGGGCCCTCCCTTTCACCACCCCCATTGGGGATGGTTCTAACAGGGGGGTTTCATAACTACTCCTCTTACTACAGGACTGCCTTACCTAGCAACATTTTAGATCCGGCTCTACCCAACTTTTTCTGGTACCCCAGTATGCCCCTACTTGTCCGACTGTTTTAGCTTGAGCAGTTTTTTTGGAAAAAATATTTAAAACGAAAACCTCCCAGGAAGGTAATTTTAATGTGGCCGATTTCCCCTCTTTTGCAAATCAGTTTCGCCACAGCCACCTGCAGCTCTAGCTTAATTGTCCACCCTTTTTTCCAAGTGTGATTTCTATGTTTATGTATGGCCCGTGCCTAAGGGGCATATCGGTTGAAGTAGATTCTTCTTTGAAAAAATCAATTCAAAACCTTCTTTCCCAACGTACAAGCCTTCTTCCAAAGCATACGGCTTTTTCTGGGTGTTAGATGATGATATCTATCAGATGGATCATTATATATCGTTTTTTATAAAATGAAAATAAAGTACTTACATGAAGTGGATATAGGAATCCAAATTTGCTGAAATCACTCATGGTTATGCTCTTCTACATCCTAGGGGTCTTCCCGTTCCTTTCTCTGGCTTATGTTCTTCATGTAGCATTCAGACCGAATGACTTCTAATGAAATTACCGTCGGGATTTACTCCACATAAGGGGGGTAACGTAGGAGGAGACATTTCTATTTTTTTTCCCCGGGGGAATCTTTTTAGAAAATTAAACCCACTTGCTTTCTTAGCTTTTTCAATTCGCGCCCTCTGACCAAAATTTCAAATTGAAATCCGTGAAATAAACCCGTTTCCTCCTCTCCTTGAAAACAAGGGCCCGCTTTACTGGTTTCTGTCGTGTGCTTTGAAAAACAATTTTGTTCTTCTTCCATATTACTATATCTCTAGAGTCAAAATAAATTTTTCTATGAGGGAAACTACCTTGAACTCAATCAACTTCTGCCCGGTTACTCTTCAGTTTTCTGTTGAGTCTATCCTGTAGAGGGTACTCAAATATGAAAATCAGTTTGATCGATTTTCTAGGTTTCGTCCGTGGTTATTTGTAGTAAACCTAATGGTTTACTTCCAATTACGTAAAAAATCAATAGTTTCAAACCGCACTCAAAGGTAGGGCATTTCCCATTTTTATAGGAAACTTCTGTACCAGAAATAATGGTTATCTCCAATTTTATTAGCCCCTCTGGGATTTGTAAAATATAATCTCTTTCTCAACCACATCCCCATGTGTATGAGGACAAATGTATGCAATTTCGATTAGTGGGTCGTATTCTATGGTACGATTTCTTACCATATATGTCTTTTTTCATTCCCGGTCGGAAAAATCGATTTTACGGTATTTTTTTTTATTAGACGCTTATGACCCCCCCCTCTATTGCCTTTGCGTTTAATATTCCTCTGGCATTACGTCCTTTACCCACAACGATTGCTGTTTCATAGATCAAATTATTTCCGTGTATTTGGTATTTCACTTGACTGTCTACGGCTTCCATTGCCGTGTTGCTCGGGTTAGAGGGGTTAGAAAGTTTGTATAAATAAATGTATCCGCCATGCTATTTAAAGATTATTTTGATTTTTAAGTTCTTTTCTTTCTAAGAGGTGGCAATAGAAAATAACCCGGTTTGAAGCCGTTAATGATCATACGTCTTGTATTTTAATGCATATGTATGTCCCCCATAATAGGTCTCATTCTTTTTCTTTTACCCTTTCCCGGGAAAGTCGATGGCTATTCTTCCATAGCTATTACCTTGACACCAAAGAAGGAGCTCGACCCAATTGCTTTTTTCTGTTCCTAGTTGGATCCTGTTGATTTCGACATTTAAAAGTATATTGATTTTTTCCCCAAAAATAACCCGGGCAAATTTACCTTTTGTCCTTGTTAAATACTTGCATATTTGATTCCATCCTATATTAAATCTATTTCTTCCTATTGAGTTTCTAGTCTCAATAGAAATGCTAGTAGTTTCTTTACTGTTTCATATGTTATGATATGAATATCCACACCAATCGTTTATGTATGGATGATGAGGATTCCATTGATACAGAGGCCAAAATTCCAATTTTTAGACTTATTGGCGAGGGGTTCCCATTGGCGTGCATTCCAGTTAGTAGGGAATTGAAACCTACGAATTCGCCAAATTATGAGTTGGGCGCTTTAAACCATTTCAGCCATGGATGCTTCTTTAGCGGGTCCTCGTACATGGTTGAATAACCAAATTCCAATTGAAATGAAATCTTATAGGAATTAAAATCAATTGCAATTTAGGAGGGAATCAAATGGACAAAGACATCAATTTCAAATCTTGGAATTTTCGAATTGAGGAGACGCATATTGAGAGAGATTTCAAGAAAATTCTCACTATTTCTAGCATTTCATGGACCCAATTTCAATTTTCAGTGGGAATCTTTCATTCACATTTTTTTTCCAATCAAGAACTTAATAAAAATAATTTTTAAAAACTCTTGGACTCCCGATTTGGGGAGTATCTTACTTTCACGCAATTCACAGGGTTCAACAAGCAATCGATATTTCACGAATCAGTGGTAGTGTTTAGACTATTGTTAGTAGTGGTTCTTATATATCGTATTAACAATCGAAGATGGTCGAAAAGAGAGGAAAAATCTCTATTTGGACAGGGGGGCTTCTTCCTTATACCTATGAATTTCCATATGGACCCAGAAAAGAAAATGATACATTGGAAGGAAAATCCTTTTGGGTGTCTTTCCAATATCAATAGGTTTGGATTTTGTTTCGCTGCCTTCCTGTATCTTCCAAAAGGAAAAAAAAAAAAAAGATCTCTGAGAGCTCTTTCCTGATCCGAAAGAAGAGTACTTTGGGTTCTCCAAATAACTAAAAAAAGTCTGAATCTAACGGCGTTTCGGCGGTGGTGGAAGAGGAAACTGAGATCGGAAAAAAAAAAAAAAAAAGGAGGGGGGGGATTTTCTAGTTGTAAGATATCTAGAATGAAACCGTCGCTGGAATTGAGATTCTTCATTCAAAGAAAAAAATATCAAATATTCTGGGTAGTTTCTTTTTGTATATTATATTGGATGAATCCGATCCGCAAGGACCAGAATTGGGAAATTGTTGATCGTCTTTTCTCCGAGGGAGGGGGCGAAACTATAATCAACTGAATTCGGGACAGCTATTTCGCGAAAAATCTTTAGAGTGAAAAGACTGGATTTGTTATTTTATCTCAATTGTTTTGCTTTTCGCGAAAAAAAAAAAAAAAAAATACCAATTGAAGTGGAGGGTTTTTCTTCAAACAAACAAGGGAGCTGGCGTTTCAACTATTCAAATCAAATGATATTGAGCATGTTTCCCATTCTTCTTTTCTCGAGAAAGAAGTGGTGCTAATTTCTTTGCAAAAATTTGTGCTCCAATTTCATATGTTGGCTAATTTCCGCCAAGATCTCTTTCGTAGTGTGGGGAAATAATCCCACGAAAATCGGATTTTTTGAGGAAACATGGAACATATCGAGGAGAGGATTGGATTTGGTTAGACAATGTGTGGTTGGTAAATAAAGGATCGGTTTTTTTTAGCAAAGGCACGGAATATAATCGTCAAATATTCAATATGATTTCCACCAAGATCTAGTTTCGTCAAGGAAGGAATTCTAGCCAATTGAAGGAATCTTTCTAATCAATTCCAGAGATCAATTTCGATTTCCCATTAGTAATGAGGATTCGGAATTGGAAATATCACACATTGATCAATCAAAAAGAGTTCACAAATCCTAAAAGAAAGATCGATTCTTTGGGATCCTTCCTTTTCTTTTCAAAACGGAAACGAACCAGGAGAGATTAGAGAATCAGACCGATTCCCTAAAAACATGCCTTTCTGGATATTCCTCAATGTCCCCGACTTATTTACCGGTGGAAAGGTGAGAAGAGAATGAATAATCATCTGGCTTCCGGAAGAGAGAAGAGAAGAAATCGAAGAATTTCTTGGGAATTTCCTAAAACAAGATGATTCCATTCTTCTTTTTTCTCTGACCAGATCGTCAGAACTTCATCTGGGTTTTCGGGAATCCTACTGAAGGCTCCACTAAATTGTTGAAGAAAGACAAGAATGTTTCTTTTGTCCCTTCCAGGCGATTCGGGAAAAAATAAAGAAAGAAAGAAAATAATAGTTAAATTATATTCAAGGATAATCACCGTATTACCAAAAAATACCGTCCTCAATTCATCCTATTTTCATCAGATCCGGAGTGTGAAATATGGTTCTGAAAGGATGTGAACTGGGATATGGGGACAGTTCCAATTAAGAAATTTCTTTCTTGACATAAAATCATTTTTTTTTGATTTATTCATCTATTTCATGATTCGGAACGGGGGGGGATACACGTTACACCACGATTTTGAATCAGAAGAGAATTCTCAAGAGAGAGAAAAGAGAGAAATGGCAGATCTATTCACTCTATCAATAACCGAGCCGGGAATCTGTGTATCATAAGGGGATTTTACCTTTTTTTTATGATTTCTTACGGATTGGATCAAAAAAACAATTTCTTGAATGAGGTATTCAAAACTCCAGGGATGGGAATCGAAAAAAGAAATCTTTTATTGGTTTTATCTACCTTCCCTATTTTTTTATGAAGAAGAATGAAATCTTTTTATCGTAAAGGATCAGAAAAAAAAAAAAAAAAAAAATGGGGTTCCATCTCCTGCCGGGGAATTGGATATTGGGAAGGATCCCAAAACAAAAAAAATATGTATTTGCTAGCAACAACATAATGAGGCAGTCATCAATATGGATTGATCCTAAATCTGATTTCAAATCCAATATAGTCCTAATGTGGTACATAAGAAATGTTATTGACTCCAATTCTTTTTTAATGGAATAGATCCGATTCGCAACTTCGAAATATGGAATTCAAAGCGTAAATTCAAATAGGAAGGAAATGATTACTCTGAATCATTAGAACCTATAATGAAAATATTACGATCAACCAACATTTATTTCGAATTTGAATCAACAGAGAGTTCAGAAGAGAAGAACTGGTTCGATTCCTCTTTATTTTTTCTTTTCTCGAAACCCGAGAGATCCATGAATTGGGGATCAATGGCATATAGATAACAAATTGGTCTAATGGGAGCAAGAAAATTTCCAGGAATATGGAAACATTTTTTCATTTTCTGAGCAGAAAACAAAGAGCCGTTTTCTTTTTCAAGTAGTGTTCGATCGATTACGTATTTAATCAATATTCGATTGATTTGGTCTGAGTTATGACAAAAAAAGATTTGTCAAGTCACTTCGTTTTCTTTTTGTCCAAGTTACTTGTTTTTTTGTCCAAAAGTTTCTTTCTCTTTTTGTCTAACCTCACTTTCCTTTTTTCTTTTGTGAGTTTCGGGAATATCCCCCATTCATAGTGTCCGAAATCCATAATCTCATGAATTGAAAGGTCTCCGAAATGATCCACCTTGCCAATCCAGCGTTAGAAACCAATAGGTCTTTTCAAATCGGTTTCATTGTGAAAAAAAAAAAAAAAAAAATTGGGAAACCCTTCTTATTTGGGGGATGATCATGATACTTCCCAAAAATTCGAAAAATTTTTGGATTTAATGGAGAACAATATCACCATTTTTGTTCAATAAGATACCAAAGTTGGGATGATTGAACTCATTCCATACTATAGAAATAATCGCCAGGGGAAAATCTTCTTGATAAACACGGATTCCTATTTCTCAATGATACCCCACGATCAAGGACCAATTGGCTGAATCCCGTGAAACCATTTCATTAGCATAGAAGTTCATTGATATCTTCTTTTTTATTAAAAACAAATCGACTTCGATTCTTGAATTTAATCTACCATCACTTCATGCCTTTCCTTATTGTAAATGTTAACAAAAATACAAAAATTCCCTTTTTATTGGAAAAGGCCCGTATCAAGAATTATGGTGATTTTTACGTATGGACAATTCCTCAATATCTTGTTCATTCCGCAACAAAATATTTTCTTTGTGCGGCTGTGGGTTTTTTAAAAAAAAACATTTGCTTTTTGGGAGAGGAGATACTTATTTCAACCAATCGAGTTCACAGGTTATTCTAACAATTCCATACCTTTTAATGTAATTTTCCACAAAGTGGGGTAACGGAAATGGTAAAACTTGTACAAAAATCTTTTTCCATTTTCCAATTCGATCCCCGATTCCATTTCGTGCGTTTAGAGCCTATTTATTTGATCGCAGACATTTCGGGAACACCTCTAAACAGAGCGGGACCAAATAGTCAAATTTTGAAAAAAGAAACTTATTCTGTCAACCTCTTTTTTCGGATATGAATCTATCTGATTCAGAAGGAAGAACTTTTGCCATCGTATCTCAATTTCAATTTCAAACATGGGGTTTGATTTCCACCACTCCATGTTCTGAGAAGAAATTATTTACCATCCGAAAAAGAGGAAAAAAAACGGAGTCTTTGTCTAAACGAAAATGTGTTGAAAAAAGGGCAGATGTTAAAACTAGACCTTTCAACGAGGATACGTGCTTTTTCAACTCTCTCAAAATGGAATCCTATTCCACAACATATATGCCTGGCTTTTCCTTACTTTCGACTAGGGTACACAATATCTAATTTGGATCATATTTTAGATACCCTTTTTCGGAAACTAATTACCATACTTAAGTCAGCAGTCAAAAAAATTGTTACTCCAATTTTTCATGAATATTATGCACGGATCAGATATATCATGGCGATTCTTTCAGGAAAAAAAAATGGTGTCTTCCACAATGAAATCTGATCATAAGGAGATTTCGACGTAAGTGTTTACCATCAATTCTTCTTCACTGTCCGAAAGAAACTGATTCATTCGCGAAAATAATGCAGCCACCATTTGATATCGACACATCCTGAGATCGCCAAAAAAAATGTTCGTGGAGAGTTCCATCTATTTCAACCCTTTTCTTCTTCTTGTTGCTGGATTATCTCGGTTCGTACACAATCTCTCTTGTTTTCCCGAGACCCCTATAGTGAGTTTACAGGACAGAGTTTTCGAAAAGGTCAAAATCTTTTGATGATTTCCATCATACATGATTTGAGTTGCCGGAAAAAAACTTTCTGGAGATAGGTATCCTACATTCTGGAACTGAAATTCTTCTGGGGGTTTAAAGGAATCTCTTTCTAGTTGCTCTTCGGAACCAATTAGGAGATTTTTCTAGGGAAGGAAATGCGGGGGTTTTTGCTTCTGGCGGCAAATGCTTTTTGGGGTTGGTGGATTTCCCGCTTATGGGTTAAAATCAATACGTTTCTTAAGAATAAATTTTTTGAATATCAATCTACATCGAAATCTTTTCCAAATAAAAAAAAAAAAAAAAAAAAGGGGGGGGGGGGTTTTAAAATTCTCTCTTCTTTT
>NW_023590789.1:9860927-9992354 GCF_014843425.1 Jatropha curcas | reverse complement strand
AGGGGATAATAATCAAGCATCAACGTGGAAATTAGTCAGTGGGGGGAGTCACCCCGAAACCCCCGATGAGGGCCGATCCTCCCACCCTGGGCTCATCCTCTGTCACATGTGCACCAGGGAAGAGCGATCCCCCCAATACTGGCCGACAGGTCTAATGCCTCACTTGAGCCAGGCGCCCCTCTCCCATTGGTTTTTTGCCATTCTCGTGCTTTGTTCTGTTCCAGTAGCCAACAGGAGGCAACCCGGTCGTTCCATCAAATCTAGATCATCAGCGCGCTCGACAGCAGGAGGCCAGCCGGCGCGCCCTTCTGGCGGGCGTTGCGATCAAATCTAGATTATCCGGTGCGCCAATAAAAAGCCAACCTGTGGTTTAAACAGTAACGGTATACGGTTAGGTGCAAACACCAGGGGGCGCCGATTCTCCCATTTTTTACCCGCCCGGATAACAGAAAAGATCAGCAGGATGCCATATAACAAAAATCAGAATATAACAGAAGATCAGAGAGATTCAGGATGCCGTATAACAGAAACAAGTCCTCACAAACCCATTTTGGTGACGCCACGTTCATCCCGAGAATGTCCACACAACAAAATCACAGTATGAGTCACACATAAGCAGACAAATAATCAAACATTTCAGTTCATCATATACAACCAATTTCATGACAAATGCACAATTATATATAAGTATAATTATAGTGATCATAAACATAATATATATATGATAAAATACTGTATAAGTGATATTCAGTAATTATGTAAATAAAAATATAGGATGTTTTAATAAGATTAAATGATATGCAAAATGCAGGCGTTTGATATGGCACTTATTTTATTGTGATGTGGACGTGCGGACCATTAGTGGATGGAAGCGGAAATTCTAGGCTTTGATGTTGTTCGCTGGAGGAGCCACTAGAATGGACCCGGGCGATCCTAAGCAAAGTTATGTATGGACAGCAAAAAGAAGATAACTCCTATCAGACAAAATATTTCTTTACCCTTCTAATATTTTTTATTTTATATTCTAGAATTGTTTCTACGTGAATTTATCTCGGAGTATTTAATTTTCTTTTTCTGTAATAAATTTTTTTAGTTTTCTCTAACTTTATTTCATTTAAATTTTCTTCTGAATTCCCTATTTCTATTTCTACTAAAATCTATTTTAATATTCTACGAAATTTATTTTATTTTTGCTAGATCCGAAAGTTATTTTGTTTTCTAGCCGAAATTTATTTTATTTGTTTGGCCGAAATTTCGGAGCATCTCCCCTAAATTGGAACTATCTACCTGTTAAGAATATCAACGGAAGTGATAACAAGATATTCCAAACCACAGCAAGGCGCATCCATGCGGGCAACACTCAATCAATTCAAGTTTGTCCGCTCCTCATGCCGGGAATAGACAATATCAATCCATTAACTTTACAACTCTTAAATTTCTCATTTGTTCATGTCCACTCATAATACTTATTAATCAAAATTCCTCAATAAATTATTATTTAATAACGTGAATTGTAAAGGTTTAACGTAACTATTGTCTTTTTAGTTTATCAATAGGTTACTTGCACATTAATGTGATCAAATAACCTGATTTTGAGATTAATTCTTACTAACTAAATAAACTAAAATTACTGAACGTAAAATATTGTTTTATTAAATCAAACATAATAATACTAGCTTGAAATTCAATCTTCACCTACATAAATTAAATTAACTACGAATAATAATTAATTCAAGTAAAGCTAAAAGAATTATTAGGAAATTGATTTTTGTACCACCGCCGCAAATATGAGATTTTTGTGGTATCGAAGTTATTTGCTAGATGAGAGATCGAGCTCACGCGCGCTGGAAACTCTTGGCAAGGCAGAATGCCGGATCTGCACTGGAGTGGCAGAGAAGAGAAATGAGGCGGCCGCCGATGAAAGCACTTGAACCAAGACCGTTCCTGTTGTGGTCGAAGCGCGCTGGGCACGGGCAGGGCAGTGGCGCGTATAGATGGACTGTGGTCGCTGCCTACCTGTCAACTGTGCTCGCGCTGAAGCGGGAACTGAGGTTTAAGCGGTGCTGGCGGAGGCGCCTACGGTGGCGACGGCGAGCGGTCAGCGAGGTGGCGGCGATCGCGACCTGGTGCCGCGCTGCCAGCTCGGGAGGGCGGCTCTATTGTGCTCGGCCAGAAAACGCAACGGCGAGGTGAAGAGAAAAGGAGAAGGAAAGAGAAGAAAAGAAAGAGAAAGGAGGAAGAAAGAAGAAGAGGAGCGTGGGAGTGGTGGCGCTGTGGAGGGTGTTGCAGAAGATGGTGGAAGGGGGAGGGTGAGTTTGGCGCTGGATATAGAGGGGAAGGCTTCTCTAGAAGTGGTTTGGGGGCGCTGAGATTGCGCATTTGGATTTTCGGATGTGCGATTGCGGCCCCCCAAAATTCCCTTGGGTTTTTTGTTTGATGTTTCAGATTTTCAATTGGTTTCGATTTCGGTTTATCACTTGTAAACAAATTATTAATTCCACGTTTAAATATTTAAAATACATGTTCCACGGCTGTCAAGTTTTAAT
This sequence comes from Jatropha curcas, assembly GCF_014843425.1. The sequence continues at coordinate 9,989,808 of NW_023590789.1, read as the reverse complement.
TAAAATTTAAACGAAAAATACTGTTGAGAAATACAAAAGTTCTGGTTTATGTTTTCAGTCCGCTTCCCCCCGTTATAAAAATTTTGCGTCCTCGAATTTTAGAAAAGGTAACAAGCGTACTAGGGAACAATGGGTGGTTGTGCTTTCCTCAGCATAATGCTGCAGACTGGATGAAAAATGTTATTACATTTCACATTTAGTAAGAAATACTTGTTCTCCGAGCAGTTCTGAGAAGGATGAATAAGAAGAGTGAGGATAAATATTTGTTTGAGTTCGTTAGTCAGGACCAGAGGAACTAATTGTTTATTAAATTTACGGAAGACAGAATCCAATGGGAAGCAAATCTAATTTATAGGGAGGATAGGCAAATGATTAAATGAGACCTGAATCTAGCCCGCAAAAGTTGACCTAAACTTTATTACCATAGGTTTAAGTTTTAAACTTGAGATTGGTAAGTAATATCTACAAGTCGTAAATATTTCATGAACGCTGAAAGGCACAGATTGCAACACTGAAGTATTGCACGCTGTTACGAGCGTAAGATTTTAATCAGCTTATAACCGTCTGCTCAAGTGAAGAGTTTATTAATCTCAATGTAGCTCTATATCATGTGTCCTACATTGATGTATCGTGCATGTTATTCACTCACCAGGCTATCACAGGCAAAGAGATATCACTCCAGATAAGAAACTCATACCACAGAACCAGAAGTATTTTAATCTTAACTGATTATAGAGAAGTCCACATAGATGCAATCAGAATTTGAACTGACTATCCCAGAGTGTTGGACTCCTTTATTTCAAAACTTCAAAACCTACATGCTGCCTTGATCATTGCCATTTTCCCAGAGATCAATTCCAAAATATTAAATATCAAATTGCTGCCTATCAATCATGGAAGAAGTTTTTATAATTAGATAAGATAGTTTGGCTAACCCGCAGATGTCAAGAGGTTTTAGATTGATTATCAAACCACTATCTACAACAGCTGTATTTCAGGAAAAATCATGAGCAATGTCTCTAGCTAAATGGCTATCAACTGATAGGAGATCCGTGGTAGCGCTTCTATGCCCAAGTTCATCACCCGTATTTATCACTTTTAACCCATTTATCCAACGGAAAGATAGATATACTATCTCGGCTTTCATATCCCTATATGAGAAATCCCATAAAAAACAAGCTAGCAACATGCAACTATAAGGAGAGATTTTAAATGTCACGGACAATCAAATCCTATGTTTAGTTATTAACATATTATATACTCTTAATCGCAATTTGTCATAATCGATACCATTTCCTAACTAAGTGAAGAAATAGTATGGTCAACTAAGGTATAGAGCTGTTGTCATGCGAGATAATTCTTCATTATTTTCTAGAATTTGTAGAAACGCCAAGTCTATGATACTCACTTCGCATAAAGAGATCCAGCCTACAATCACAGATGTAAAAGTCTCTCAAAGCCGTAGTTTATATTCAAGTTTATCTTATTTCGTCGTATCCTTAATCAAGTGCTTTTAGAGAGCGTAAGTTTACGTATTTAGAAGTCAAGATCCTAAACAAGTAGTGCCCTTTGTTTTTTGGCTCAAGGATCAAAGTAAGAGATTCAGGATGTTAACACGCTATAGAATCCAACTACTAAGTTAAACTGTCCTTTGTTTTATATGCCGATGAATATTCAAATAATTAGAATATCAAATTAGGTTATTCTTTTTTTTTTTTTTTTCCAGAATCTAGGTCTAAGATGTCTATTCAACCTGATTGTTGTAAAAGATTTATGATCTCTATACGATGTTAAGGATATCCTCAAACCTTAATTATGTCTCTCTATATTCTTTAGCTCCAACAAGTTGTAACACCTCATTTAGAATCCTTACAACATTCAAAGTTACAATGTAGATCTGCAGTTCTCGAATGGACCTAACTAATTAAATATTCCCTTAAAGCGCATAAGATAGAGTCGTAACTGGCGCATTTGATAACACATCATTGCTTCATTCAATGCACAGATAATTTCTCTGCAAAGTTGACAGAAAAAATTCACGAATAGCTTTGAACATTGACATCGAGCATTCTGGCATTAATATTGTTCGCCCTAATGTGGTATCCTCAATCGACCCATGAGCAGTTTAAATTGATTAAATGAGTCTAGATCCAAGCGCCATGAGTTGGCATTCCAATATAATTAAAATGTATCCTGAAAACCCTCACCTGGCCCGTTGATGCACATTCCAAGCAGTCCTATGAGTTTAGTGCTTTTTCACTCTTCAAATAGCTACATGTATTCTCCCCTCACCAAAATTTTTGTTAAAATTATCGTCAAGTTCACTTGTGTTATTCTTGCAGCAATTTTCAATAATCGCTGAAATAAATAGTAAATTAAACCCTAGCCAACTCGCAGCTACTGATGAAAATACTGTAATTACGCTTCAGTGTTTCTACTAAGGACATAAGAATATAACTTTTGCTTCTTTACCAAATAAAAACGAAGTAACACTTGAAAAGTTGGCACTCGAATTAATAGGAAATTCTTATTCTAAAGCGTACTTTGCCATCGAAGAAAGTTACATTTTATTTCACATTTTGATCGTACATTTTCGAGGCTATAATCCGCGATTGATTCTTTATCAACATCTTATTGCTCAGTTAACGTTTTAGTCCATAACACTTATGCATCTTACAGCAATCAGTAGTAACTATAAGCCTTCATATATAAATTCGTCAATGTAACTCGTAATTTGATTATTATAGCCCTTTAATTAGTAGTATTAATTGATGTACTACTTATTGACCATACGATTACTGTTATTATTCTGTTCTTATTATGTTATTATATATATGGTATTATTATTATTATTATTATTATATTATTTCATTATTATTATTGATTATAATATCTGTTTTATTTCTTTTAGAGTATCTCGTATCAGAGCCCAAGAGGAAGTACAAGATAGTTTAATGCAACATTTCCAATAACGCTAGATTAGATTGCTCTTTCGCAGCCTAGGTTTTAAGCCACCATCCACCTATCCTTCTGACTTTTCATTTTAGCTAATACTAGATTATGAGCGCTCAAGTCTGTCGCTATTAGAACATGTCTAAATATATTAAGGATGCTTAATTTACATAATTATCAATTCTTAGATTATGACTACTGACCCATTAATAGGTACTTCTCCTCGTTTCCATGAAGTCTTCCATGAACTTGTAAATTAGATTCTATTAAATATTAACTAATACATTCTATCATAACAATAGTCCCAGCTTTTAAACTGCTGATCAATTTGTCTTAGAATGTTGTATTCTGCATTATAAGCTACGTGAGATCAACAGGCGAAACCACAAATTTTTTTTTTTTAACCGACAATAATTTATATTATTCCGCTATATTCATACACTTGAAAAGAATAGTTGACTGATTACTACAGATGACGATTTAACTCTTTAGCTAAGAAGTTGATTTACTCATAAATAAAATGCAACTTCAATTAAAATAATGTCTAAACGCGAACAGTATTACTTATGGAGAAGTACTCATCGGTCAATTAAATATTCCAAGTGCACACCGAGAAATCAGTGTTATTATGAAACCCGTTGTATGTATCATTTGATGTAAATGTACCTACTCAAGATAAATATAATATCTCATGCAGAAGAAGTGGCTTATCTCGGCATAGTTATATAAGAATTCCCACACCAACGCAACATCAGCGTAAACTTCATGCAAACAGATATGCTAAATGCAATAATTCTAATTAAGATGAAATTCCTAATGGTCCTTGAATTTAGAACCAGTCTGAGTTTTCTTATCATTCACACTATCAACCTGCATTCCTCAAACATAGCCCCCTCTATAGGCAGCACAGTATAACATAACAGCTCAGTGCACTTCTTATGAGATGTATTCGCAACATTCAACACGTATTAAAATAAAAATAGGCAGCACCTTTGCATCAATCTAACTTCTGCAACTGTATTATTCCTATAATAACTTATCTTCTTCATACCTTAAATTAGCATATTGAATATTATTTATGTTTTCCATATAAGGATGTTTTGTTTTCAACACCCATCCCGTTAGCATCAGTACTAAATCGACAATCTCTGGAAGAAGCAAGGATACATTTTGACTCAAGATTAAGACAACTTGAGCTCTAGACGCTGATTTGGAACGACGGCTGAAGACGAAAGCAGGAAAGAGCTATGTTCAAGACATGACAGGAATTACTCTCTCCGCAGTTACATCTAGGACTTTATGAACTTTTTGGCTCTGAATACCACCTTTTTGTCACGACCGCGTTTCCGTGGCCGGACCGCGGCAACTAGGGCCCAGGTAAAGCATAAGGCCCCCGAGGCCTCGTAGTTAGGACCTGAATACTTCAATGATACATTCCATACCATGTTAATAGAAACAGTAGAGCCGCATACAAGCTTAAGATTACATAACATAGTAAGTAAGAATGTTATACCAACCACGGCTCCTTTTAAATTATCCATCGCAAGTAGAAATTTAGTTTGGGCCTAGATCATTAAGTACCGATCACGTTCTGAATATGGGCATACTGATTCTGGCCGTGTGGTCTAAGTAATCAAAACCAACAACCGGTGTTTATAAGAACAACGCATACGGGCAGAGGCACTAGCAAATTGGAATACATGCGGGCGGACCGCTCATGTGATACTGCGGAGTTGCAAGATCAATAATGTGCTGATAAGTAGAATAATGTTAATAGACATCAAAATTAATAAATGACAGAAATATAAAGTTTGACGACAATTTATAACTCTGCGGAGAAGAATTGGCATGCAGAGGCTCAGTTTGAGATCGCGTGGCTCTCCTAGTACCTGAGCAGGCTTTAATTGAGGGGGGCGTGGATATAGAGTTTCGTCTGGCAACTAGTAGAATAATAATAAATATGAGCACACCGACAATACCCATCAAGCAAAGATGCCACGCCATAAGTATAAACTGAACTGAACACAGTCACAACAGTCCAATGCAATGATTGTGCAATGCACACTCAGCAGCCCAGCAAACAATAGTCACCTTCAGAATAATCACATCCAGGGCGTGGAAAGTTAGTGCAGTGGAGCGTCAGCCGAACCCAGGCTCCGATGAGGCCGTCTCGATCCACATGGCTGCGATCGCTCGTCACAGTGCCAACCAAGGAGCGCAGATCGGCCCCCATGCTGGCCGACCGGATCTAATCCCGTCACTTGACCAGGCCCTCGTCATGGTGGTTTGTTCACGCATCTCTGCTTGTTCGTGTTCCGATTTACCGAACGAAGGAAGGCAAACCCAGAGTGCGTCTGCTGCCCAGTCGAGAAGCTAGAGTCATCCCAGCGCGCTCACAGATAACAGCGGGAAGCCCCCGACTGCCGGGCTGCGATCAAATCTAGATGTATCCGGTGCAGGCCCAGATAAGAGAAGCGCAACCTGAGTTGGGTTAACGAGAGTAAGCGGTAACGGTAGAGGGTTGCGATGGCACGGGGTGCCGCGCGATCTCCCATTGTACCACCGCTAACAGAAACAAGATCGAAGATCCATGATAACAGAATCAGAATAATGATAACAGAAATCGAGAAATCAGGATCCGTACTAGACGAGAATACAGTCTCACAAACGGCCATGATGACCCACTTCAATGCCCAAGTTCCAGCACAATAACAAAATGCACAGTAATAGTGCAAACACAAATAATGCAAACATTTTCATTCATCATAATATGACCAATTTTCATCCAAATGGCACAATTATAGTAGGTAAGTATACATTATGAGTGTAATTCGTAAGCATAGATATATATAATGATAAAATTACTTATACATGAGGTATTGTAATATGTAAATAGAAATAATGCACATTGTATTGAAGTACAATAAAATTGAATATGCAAAATGCAAGCGATATGATGAGATGCCATGTATTTATTATTACTTCACAGTGATGGAAGCGAATTCTAAGGCTTTGGATGGTTGTCCTGGAAGGAGCACTAGATGGGCCCGGGCGCATCTAAGCAAAGTAAGAAATGAACACAAAAGAAATAGACTCTATTAGACAAAGAGTGATTTCTTTAGCCCTTCCTAAATATTTTTCATTGTTATATTTAAATTTTTCTAGCGAGATTTAGATTCTCGGATATTAATGTTCTTTTCCTGTAATAAATTTTTTATTTCCTCTAAGCTTTTAATTTCAATTTATTTTTCTGTCTGAAAATCTATTTTATTTTCCTACATAAAATCTATTTAATTTCTAACGCGTAAATTATTTTTATTTTTTCTATCGAAAGTTAGTGTTTTGGTTTTCCTACCGGAAATTTATTTATTGTTCCGCCGAAATGGTTCGGGCAACATCTCGCCCATAAAAAGTTGGACTCTTACCTGTTAAAAATAGTCACATATACGCATAATTCCAGGAACCACACAAAGCCCATCCATCGCAATCATCCAATGTCGAATTTTTCCCATCCTCCATTGCGAATACAATATGCGAAAACATTAACTTTCAATCTCTTAAATTTCTCATTTTTCATGTCCATCATGATTATTATTATGCAAGAATTTTTCTCGAATAAATTATTTAAATAGCTGAATTTTAAGTGTTAAGCTAACTATTGTTTTTGATTGACTGATCAATAGTTTTACTTCACTTAAGTATAAATCAATAACTTGAATTTTCGGAATTAATTTTAACTAACCTAAATAGACCTAAATTAGGCTAACTAAATATATTTGTATTAATGCAACAAAATTAATAGCCTACTTGTTAAGTATATTGTTCAGCTAACAGAGAAATTAATTAACGTACATAATAAAATTAATTCAAGTAACTAAAAAATTATGTAAAATTGATTTGTACCCCGCAAATATAATTTTTGTCGAATTTTGGCTGAAGAATCGAGGATCGGAGGGCTACGCGCGCTGGAACTGCAGAGCAAAGTGGCCGGATCTGACTGGGCAGTGGCAGGAGAGAGAGGAAATGAGGCGGCGCGATGAAGCTTGACAGACCCGTTCCTGGTGGTCGGAGGCGCGCTGGAGCGACGGCAGGGCAGTGGCGCGATAGATCGACTGTGGTGCTGCTCCTGTCAACTGTGCTAGCCTGAACGGGAACTGAGGAACGGTGATGGCGGAGCTACTGCGACGGCGAGCGGCAGCGAGGTGGCGCGATTGACCCGGTGCCTCTGCTGCTGCTCTGTTTCTCGCCAGAAACGCAGACGCAGGTGAAGAGAAAGGAGAAGGAAAGAAAGAAAAGAAGAGAGAGAAGGAGGAAGAGAAGAAGAGAAGAAGAGGAGGTGGCAGTGGTGGCGCTGCTAGAGGTGTTGCAGAAATGGTGAGGGGAGGGTGAAGTTTGCGCTGGATATAGAGGGGAGAGGCTTCTAGAAGTGGTTTGGGCTGATTCGATTTGATTTCGAAGAAGGGAAAGAAAGAAAAAATTGAAGAAAGAGAATGCGAAGAAGTGAACAAGCAGAAGAAGAGAGAGGTGGCAGGTTGGCGGCAATCGGCAGCTGCTGGGTGATTTGCAAGAAATGGTGAGGCGGAGGGTGAAGTTTGCGCTGGATATAGAGGGAGAGGCTTCTAGACAGTGGTCGTGGGCTGATTCGCATTATTGAATTTCGGTTTCGATTCCAGGCCAAATCTTTTGTTTTTGTTTGATTCTTTTAATTTTTCAATTTAGTTTTTCGATTCGGTTTATCACTGTTACAAATTTATTAATTAATTCACGTTTAAATATTTAAATACATTTTCCACGCTGTCAGTTTATTAAATTTAAATGAAAAATCTTTAAAAATAAAAATTCGGGTTATTTCAGATATGTACTTAATATTTACAAGACCTTATACCAGTTTCCAAAATGAAATGGGCCCAACTATGTGCCCTGTGCATGCTATGTTAAGAATAGACAGAACCAAAATATCAAAAACGAATAGCTACCCTGAAGCTTGGGTCTTCCAAAGATGAACTACAGCAGTTGTACGATGACTCTCTACAGTCCAGACGTAGAACCTGCGAGTTAAAACAAGTAACTCACTGAGCAAATAAAGCTCAGTGGATATCTCAACTTAATAAGAAATAAATAAATAAACATGTAATCACACATATCAATATACTTTCATATTACTTTTCATGATCTACCTACTGTGTCCATTTATGTTGTATGAATTATGGCACCTTTTATAAATTATACATAAGAAACAATCTTCATAAACTGTAATGTCTCCACAACGTTTCCAATGAAACCTTAAGTTGATAAAGAAGAACTGTATGAGATACTGTTGAAACTGGATGAATACTGTATGGCTGGGTTTGTTATGCCTAAAGTATATATCTCATAATCCACTTCAACGGCCTGTAGGCCGGATACCAAATTGTATGGGTGCCGCAGATCTGCTATCCTAAATGTCGCGACATAGTCTTATCTACGTGGTTTCCTACCTACACCTCAATGGAGCATATTATCGGTATTTCAATAGATAATAATACAAAACAGAAGCATATTACATTCGTCATAAAATTCATAAACCATACTGTTTACCTGCATGCTGTCTCATTCTGTATGTTTCTAACCTGTTTCATGCTTTATGAGGCTTTCATGGATAAATAGAAGTAACTGCACACAATTCATAACTTGTAAAAATAATTGGCATGGAAATCTAATTGGTACACCCGCGATGCAACTCGTACCACTCATTAGATAACTTAATTTCGACCGGTCAGATTAAGAAAATTATTATTGTTAATGTAACTCAACTCAGAAGGTTAAAATTCAGTAATAATCTTAGGTTGCATGAAGCTACATATGCATCCCAACATTGATAACTTGTAAAATAATTGGCATGGAAATCTAATTGGTACACCCGCGATGCAACTTGTACCACTCATTAGATAACTTAATTTCTACTGGTCAGATTAAGGAAAATATTGCTGTTAATTTAACTCAACTCAGAAGGTTAAAATTCAGCAATAATCTTAGGTTGCATGAAGCTACATATGCATCCCAACATCATTTCTAATGTAGCCTTGAAATCTGACAGGGCAGCATGTACATGTTTCACAAATTCTCGCATAACTCTATATTAATAAGTCCAATTGCAGTAATTCTAAATTCTAGTGTTAGCTAACACATTAAGGTACAAAATTTTCTTCTATCACATCTCTTAATTATGTTGGTAAGGTAGTTCAATATTTACATAAATAGCAACTTCCAGTCCGCCCAGGACTGTTGGTTTTTCCAGCTACACAGTCTGTACTATTTTGGACATTCTCTCCAATTGTATAACTCTGATTTAGGTGATTCAAAAACCCAGAAAGCTAACACATAAAGGAACAATAACGCTTCTAGACACTCTCTAATTCCATCGTTTACATAGGGTCAAAATCGAAGTGGAATGTTACTCAGTAAAATTTTCCAGCAAAACCCTATTTCAGCAATAATTCAATATCCTACTTCATTTATTCAATTTCATCCCATGCTTGTCACCATTTCAGTTCTCTCACTCACATTAAGCACATGTTTCTCATTACAACACACAACACAAGTTTTTTCAATGCAAGGAAAGTGATAAATTAAAAGAGATAATCAACCTTCACTCCAAAAAGCAAGCTCTTCTTTTTAGTTCCCTTTTTCTACTACTTGAACTCACTTCACGCTATAAATAAGATTTATATGGAATACTGCTAAAAATGATCACCAAATGATTCAATTTAATGAAACTCAAAAAGATTTGACTACATATGATAAATGAGGTTGAAATTATTGCTTAAGCTACATTAAAATGCTTCAGCTACCATATAAAATTGATGGAGAAGGAAGGTGGAAGAGAAAGGAATGGAAGGACGAGTGGAAGGATAAGGATGAAAAAGGAAAAATGAAATGGTAATCACGGATAGGCTTTAGAATTTTCAATGAATTTTTTGTGTAAAATTTAACAAATGGTACTTAATGTCAATGATTACAACCATATACCTAACTTTATAAGTTTACGTGCAAGTAAGTCCTAATCCTTATACTTGATCTTTTGTTTATTCAAGTATGGTTCCACTGTCTATATCATGATTATAGTAAATCCCATCAGCTCCCACTCTGACTCTAATGGCTTCGAACCGGGTTTTTAATTTCGGCCACGACTTCGACTCGCCCATACTACCCCACTCTGGACTCTAATGGCTCGAACCGGGTTTTAGTTCGGCCCGACTCGACTCGATTCTATGCAACGATTGTAGGATGTCACATCTACGCATTCATAGTTAGACCCTTGGCCTTTAATATGACATTAATGTTGTGTTGATGATTGAAAGCATGATGTGGAGAATCGCTTGTTGTCTTGCATGATTTGCATGTTGCTCATCTACTTCTCTTTCTCTTTTTTAAAATTTGGCGACTAAAGCCAAAAACACTTTGCCTTTCAAACATGGTGACTAAAGCTAAAAAATAATATTTTTTCTTCAAAATAGCGACTAAAGCCAAAACACTTTGCTTTTCAAACATGGCAATTAAAGGCACTTTTTCAAAAAAAACATTGCGATATAAACCACTTTTCCTTCAAATTGGTAATTAAAGCCACTTCTTCACAAATATGGCGACTGAAATCACTTTTACCTTCAAATTGGTGATTAAAGCCACTTTTTCAATCAAATGGCTATTAAAGTCATTCTTTCATAAACATGGCGACTAAAGCCACTTTTACGTTCAAATTGGCAACTAAACCCGCATTTTCACATAACATGGCAACTAAACCCATTTTTTCTTAAACTTGGCCACTAAAGCCACTTTTGACAAAACATACTTTTCCATAATCTTCTTAAATTTGGCAACTAAAGCAACTTTTTAACTAACTTGACAACTAATGTCACTTTTCAATCAAATTGGTGACTAAAGCCACTTTTGACAAAACTTACTTTTCCATAATCAACCGACCTCATTCCACAATCAACTAACCTCCATTTCACAAGGGGAAGAATTGTTTGGTTATAATTCTTATTCAATGAGGTAAGCAGGTAGACTTAATTACTAAACTTGAGTGCGAACCAAAAATCCATAAAATCTTTTTCCCTTTTTCCTCTTCTCTTCCTTCGTTCAGATTTACTTGTCTTACATGATTGATTGGAAGACATGTGATTGTTTTAGAATCCCAATAAAGGGGCTAGAGGTAATACTCCTTTTTGTTATTATTTCTTTGTGCTTTCTTCATGTTGTTTGCATGTTGCCTTCATCGTTGTCTATGATAGCTTTCCTCTGCTTTTGGTTTAGGAAAACGTGTGGTCATCCTATAATTTCTTTAAGGGACTACCCTTTATTAATTTATTCATTCGTACTTTATTTACCGTTTTCTCTATTTGCTTTATTTGCCTTAATGTGAGATGTGTGGTCATCCTAGATCCTCTAAAAGGGGCTAAAGGTGACACTCCCTTTTATTCTTTTATTATTTTATTATCGTTGTCCTTTTATGCTTTTTTTTACCGCTTTTCTTTACTTGCTTTATAGTATTACCATGCATGTTCTCATCTTAAAACTGTTTTTCATTTAATAAAGTATTAATATTTAGGCCAATTAAATCATTGTTTTAAAATCAAAAATCTAGTCCTTGAATTCTATTTGGTTTCGATGATTATTTCATCCATTTTGACCAATATCTAGAGTCAAAATTAAGGTTTTCATTAGATTTTTCCTTTGAACCCAAAAATGTAAGTGTCGAATCCTTTTTAAAGAAGCAATCAGATTAAATAGGCTTTCAGACCATGAATCCAACTCAATATGAACGTACTGATTTCACTTTTTAATGGATTAGAATTAGTGTTCGAGTCAAGACCTCACACATCCGCACAATAGTAGTATTTACAGAAAGCAATTTTGATTAAGAATATGGACGAGTCATCAATTTTAAGCTAAAAAAATTGGGATTTCCAATTCACAATCAAGTAAGAAATGATTGGTTAGAGATGAGATCTATTCTTTAAGAGATGGCCACGGCCATTACTGTCGCCACTGTCATTATGGTCGATGGTGGCAAAGAAGACGAAAAAGTAAAATTGGTAATGATGGAGTAGACACTAGAAAATTCGCTAGACTTATTAGGATTCGGATAGAGGAGAGAGTAGGAGAGTTATTTTTGTTGAGAATGGGCTTGGACCTCTAAGAATGTAATGGAATTTACATAGGATTTTTATGTAATGAATGCTACATCAATTTAAGTAATGAAGATTACACATAGAATCTCAATTACATTATAAAAACAGGTCTAATTAAACAATGTAATTAGTCAAATAATGTAATTTTTACTGCCTCTGTTCCTTTTATTTAGAGAAAATAGAAAATCTCTTAGATTAAAAAAGTTAGTTAACCGAATTTTTCTCCTTAAAACGCCCTTAATAAGAGTTAATTACATCATTAATTATAGGTACAACAGCTGACATAAGAGACAGTCCCAAAAAGTTCATTAATGGTCTACTTGCACGGATTGGGCATTACTTTTGATAAAAATTCAAACCTTCCATATTTCTATTATGACACTTCATTACAATGGGAATGTTTTATATAATATGTGCCCATAAATTAAATAAAATTTGGAGACAAATTGAAGTCCAATTTTTGAATTTATTCATTAAAGGTTATAAATTCCTTAAAATTTTGGAGAAAAAATGAGGGAAGACTAAAATTTCGGCTTTAACTTGTTCAAACTTAAATAATTTTTTCAATTCAAATTCAAAATTAAAAGTAAAATTTAGTTCCTCAAAACTTAATTGAAATTCAAAAAGTAGTGCTCAAACTCAATATGTTTTGGCCAAAATGAAATAGAATTTGGAGCCAAATTTTTTACAATCAGACTCCTGGTTTTCTAAATTTTGGCCATATATAAAATGAAACCATAGTTAATAATCTGATTTAGAGAAAATCCATTCGCTTCTCCATAACACTTAAATTGGCTACATCATATCTAGAAATGACCACTATTTTGCATCATCTAGACTTGAATCCTATAGGTAATGAAGCATAAATAACTTTAGATTGCCTCTTAACAGTACTATCTTTATGCATTGCAGGATCGATACATCTTTTGGACTTCGATCACATTAGTCGTCATCATTTGTTTGCTTCTCAAGAAGACTAATCAGGTTGGCTACATTTGCATCTTCTTGGTCACCATTAACAAAAGCAAGTATTTCAAAAACCTTAGAATACTCACTAGTTCCTTCGTGAAAGTGCCTCAAATCAGTAATTGAAGACTGCAGTTTTTCAAGTTGTGCACTATTTTTCTGTGTTTGCTCACTGTTTTTACCTACCTTTTCCACCAATGTGACCAAAACAATACTTCTAATTTTTTCAAAATCTCAATATGCTCGTACTTTTAAAGACAAAAAGTGACCGTTTTAAAACCTAACTAGCCCAACATATCTTCATTCCTTATACCAACAATGATAAAAGTGAATATATAGCCATTGAACATAAAAATAAAGGCCAACTTTGTATTTATAGCGATAATTTTGATATTGGAATTGGCTTAATATAAATTTGTCCTAAAATTTACGTGATTTGCCTTGTGGCACTTTAAAGTTTGCGGAGAATCTATCTTATCTTCATCCTGATTCGACATTAAAAGTATATTAATTTTTCCCCAATAACCGAAACATTTCGATAATAAATATACTCTTTGTCAAAATGAAATAACTTTGCAAGAGTTCAATCATGACCCTGCACTTTTACTTTTATTTCGGTGAGAGCATTGTTATTACTGAAATGTAAAAATGTATGAGCATAATAGGTCTCATGTAAATTTAAGGGTGCCATAATAAATTTATGCATTTGTCATTTAAAACTTGTACTTTAATTTTGTGGCTAAATTATATAAATAACTGTCATTATGCAAAGTCGATATAAAAAAGTAAACTGATAATTGGTCCATTGAAACAAGTTTTTATTAAATGCTAAGAATATTTGTGTCGGCTACTCATCTCTATTATTAAGCTTTAATATTGAAACAAACATGTATATTGTAAAAACATTCTGATTTTTTTACTTGGCTTACATACTAAAGTTACTGGTTAGAGTAAAATTTTTTAAATAAAAAATACACTAAAAAGAAAATTTTCTCGGAATAAAGGACCGCGAGTGTTTCATTGAACAATTTGTTAGAGCATAATAAACATGGCATGAACCTCCATGAATTAAGAAGTTAGATCGCGAGAAACAGAAAAAGGAAAAAAAAAAAAAAAAAACAGGGCATGACACCTCCATGAAATTAGAAGTTAGATCGCGAGAACAGAAAAAGGAAAAAAAAAAAAAAAAAAACAGGAAAAAAAACGGCGGAAGCAGGAGGTAGCTGTTTCACGAATAGAAAAAAAAAAAAAAAAAAAACAGGAAAAACGGCGGAAGCAGGAGTAGCTGTTTCAACGAATAGCATTTTGTCTTCAATGGCTTTCTACTTCAAGTCTTAGCCTCTGCAAATTCCTTGTTCTCACTTTACATTCCATGGCCAAGCCCGATCCTTCTGTTCGAACCGTACTCGAACCTCTCTCTAGCATTGACCTCTCCTCTTACTCTCCCACTTCAATCCGATCTCTCTCTGTCTCTTCCATTTCCAATTCCCAAACCCTAATTTACATCGGTACCTTCTCTGGATCCCTCCTTTTACTCTCTACTGACAATCCCACTGCTGGTGATCATGCTGCGGCCAAACAAGATACTCAATCCACTCTCGATTTCGATGCCTCTGAAAGCAAAAACATTTCGTTTCTGAGCAGCGTTGCTCTTGGGGATTCTCCTATAGAAACAATACTCGCTCTACGTGATATTGGGAAGGTTCTACTTCTCTGTGATGGTTCCTTGTTTTTGGTCGATTCTCTTCTGTCTCAGCCTGTCAAGAAATTGACTTTTGTTAAGGGAGTTTGTGCCATTGCCAAGAGAATTCGAAGCAATGATTTTGAGAGCACTAATTTATTGGGTATAACTGGTAGTAACTTGGAGACTTCTAGTGCCAGTCAGCGAATTTTACAGAAATTGGGAGGTGGGATTAGAACTAATGGACTCAAAACCAAAGAACCTGTGCAACAGGGTGAAGGTAACAATGTCTTTGCTGTTGTTATTGGTAAAAGATTGGTATTAATAGAGCTAGTTTTTGGTAGTAGTAGACTAGCTAAAACTGACCGAGACATTGACAATTCAAGCGGGTCTTTTGTAATTTTGAAAGAGATCCAGTGTATTGACGGGGTTAAGGCCATCGTGTGGCTCAATGATTCAATAATTGTTGGTACCATCAATGGATATAGTTTGTTTTCTTGTGTTACGGGGCAAAGTGGTGTGATATTTTCGTTGCCGGACATATCTAGCCCACCGCAGCTTAAGTTGTTATGGAAAGAGAAGAAGGTGCTAATGTTGGTAGACAATGTTGGAATTATTGTTAATGAGCATGGGCAGCCTGTTGGAGGGAGCTTGGTTTTCCGTGGTAGCCCAGATTCTATTGGGGAATTATCTTCCTATGTAGTGCTTGTGAGGGATGGGAAGATGGAGCTATATAACAAGAGATCGGGTAACTGTATTCAGACAATTATTCTTGGTGGCGAAGGAGTTGGGCCATGTATTCTTGCCAGTGAGGATAGTGGAAATGGACAAATTGTTGCTGTTGCAACCACCACGAAGGTATGCAGTTGATTTCTCTTAAATTATTCTTTTCCATGTATTTTGCTACTGGGTTATATTTTTGGAAGTTATGATATTCTAAATGATATTATGTGTTTGATGTGATTGTTAGAATTAGTTAATCCTTATTATTAATTCTTTTTACTTCTTGTGAAGTTACCTTTACAAACTTTCTTATTATTGTTGAGTGTTATTTAGGCTTGTGCTAGTTATAAATGAATGTATTATTTGTTGGGGAAAATGTTCTTCTTATGACTTTTAAAAGTTAATACTGGTCATTGCTTGTTCTATTAAAATTTAAAAGTTCTACTAAAAGTTAAAAAGAAAATACTTTGGTATTCACTTGATCATATAGGCTCTGGGTTGCGAAAAAGATATTTAATGCCGACTCCTTTTGTTTTCCTTGCTTGCACATATTATTGTATCTTGCAGAAATGTGATTGCATGTCTAGAGATTCAATTCCTTGAATTTGAAATCGATTACTAAGGGGTTTGCTGATATATTCGTTAAATTTACTTGCTCAAGAGCTTGTCATCATGGCTGCAAACTTGTGACTTTGTATGATTTCATGTTTTTGAGCCTCAGCCATTGATAAGAATTTTTCATAGAATATTATAATTTATCTTGACTATTGCCAGGTCATCTGCTACCATGAAGTACCCTCTGAAGAACAAATCAAAGATCTGTTGAGAAAGAAAAACTTCAGGGAAGCGATTTCCTTGGTGGAGGAGCTTAAATCTGAAGGTGAAATTTCAAATGAAATGCTGTCCTTTGTTCATGCTCAGGTGGGTTTTCTTTTGCTTTTCGACTTGCACTTTGAGGAAGCAGTGAATCACTTTCTGCAGTCAGAGACAATGCAGCCTTCTGAAGTTTTTCCATTTATAATGCGAGATCCAAATCGCTGGTCACTGCTGGTATATCTTATTATAAATTCAAATTTGGTTGTGCTTTTTATGTTTGTCTTCTATTTTTCGTATTATTCTTGATGAAAACTGTATTAGATTACTTAAACAACATTAAATTAGGATTGATATAAATCACAAATTAATCTCTAAAATGGAACACTTAGATGAGTGAAAACTCACTAATATTAAGGAACATAGTTAGATTGAAGCCCAGAGTATGTGCTGATTTTCTGCTAATGTTTTTTCTAATATTTGCTTGCTGGAATTAAATTTTTAATGTGGCAGCAAGAATTATCTAGTAAATTTCAAGTTGTGCAGCTCTGTGTCTCCATTACTGAAAATAAAAGACTATTTTCATGTTTGTGTTGTTACTGTACCTGACCAGGATGATTAACTATTGTAATTGTGTTTGATTTACATTAGCCAATAAGTGGAGGAGAAGAAAATGCTATTCAATTGGTCCTGGTATTTTTTAAAATAAGAACAACTTTATTGAGAGAGAAAGAAATGCATCTACACAACCAGAAAACATAAAACACAAGCTTAAAGAATAATGACCTCTGATCTAGTTGTATAACTAACATTCAATGAGACCCATCAAAATGCTGCAAAAAAAAAAAAAAAAAAACCCAAATTATGCATTTCATTGTTAATGGTAGTTAGACTTAGAAAAGTTTGCATTTATGTAACCGTTTAGTAGTTTCTTAAATTGTACATATACTGTTTCATTAAACGTGATAACGCTTGTGGTTTACTTGATTGTATAATGTATATTAAATATGTGGGAAGTACTTAAAGTGTTTGCTTTCATAGTATTGAACTGACCTTTTCAGGTTCCTAGGAACCGATATTGGGGCTTGCACCCGCCCCCTGCTCCTCTTGAAGATGTTGTGGATGATGGATTGATGGCTATCCAAAGAGCTATTTTTCTAAAGAAAGCTGGCGTAGATACTGCTGTAGATGATGATTTTATATCAAGTCCACCAACTAGATCTAATTTACTTGAGTCCGCAATCAAGAACATTATCAGGTGTCTACAGTTTTTGATTGGATTGTTGCCTTGTTTTAGCCTGTTGCTACTATCTGCTGAACTTATTTATTTACCATAGATATCTGGAAGTCTCTCGCGAGAAAGAGTTGACCCTGTCAGTAAGGGAGGGAGTTGACACGCTATTAATGTACCTCTATAGAGCTTTAAACTGGGTTGATGACATGGAGAGGCTTGCATCTTCAGGGAACAGTTGTATTGTGGTAATTCCTATTTACCTTTTGCTTGAGATAATGATAACTAGTCTCTCGTGTTGTCTTGAGAGGGAGATTGTTTGAGACTGTGCTACGTAAGGGTGAAATTTTGAGACAGCAATTTCCCATAAGTTATCATAAAACTTTATGATGATAAGTGGAAGAACTTAAAAATCCTGGTCTGTGAGAAATTAAAAAGCAAGATTATTCATTCATTTGTTTTAATATTTTCCTACAGTGCTTATTACAATAGTATTAGAGTGCAGAATATGGTTTGCCTCTTGGATTTTAGATGCTGGTGGTTTGGAACAGGATATCTTCATTATGGCTAGGGAAACGAATTAGATATTCAGATACAATACAGCTGTTTGGAATGATAAAAAATGATTGGAGAGAAGTCCAATTTTTATTCCCCAAAATTGTAATATTTATTTTCAGTTTATTATTTCATTTCCTTTCTCCTTATTTTCTTTCTTTAAGTTTCTCCAAATCCAAAAGAACAGGAAGAAAAAACAGATATTGCTTTGCTAATTTTCTGTCCTGTTCTTTCCCTTTCTTTTCTGCCTATACTTTTCTTCACATTTTACCTTATTGATTTTTAACTTGTGTTCCTATCTTTTAAAAAAAGAACAAAAAAATTAACCAATGGAAAATCACTGGCACCTTTAATGGACATGGATGAGACATTTAAGACAGACAACTAGATTTTTTTTTTTTTTCAAGAAATTAGACAACTTGAAGAGGTTTGGTTAATAGTAACTGTAGCTGAGCCATCTGATTTTTTCATCTTTGGAATACTGCATCCAGAACTGTGTGTCAATGTCAGTTTAGTTCATAGGCCTCAAGTCAATGGTAGACTATGGAGTCTTAGTATTCGAATGCATTGCAAAACAGAGAGGCTGTTGTCAGGAGCTTGCTTGAAGGATGACCATACAACTTCCATGGGCGGTGCAGGAGGAGTTAGAAACCTTATTAGATGACTCTGGCCATTTACGGACGCTTGCCTTCTTATATGCAAGTAAAGGAATGAGCTCGAAGGCTCTTGCCATATGGCGCATTCTGGCAAGAAATTATTCTTCTGGTCTATGGGAAGACCCTGCTGTAGAGACTGACTTAGAAGATGGAAGTACAAATGTCCTCTCGGGTAGAGAAATCGCTGCAATTGAGGCATCAAAGATTCTAGAGGAGTTGTCTGATCAGGATTTGGTGTTGCAGCATCTTGTATGGGTACGTAGTATTTGAGTTCAAGTGAATAATTTATGCAGAATTTCTTTTGGAAGCTAATGTCTAATCTGCATTTGGTGATTTGTTATTAGATTGCAGATGTTAATCCAGTACTTGCAGTTGAAGTTTTGACTTCAAAGAAAAGAGTAAATCAGCTATTGCCAGGTTTGCGTTGGTTTTGAAAGAAATTTGAGCTTCAGTTTCTTTTTTTTTTTTTTCCAAATTATGTTCCTTTTTGTCTGGTATCTGCTTCTTGTTAAGAATTTTATTAATCTGTGGCTACTCTTTGGTGAATTTGCTACCATCCAGTTGTGCTCTCCTTTATGACAGAAATTTGAAATTAGCTGTTGAAAGAATATTTCGTATTTCTTTTATTGTGTGTTATATTTTCAATCTCTACACCACTATATATATACACAAGATTGTTCCAATATAGGAAGTAATCTAAAAATATTTCGTATTTCTTTTTATTGTGTGTTATATTTTCAACTCTCTACACCACTATTATATATAACAAGATGTGTTCCAATATAGGAAAAAGTAATCTAAATAGAATAAACCTAAATTAGAAAGGACAATAAACCTAAACTAGGAAAGACAATATGACTTTAATTACAAAGCATGTTCAACACCTTTCCCCCCCAAGTGGTTGCATAGATTATTACTATGCCCAACTTGCCAAACTAAAGGATGAAACAGTTTGGGCTATTCAAAACCTTTTGTGAAAACATCGGCTAGTTGCTCTTTTGAGCTAAGGAGACCATTTATAAGGCCTTCAATTATCTTCTCTTTTATTAATTGATGATCAATCTCTATGTTGCTTAGTTCGATCATGCTGGACTGGATTATTTCATAATACTGATGGCTGCTGTACTATCACAAAACAAGGATATATTTGTTGTTTCAACCAACTTAACTCTTCCATTAATCTGCGCAACCATAGGAGTTCACATTTATTTCCTTGTGCCATAGCTCTGCTCTGTTGCTCTCCATGGACCAAGGTTCCTCAACAAAACACATATCCTGAAGGTGATTCTCTATCATCCAGGAACCAGCCCAATCCGCATCTTGTATAGCCCTGTTATTGTCAAATGGCCATTGTTTAGAAAAATAAGTCTCTACAAGAGCTGATTTTAAAATATCTTAGAATCGATGCATAGCTTTCTAAGTGAACTCCGAGGGTCATGCATGTTACTGGGACTCACTAAACTTACAGCATAGGCAATTTCTGGTCTAGTATGGCAAGGTAAATCAACTCCCGACCAATCTCTGATACCTTGTTGAAAAGAATATTTCGTTAATTTTCTTTTAATTGTGTGTTATATTTTCAATCTCTTCCACCACTATATATATAACCCAAGATTGTTCCAATAAGGATAATTCATAAAATAGGAATTAAAACCTAAATTAGGAAAAGACAATAATATACACAAGATTGTTCCAATATAGGAAGTAATCTAAATAGGAATAAACCTAAATTAGGAAAGACAATAAACCTAAACTAGGAAAGACAATATTGACTTTAATAACAAAGATTTCAACATTAGCCAATATCGCTTGTGGTTTTCTGTTAACTTGACAGCTCTGACACCCCTGTTTCTTTAAATAGTAAGTTTTGATCTCTCATGCAAGTCCAATTTTTCACTGCAGATGAAGTCATTGCTGCCATTGATCCTAAAAAGGTAGAAATACTACAAAGGTACGTTGATCTCTTGTTTAATAGATTATAGCTTAACGGCTTAAGAATTTCTTGAAGATTTGTCATCCATATGAGTAGCAGGAGAAGTTTTTGGTTATTAATTTGATAATTTCTTCTACTGGAAGTTTTTAATGAGACATAGCCTTGTGTTTTTTGAATTTATATCTCACAATTCTTTGCCAAATGTCCATTCTTCATGCTTTACTCTTAATACTTTTTGTTGTTTTAATATCTGATTAGCTCAATTGCTGGCCTTGGATAGTTAATATGCCTCCTGAAGACAGGCCTTTAGTGTTGAGATATTCTCCGGAGAAGTCCCCTTATATTTAATTTTTTCAATTTGAATTTTGAATCACTGTATCTTTGTCATAACTGTTTGACAGACTCTGTTTTTATAACGTTTTCATTATGGTTTTACTAGTTCTTTCCTTTATCATTAAGATATTCTTTTTCTGTTTTCGTTTGACCTTTTTGTCAAGGACATTGCATTGCATCTCTGTATTGTGCAGGTATCTCCAGTGGCTGATTGAAGATCAAGAGTCTGTTGATACCCATTTCCACACACTATATGCTCTTTCACTTGCAAAATCAGCAATAGAAACCTTTGTTGAGGGAAGTATCCCTGTAAACCCTGTTGGTGGAAGGTTAGAGGAGGCAAGATGTTCCAGTTTTGGGGGAAACTCAATCTTTCAAAGCCCTGTACGAGAAAGGCTGCAGATATTTTTGTTATCATCAGACTTGTATGATCCAGAGGAGGTCCTTGACTTGATTGAAGGATCAGAATTATGGCTGGAAAAGGTCTTTTGGAGCTTCTTTCTTTGTGGTCTTTGACTCTGCTTGTTTGGTTATAATGAGGCGTCCTGAATTCATTGGTAGTTGTGTCCTTTATGTCTGTCTGCTCTTGCTCTTAGGGTTAGCATGGATGTTATTAATGCTTTCAAATTGCAAAAATTATCAATTTTGCTCCTTTGTCATTGATTGCTTGTTTCTTTGACAGGCTATCTTATACAGAAAATTGGGGCAAGAGACATTGGTTCTTCAAATTTTGGCCCTGTAAGCTTCAAACCTTTTTGAAAATACCAATGGCAATAGCCAGTGGCCACCTATTTTTATTTCCAGTTTTGATATACATGAGACTTAACTGAGAAAGACTTGTTACCAGATTCAAAAATTTGAACTATTTATGTTGTATTTTCTTCTACCATTCAAGTATTATTGTGTTTGTAAGAATAATATTTATGTGTTGTCAGTATGTTATTTTGCTTTCTAGTTAGAAAATAAATAGGCCTTATACTGGGTATCCTATGTTTCATAGTTGTTCATGTTTAGTCATCCTTTTTGCCTGCACTCGTTTCGGTTGCTAATAGATAAACTGGGCTTTTTGTTCTGCAACAGCTTGTGCAATTTTTGAACCGTGTTGACTGGGCAATTCTTGTCGGCATTTTGAAATTCTGTTTGACCACCAAAGAAAGTCTACACATTCAATAGAAATTTTTATCATTTATCTATCTACAGTATCTAGCATTGTGATGGATGATTCCAATCATTTACTCATTCCTAAGTTTCAGGTGTAGGTATGTCTTTGAGTTTCAAGTTCTATCCATCATATTGAAGATCTCAAGGAAATTAGTAATGTAGCTTATGGATAAACTTGTTAGGGCGATTTGACATTCATTGCTCCATAGCTTGATGGATGATGTCACATTTGTAGGTCAAATAAATCCCTGGATAATCACAGACTGGTGTTATGAGTAATTCTTTGGGAAATAGGAGTTATGAGTATGTATATACGGCCGTTCCAAGAATGTAACCTTAGTAAGGATA
The DNA here is from genome assembly GCF_014843425.1 of Jatropha curcas. The sequence goes on along the minus strand of NW_023590789.1, from coordinate 9,967,286 downwards.
GGAATAGAGATAAAATGCAATAAATTGTTAAAGCTAGCTGGGAACATCTTCTAATCTGAATCATGTTGGTATCTTTTTGTGTCAGTGCATTATTTGAAGCAATTTTCTTTTAACCAAACATTTTGTAGAAAAAATTGAACTCTGTTCTATAACCAAAATATCCTAATTGCACAAGGAAATACAATTACTGCTTTTTGGAGTCACTGCTTAGGATGCTTCTTGATTATAAGTTACCAGAATTTCTGCCCCTGCCAACCCACCCACCCAATGCCCCCCAGCCAATGCATATGAACATCGTGTATTATAGAGATTTTTAGCATATCTAATTATCTCATGCAATGATGTCTCAGGAAACTGGAAGACAGTGAAGCCGCTGAACAATATTGTGCTGAGATTGGCAGACCAGATGCATATATGCAGTTTGTTTCATTCCTTGTTTTGCTGTTCTCATTTTGTCCATTTATCCAAACTCTGCATACTGGTTTTCTTGTATTCTTCGTTTAAGTTATTTGTGATATAAACTCTCAGGTTACTTGATATGTATTTGGATCCACAAAATGGTAAGGAGCCTATGTTTAAGGCTGCAGTTCGCCTTCTGCATAACCATGGAGAATCTCTAGATCCTCTGCAAGTTTTGGAGGTATCAAACCAACACATCTCTCTCTCTCTTGCATCACGTCCAGACATCCCAGATGCCTAAACCACTCCTTTTCTACAAACTACAAACACACCCCCCTTTCTACAAAAACTAACAAACACACCCCCCCCCCCCCCCCCCCCCCCCCAACAAAAAAAAAAAAAAAAACAACAACAACCCAATACACACACCAGCAAAAAAAAAAAAAAAAAAACAACAACAACCATACACACACAGTGACAGATGCAGAAATCTTAATTAGGAGGGCCCAATTCAAAAATACTTTTATACCATGTTAAAAGATATATATTTAGCGTAAAAAAGGTTATAAATAAATTACTCAAATCTCAAGATATTTTTCAAATGTTGATCATTTAGATTCAAGATTGTATAATAATATATTTATGTATTTAAAAGTAAGATACATAATTCTATTTACTTTTACTTTATGACAAAATATTACATTTTATTTGAGATCACAATTTTAATTAAAGTTCAGCATTAAAATAATTCATAAACTTTAATTGTCTATAAGTGCATATTTTTATTTCTTTATCTTATTAAACCTTAATGCATTTATTTTGTTTACAAACTCTTGCTGACAAGTACTGTATATTATTTTTTCTTATAGAAATCTCTAAGTTAATGAACTTGCATAAATTTATTTGCAAACTGAATTTTATTTTGAGCTTATATTTTAATTTTTAATTATTCTAGCAAGATTTTTTTTTAATATCTTTTTCATTATTGAGACAAATAAACTCATCAGGAACCTAATTATGGAATTCAACATATATTTTATTTTGGAGTAAAAGTTTGTGTAATGGCTTGGTATCTTATTCCGATTGGGCAATTTGTCTCAACTCTCTTGTACTTGAATTGCAAAATGTTGTGGAGATTTGCAAATAGCACAAATCATATATAGCATTTTGGTGAAAGGATTTGAAGGATTGTAGGAGGGATTGAATTTTATGTTGACATATATTTCTCTCTTCCATAAATGTTTCGGAGTGGATCTGATATTAATAGATGAAACTATGGGGGTGGGTTAATAAGATATTAAAAAGTTCAAAGTATAATACAATGGCTACAGACTGTCGATTTGTCAAAATATCATTGGCTTCCTCCATCCATGGCTCCACTATTCTAATTTTTTCTTATATATTAGGTAGGAAAACAATTACACCCTTAATGTTTTTTAAATTGTTAGGGGGGAGGGGGTGGCTAGTGACCACTTGGTCAGTATTTTTTTTTTAATCTTTATATATTAAATACTAAAAGGACCATTACATCCTTAATGTTTTTCAGCATGTCAAGGGGGGCACTAACGTGGGTCTGTCTTTGCTCACTGCCAAAGAAAAAACAAAAGAAAAAAAAAAAAAAGAAAGAAAAAACAGTAGACTACATTTCTTGGTGTGCTTTTGAGTTGAGAAAGTAATTGCTAAAATATTTTGTACTCTCAACATGCACAAGCTAATTTGCTTTTTATTCCATGAAGCATGATGTTAGTTTTGTTCATCGCCCCTAATTTGAGAATCCTAGTATTCGGGACTTTTCCTGAGAATAGATATGATAATTAAGTAATGCATAATGCAATATAATAATTAGTAATAACATTTCATAGAAAATATTTTCCAGTATATTTCCCTTTGGATCATACTTGAAAATCATGCCACTACTCAAGTAAGGTAGATTACAGTTGATTAATGGGTACAACGTCAGTATAACCATGCCTGTATTGATCCAATTTATATTGATACATTTGTTCTCGTAATTAGGATCTGGGCAGGACTGTAAAGACAGGCAAGGGTAGGCAAACTAGAGAAATTGGTTATGATGGAAGGGTTATATTTCAAGTTACATTACCCATCAAAAGTTGCCCATGCATAAATACTTTTTGGCAAATTGTGATAAATTTTAAAGAAACACATTAATTCTTCTGGAACAATTAACTAAATTACTTTATCTTATTAATTCTTTTCCCCCCAGTATTCTTATTGAGAAATAAGGTTTTACACTGCAGACATTGTCACCAGATATGCCCCTTCAACTTGCCTCTGATACAATATTACGAATGCTGAGGGCTCGGCTGCACCATTATCGTCAAGGACAAGTAAGATCCTTTGCTTATCATACATAGGCAAAATGGATTGCTTTGATATTGTATTGAATTTTCTTTAGTAAAATATCATGTTTGACTGATATATACATCCCAGTAGATCTTAGTGCCATTCAACTTGATAAATGCAAATTTTCATATAATTGCTTTTGTAACATATGGCACCCAGTTGTATGGATGCAAACAAATAAGCAAAACTTTGAGGGAATAAATTTCCTTCTTTAGAATATATTGAATCTAATATTGGTCCTTATTGGGAGTCAATAGTTAATCCTGTGATGTATTTTCATTTTGGAACCTACCATATACGTAACAGGGTTTCATCTTATAGTGTACTATTTGATGAGTGAAGAAAGTCCTCTTGAGGTCACCAAGGGGTTGCAAGATATGCCAAAAAAGCCAGATCATATTCTGGATTGGGAATTCAGAACATCAGAAAATGCATAAGCAGCAAAATAGTCCCCCAATGAAGAGTGACCCTCTGAAATAACAAAGAGATGTGATTCTTCTCATTAAAGCCTCCCTGTGTCTCTAAGATGATAACTTTAGAAACAGGCTTGCATACAGGAGTCAGGGCTGCACGTGGAGTAACTATTTATTAAGTGAATAAGAAGTTGTGGTTGAATGAAAAAGAGTTGCAGATAGAGTTGCAGATTCTCCTCCATGACCATCTTCCTATTTCCACTACTTCTCTTTTGATGGGTGTGAAATATCTTTTTGTCCTTCATTTGTGTCTGTCTATTTTGCTTTATTGACTATTTTCAAGAGTCCTGGTTCCTTTGATTACAGTGCTTCACTCTGCCTTTTTGACCTTGTTAACAAATTGGAACTTTATGAATGTGCATATGGAGATATACTCCAAATTAAAATGGATGTTTCATAACTTATTTATGATTAAAAGAAATTCATTTTTGGCATCAACATTGTTTTGACCTAATCTTCTAGTATATTCTCGTCTGGCACCATTTTAGAGCCTATGTTGATCTGCAACCTGCTTTTCAGATTGTGCATAATCTGTCCCGTGCTATAGATGTTGATGCAAGACTTGCAAGATTGGAGGAAAGGTCACGACATGTGCAGATTAATGATGAGAGCCTTTGTGATTCTTGTCATGCACGCCTTGGGACCAAACTGTTTGCAATGTACCCAGATGACAGTGTTGTATGTTACAAGGTAGATTGCCATTTGTCACATTTTTCTTTATGATTATTAATATCCAAATGTCAGTCTAAAACAGGATCTATGTATATCTAGAATACAATAAAGCTGATTATCATTCCTGCAACTTCATTTTTCTTCCATTTATTTGTTCTCCATTTTTATGTCGCAGTCCAAATATGTTAGCATGGTTATCAATAGAATATGCATATTCACATTCCCTAATGCTGGGCCGGGGTCTGTTGGTTTGCTGATACGATGTGGGGAGGATATTTATTTAATACCATCTAACTCCAATTAGCTGATAGATTCAATCCCAACTAGCTCTAGGAGTCATTTACTCTTCTCTTGAACCTTTGTGGTACAACTTGCTAACTGAGCATGTTTCCTAGAAGGAATAAAAATAAAGCAATTGCTTCCGATGACTGGTAATAGCATTTGGTTAGATAAGGTCTTGTGTTTTAGTTTGTATCTTTCATTAAAGCATAGAAATAAATTATACAGTTGAAACCGACTGAAGAATCATCAAATGCAATGAAATTTGCTGTTCTCATCAGACTACTATCTAATTCATGTGTTGGAGCAAAGTCTCGAAGTTTGATCGCTAAAACTGTATCTTGCAATTGTTGCAGTGCTTCCGCCGTCAAGGTGAGTCCACTTCTGTCAAAGGCCGGAACTTTAAGCAAGATGTCCTAATCAAACCGGGTTGGCTTGTTAGCCGCTGAGCAAGAAACCTGGGTTCTGGGTTCTTGCTGGGCTTGATGGTCCTGGAGACAGACTTTATGCTCAGATGAAGGTGACGGTGGCTTCTTTTTCTAGGCAATTAGTGTTATTTAGAATGACCATAGCTTTATATATGAATCATGAACCTCTGGTCAAAGAAAAAGATTGTGAACAAAGGCTTGTTTGTGACTCATGTAGATGGATGCATATTCATAGTTAGAGATCGATAAAGGTCACTCTAATGGATAATTGCATATATTGTACTAGTAAGCTTCCAAATGCAAAACAATGGATTTTTCTTCCCTGGTAATTGGATTCTAATGACATTATTTGGCATGCGATGAATGTCTTGCAAACAATTGATCCTGCAGCGGCAATCATTGGTATGTTTATGGCAATTGTTGGCATGTTTATGGCAATTGTTGGTATGATTGTAAAGGGCCTAATGCGTAAATTTGCTCCTGAAGTTTAAGTGATTTGTTTTGTGGCATTCTTAAGTTTATAGGAGACTTATTGTAACTTTACATTTTCACATTTCAGTTAAATCATATTCCTCGCTCAAATGAAATAACTTTGTAAGAGTTTAATTATGATCATGTACTTTTACATTTTATTTTGGCGAGGGGCATGATTATTTTTGAATGTGAAAGTGTCAAATTATGATAGATATTTTGCAAACTTGAAGGTATTACAAGGCAAATTGCGTAAACTTCAAGGGCGAATCTATACATTTAGCCGATTGTAAAGCAAGTCATATGTTACGAAATCATTTTTTCATCTGAATTTCTGGAAATGCAACTTGACTGTATATTCGTAGAAAGTGGATTCTTTCTTTCTAGACCTTCAGCTGTGCCATTTTTGATACTGTGGAAAGGAAATTATTGGAGAATTTTCTTACATTTGCTATCTCTTGCTATTGTCCTACGTTCCCATATTTTACCCGCTCATTTGGTTTTCATTTTGATTTTTGAGTAACTGCATATTGCGAGAATCTTTACTTGAAAGTATTATTTCTTTATTGATCTTTCTCGCTTGTTTCATGAACTTGTTCAATGTTTATTTTTGTTAAATCTCTCTACATATGATTGTTAATTGATGATTGTTAATTAATGTTGATCCCTCATTTTTCTTTTCTAAGATAAGCATGTGCAATTTAATTAAATTTGATGGGGTAGGTGGACATGCGATATTGATACTTGCGTTAATTTCTTGGGCTTAATGTGCAATTATACCACGAACGTAGGAGGTTGTTGTACTTACATTTTAATTTGAACTTTGCAACAGTTGCAACCCAAAATGAAAAGGTTAAGAATGTTTACACCCTAACATTAAATTAAGAGTCCATTTGTAATAAAAAAATTTTCATGGACCTAATGGAAAATTCAATTTTTGTTTGTGAACAATGAGAAATATCATCCATCGTTATCTTTCGATGTTGCTGGTTGGTTCAAATTATATATAAAGTTAAAATAATTAAATGGAATTTTCAATTTAAATAATATTAATATATGTATATTCTGATGATAATCGAATACATGGGCAGATGTTAAATACAACATAAATTCTAAACATGCATAAATTGCCTTAATAAAGTATATAGGGAGGTTTCATGGGACCTAATGGAGAAATTTCAATTTTTGTTTGTGACACAATGAACGATATATCATCCATCGTTATCTTTCGATGTTGCTGGTTGTGTTCAAATTATATATAAAGTTAAATAATTAAATGGAATTTCAATTTAAATAATATTAATAAATATGTATATTCTGATGATAATCGCAAATACATGGGCAGATGGTTATAATACAGACATGAAATTCTAAAACGAGTGCATATAATTATCCTTGCATTAAATAATATTAATATATGTATATTCTGATGATAATCGAATACATGGGCAGATGTTAAATACAACATAAATTCTAAACATGCATAAATTATTCTAAATTCATCGAATTCTAGGATTATCAAATTGTTAAATTTTTATTTTTTCAAAATTTATTTTCAACTGTTCTTCTCACGTACAATAAATATATAAATTAATATATAATATTGCATGTATTTATCACCGTACATAAACATATATGAATGAAAATGAAAAAAAATCAACATATCAATTTTGAAGCTACTATCCGAACTCGAAGTGCTTTCTATGAATTAACTGCTGTCTATAAAAGCAAAATTTTTCGCAATGATTAATGATGTACTCAAGTGATAGATGATAGTTATTTTAAATTAGATTTTTTTATAATTGATTTAGTAACTTATATGATTTATCAAATTAAAGGATAAAACTACCTCCGACAATTATAAAATGACATCATAATCCACTTCTTAATCATTCCATAATGATTTTTTTTATATTAATTCTTAATTATTCAACTCAGTAAGCTATTAATTCAGGTTGACTACAAAATTCAACTCAAACATACGTTTTTCTGTTGGACTTTTCCAGCTTGTTTGGAAATAGGTATTTTTTATGGAGGACGGAAAATAAGTGGGAAAGTAATTTTCCCTTCTTTGGATATGTTGAAGAAAATGTGGAAGGAAGCAAAATAACCATTAAGATCCTCTCGTGCCCATAAAGGGCGATGAATGAAAATGTTACACGTGACGGTTTAGCAACGAATGTGTATCTAAAATTATATAACTTATTCAATGAAACAATAAAATTATCCTCGACAATATAAATTAACTTTCATATAGAACTTCTTAATCGTTGAATAATGTTAGCTTCAGATCCTCTCATACCATGTATTAAAAAATATATAGAAGTAGTGATATCATTACTGTAAGACAGAAATGAACTTATTTTTTAAAGGAACAATTGAAAGAAGGAATACATAATTACATTATTTTTTGAAGTTTATAAAAAATTTGAGGTAATTTTTATTGTTTTAATATAATATTTAGATATGTAAATTTTAAAGAAATATTAAATACAAATCTTTGTAATTCAAATTAAACGAATAAAAACATGTATACTAAAAGATTTTTTTAAAATTAAATAATTAGTGAAAATTATGATATTTGGAAGATTCCAAATTTTATTTTAGAACTATAATAGTTTTATAAATCATTATTAAAGGGTTTAAGGTAAAATCATACTAATTGTAGAATTGAATATTCTACGAAATTATTAGGTATAGAAATTGTATTTTAGACACTCTAAAGTTAGAAAAAATAGATGTTATGACAACGGAATTTATGATCGAGAATATTTGGTCACTGAAAGAATAGATAAAATTAAGGTAAAAATTTAATGAAGGAAATTCAAATTGATGTAATTATACACATTAAAATATAAAAAAAAAATATTAAGAATATATTCATTAAATAGAAAGTTCAAGGATTTGTTAAAGAACGTGGGCGTTATTAACATTTTCAAATTTTGGTTTAATATATTGTTTCATCCTCAATTTTAAGTTTTATTGCAATCTCACTCCAATTTAACTTTTATATCAATTTCACCCTGAACTTTGACATTTTTTGCAATAGCACCATTAATTATAATTAAGACTTAAATTGTAAATAAAAAATAGGTTCACTCTTGACCTTGGGGTTGAATTAACTTAATACATTTATGTGAGTGAAGGAGTTTGGGTTAATAATATGGACAATCTCTATTATTATTTTTAATATAGAGTTTCACGTCCTTGACCTTGGGGTTGAATTAACTTAGATACATTTATGTGAGTGAGGAGTTTTGGGTTAAGTAATATGGGACGAATCTCTATTATTATTTTTTAATATTTTTATATTATTTTTTTTTTAATCTATAATAAACTAAAAATTTAAAAAATTAATGTTTTTGTTACATGAATGTTTTTTTTTAAAATAGGATCATAATTATTTGTCTTATATTCCATTTTGATAAAAAAACGTTGACTAATTGTCTAGATGAATTTTAGGAGTCAAATAAGATGTGAATAGTAGATTTGTTTTAAGATTTATATTATTTTAAAAATTTATATAAATCAAACCAATAATATAGATTATATTCTAATTTTTTTAAAAAAAAGTTCATTTATCAAATAATTAATTTTAAATATTGACTTATTATCAATAAAAGCAGAGAATTTATAAAATATTAAAATGAATAATAGAGAATTATCCTTTACTTGAATTAACCCTGAACTCCGCTCATGTCGACACAAGATGTGATAAAGTTAATCTAAGCACAAGGTCAAGGAGTGAATCGTAATTTTGTTAGTTACAATTTAAGTCTTGAATATTAATTTATGGGGTGCTATTGCAAAATGTTAGAAGTTAGGGTGAAATCTGGTATAAAGATCAAATTAGTAGTAGTGAAATTGGCAAGCAAAGTAGGTTGAAGTTCAGACTGAGAATTAACGATAAAGAGTCAGAATAGATTGACATTGCAACAACTGTAAAGTTGAGGGTGAACAATATATGAAAACTTAAAGTTGAGGGTGAAACAATATATGAAGTCATCTTAGTAAGTAACAATCATCTTTATTAAAAAGATGTGGATGCATATAAATTTTTGGAAGAATGGATCTTATAGATATAGCAAGGGATCACTTCTTTACAAAAGAGAGAGGTACATATGGAGCAAATTCACTACTTGAGCAAGATTTGAAATTTCAAATGGTGAAACATAGGATTCAAAACTCACAATCTCAATTTGCACATGTTGTCCTTCAAATATTTGGAAACATGTTTTACTCATGTTGTCCTTTAAATTGCCCTCCCCAGCCTACATGTCAGAAGTAGGATAGACACTATGCTTAATATATCATGCATAAAAATTCATTACAGGCTGAAAAATTTGGTTGTGAGCCCACACCGATTGAGGTGTTTACATACACTCACATGAAGGACCACGATCTTAATACGTTTGTCAACAAACGTGCAGTGAGCATCAATGTAAGTAACAATGAAGAATATTTATATTTACCCTCTAGTTGTTGCGAAGATGTACAAAGTTCAATATAATAAAGCTTGCAACTGCATTGGAATAAAGCTTGCCAACTGCATTGATTAATTAATTTTTTTGTTTTTTTCAAGGAGAAGGCTATACTACAGTTCGGGAGCGTCTTGTTTACTTTCCTGCAGGCTTGAATCGCTGAAAGCTGAGTCAAGAATTGCATGAGGTAGCAGAGCGACTTTATCTAGTCAAGAATTGATGAGGTAGCACTTTATCTCGAGGATGTAGGGGGCGAGAAGTAGAGGAAGGTATATGGCATCGGGTCTCAGGCATCACAATTTTACTGTGGCTCAGCATCTCATGCTTCTGCAGCCACCTCAAGACCACCGCCCGAGCACAGTGCCGAAGAGTTTTCTGTATTACGGGCTCGTGTTGATGAGCAGGAGAGACAGCTTGCAGAGCTTAGAGCGCATGTCATGCGGCTGTTTGGTCAGCCCGGTGCTGGTACTTCTTCGTCTGATTCTGCGTCTGCTACAGATCGAAATGTTTCGACATCTCGCTTCAGCAGCAGCCATACCGTCGTTAGAAGTCACCCCCTGCGGGACACTAATAGCGACATCGCACAGGTATTCCTCCGGGCGATTCGACATTGGATCGTGCAGATGACTAAACAACGTAGATTTTTTGATTTTGGACCTTGTTTTAGCTGTTCAGTTGGTTTTTTCGAAAGTTTTGTTGTCAGTACATTACGTTTAGCATTAACATTACATTTTTATATTGTTTGAATTGCAATTTGTGATATATATATATATATGCCAATTTTTACAAATTACATTTTTATATTGTTTTTGAATTGCATTTGTGATATATATATATATATGCCAATTTTTACAGGTACAGAAAATTATGGTTTTATAATAATATTTAATTTTTTATTGTATTTTACGACGGATTTGCGACCGAACTGCAACCAAAAATATAAACTATAAATTTAAAATTTGCGACCTATTTGTGACCAAATTTTTGCGACCGATTTGCGACCATTTTTTATAATTGCGACAGACTATTTCTGCGACTAAATTTTGCGATTGCTTTTCTAATATTGCGACAGATAAATCGGTCGCAAACTATTTTGCGACGAACGTTGTTGCGACACATTGTTATCGGTCACAAATCGGTTGCTACTTTTGATTAGCGACCAATTTCTTGCTTTTTGCGACCGATTGGTCGATTGCAAAAAGCTATTTTTTTTGTAGTGTAAAAGGTTTCATTAAGTTCTGTATAGGATAGACAATTCCCCAATCCCATCATATATCGGTTCAATTATTTGGTTTTCTTCTTTGATATGTGTTTCTGAGTTCATAGTTTCTATTTTCTATTCTTTAAAACTTATTCTTAAAATGATACTTCTGTTTTATCATATGCATATCATTATTGGAGCATTCATCTTTATTAAAAGGTTAGGATGCATATCCGCTTAGTGTAATAATGCATATAAGACATATTTGTTATTGCAAAACATGCATAACAATTTTCATGGGCCTAAATAAACAAACGAAGCAAAATAGAATAACATGTAGGATTTTTTTTAAAAAAATTTTTTTTAAGAAAATAATGTTTAAGCAAAATGTAATTACAAGAATGGCGTTCCCTAAAAAATGTTTACGAATATGGTGTTTTGTTGACGATTCAAAGACATTTGTTATACTTTTTTGAAGGTAATAAATGTATTGATACACCATGACCGTAACACAAGCAATAAATTTTAATTTTTTTAATGCTAGCCAATACCTTTATCATACAAATATTTTCTCTCCCTTTCTCCTTGTTAAATATTATAGTTATAATATAACAATGTCAGACACGGATATGACATAGACTTTGACAATATAAATTGACATTGTTAACACGATAAATGATTTGGGATACCGGTAAACTTGCATAAACTTTTTGCACGTGACTCATTGTCATGATCTTTTGTGCACAAATAAAAGAAATACAAATATAAATTTATCACTTGTATTCACATAGTCATAATTCTAAATATAATTATCAAGTCAAAAATAGCATAGATAGATTATCATAATTATGACATTCACTTTCTCCACCTTATTAATATCGTAGCCGATATTAATTATCTTTTGCAATCTATGGCTAACCCTGATCATGTGTTTCTGTAAATTTTTGAATTTTGAATTTACTCTAAGTGCATATATTCCTTTAAACATTTCTTTGATTTTTTGCTTTGCATATTCTCCTCTAAATATTCTCGAGCTGATTATAGTTATAACCATCTGCCAATTATATAAAATTGATCCTCAATATTCATTAATTATACTTCTTATGTATATGTCACGACCCGATTCCATGAGCCGGACCGGCACTAGGGCCCAGGTAAGCTTAAGGCCCCCGAGGCCCGTAGTAAGCCTGAAACACTAAAATTTTATTATCTCCATATAATTTTAAACATTCAGTCAATTAACAATACATCATATTTTTAATATAGGCTCACAGAATCATTTCGTCTACGATGATACACGACTAAATGTAAGTAAATTCTACAACTGCGGAGTCACTAACTATTTGGTAATTCAGTCAATTAAGCAATAGCATCATATTTTAATATAGGCTCAGCACAGATCATTTCGGTCTAACGATGATGACACGACTAAGGATGTAAGTAAATTCTGGTAAATTCTACAACTGCGGAGTCACTAACTATTTGGTATACATAGTTTTTTTTATACATATAGTTACATAGCAAAATATTTATGGAACTAGAAAAATTTCTCTATTGCCCTGCGTCGAACAAACATAGCCTAAATCGAATTAAAGGAAAAACTTACTTCCTGAAAAAAAATCAAACAAGACATGTGAGTTTTCTAAGCAGTAGTAATTATTGCACAACACACGCAGTCACACAAGTGTGTAAAAATATCAACCTAGTCATCCGACTAGGTATATGCTCACACAGCCAGCCACACAAATGGCATATCACCAGCACTCACAATTATTAACATCTTCATATAATCACATCACGTGGAAATTAGTCAGTGGAGTCACCGAACCCCCCGTGGAAAATTAAGTCAGTGGAGTCCACCGAACCTTCCGACCGGCCGATGAGCCGTCCTCGCCGGCGGGCCTTCCACTGGCTCATCCTCTCACATGTGCGCACCAGGGAGCCGATTCCCATAGCTGGCCGACCGGTCTATCCTCACTTGTTGACCAGCGCCTCTCATTATTTTTCCATTCTCATCTTTTCTTGTTTTCAGTACCAACAGGAGGCAACCCGGTCGTCTCCAAATCAAATCGTAGATTTTCAGGCGGCTGGCACAAAGGGGCACCCTGGCGGCTGGGCGATCAAATCTAGATTATCCGGTGGCGCCCAATAAAGGAAGCCAACGCCGTGGGGTTAACAAGTAACGGCACACGGTAAGTTGCCAGGCACGGGGGCCGCGCGATGCTCCATTTACCCGGCTAACAGAAACAGAATCAGGATCCAGTATAACAGAATCAGAATGGCAGGGATCCGTATAACAGAAACAGTCTCACAACCCATGGTGGACCCACTTCAATCCGATTCCACACAAACAAAGCAAGGCATTTTCACATACAACTAAGTCCAAGCATTGCAGTTATTGCAGAAATATGCAAGTTAAACAATCGGAAATGGGCAATCACATGCAGACAGTTCATCTCGAAATGGCAAATAAATAAAGTAATAGTTAACAAATAAACATAGCAATGATAGATTAAAAAGTAAATAATGAAAATAAAACAATAACATGAAAATAAATAAAGTAATTATGTAAATAATTAAATAAATGATAAAGGAGTAAGTAAATAATCAAAGCACTATTAGTTTGATTATGGTACGCAAATGTATAGAAACTAGTCTATAAAATAACTTATTAATTGATGTTGTTAATAGTAAAAATTTATCTAATTTGTCTGATCGAACATTTCGGCAAGCACCTCCCCTAAAAATTGGACGACTGTCTAGCCTGCTTAAAAACATCACCATTTTAATATACTTAAGCAAAAATTTATCAATCACAGTATCGTCAGCCTCGTATCCATCAATGCGGGGCGATCAACCAATCAAGATACCCGTCCTCGCTCAAATAGCAATATTACATTCACAACAATTAATGTAGCAATATTACATTCCACAATTAATTCTTAATATTCTTTAATTGATTACCTTACACAAATTTATTTAGATATGCTTCATGAGTCAAATAGAAACTATGTACATATCTTCCTTTCTCCAAATTATTGCAAAAGACATCAAATTTCCGAGGTTTAATTTAAATGTTCTTAGATTGAACTTCATTTTAAATAAAGATATACCCAATAAGTCCGTATCATCTTAAGCAAATCAAACACAACCATTCTTGTTGTCAATTAGCCAAAACTCATAAAAGCTAACCTCGCATCAACCGCCATTACATAGAAATCCTAAATTCCAGCTTAAACTCATTTACTAGCAAATTCATCTAAAAAAAACAAAGAATTCATTTTAATATGCCATTTCTAATCTCATCGTTATCAAACTCATCAAGATGAACAATATAGTTGCTGCCTTTAAGTTTCTCCACCAAAATTCATGTTTCACATGATAATCAATTCATTTCTCAACATAAATGCAGATGTCAGTTTCCTCAACGATAATTTATTTTGTGTTATACCATTCCTGTCTTAAAAAAAAAGTTAGACTCATGTAAATAATTAAAGTTAGTTTGCTGCCATAGTTTAAGAGATCCTTGATTTTTTTTTTTTTCAAAGCATTTTGTAAAGTTTAAGCAAATAATCTACCTATTTCTATACAGTATTTCGGGGTTATATATCAATTAGAAAGGTAAAGATCAAAACTGTCCCATCAAGAGTTTAGCATACTGAGTATACAGTTACCTTCAATTACTTAGCCGTAAAGTCTCAGAGCTAATGGCTAACTAATGGCTAAATAGCTACTGCCAATATAAAGAATCTTTAATTCTTCACAAATATTTATAATAGAAGCAAAAATCTAACCATTTCTATATAGGATTTAGTTTATATACCTATTTAAAGAGCACAGATTGAAATTCCTAATCATATTGATATAAATAGTAGCTGAATATTTAAATTTCTACAATAGCTTAATTATATACCTCAAATCCTTCAACTAAGATTAAAGAACTCATGAATTAAATTTAAGGTCACAATATGGCTTACCTAATTGAAGAGTAGTCGAAAATTGCTTGAGGTGGGCCGGCAATACCAAATCGGGGTCGGTCTCTCTTGTCTTTGCACTAAGACTGGCAGGTCGGAGATAGGGGAAGCAGTGACCGGAGCTAAGTGGACCGGAGTACTCGCTAAGGAGCACGGAAGAGAGTCAAGCCCGTCGTTGAAGGCAGCGTCGCAAGGAAACACGAAGGAGCAGGAGGCTCGATGCGATCTCCCGATCGAAGCGAGTCGCGGCTCCGCCTGCGCTTCTGTCGTACTGCTAAAAGCGAAGGCAGGAGAGGAAAGCCCGGAAGCGAGCTGCGGCGAGGAGGGCCGACGCCGCAGTAAATGAGGTTCGATCGCTTCTGTGGCCGGAACGGGGAGGCCGGGGAGAAGGAGCGTCTGCGGCTGGCACTGGCGCAGGAAGAAGATAGGGAAATAGAAAAGAAAAGTAAAACAAAAGAAAAAAAATTAAAAAAGAAAAAGAAAAAAAGAAAAGAAAAGAAAGATAACTCAAAAGAAAGAAAAATCTTGGGCTTCTAGACCATTCCGGTTCGATTCGAACCGGTTTGGTCTAATTTAATGATTCGGCTCGATTTTTACTCGGTTTGTAGGGTTTCCACTTGGTTTTCAGAAAATTCAAGCTGGTCTTCGACAATTCAATTTGATTTTTTTTGGAAAAAAATTAATTTAATTTATATATACACATAATAGATTAATTGCTAGAGTTACATATTATTACTCGAAATTTAACTGTTCTCGATTTCAAAATTTTCGACATTATATTTGGGCTTAGGCCCAATTTGCAAAACTTGAACTCAACTTAAGATTGTTCACTATTTACGGCCCATACCGTCAAAAATTCACTATTTACGGCCCATACCGTCAAAAATTCAAATTTTGATTTAATAAAAATTCAAATGTTTCGAAAATAAAAATTCAGGGTGTTTCAGTATATAATTATCTTACTAAAAAAATCATATATTAAATACTCCTTTTATTCCAGAATAATAATCCACATTACTAATTTATAATCCCCTTTCTTCTATTTTATTTCAAAAATATACAAGTCAAAAAATTATTTTGATTTTCTTTACCTTTCAGATCCAAGGGGTAAAATTAGTAAACTAGAAAAAGTATATTTCATTTAAAGAATTTATATTCATTTTCATGCTAATTAAAATCTAAGTTGAAGAATAAAATTGCATAACTTGATTCCAAACACTCTTTCTCTTGCAATATAATAAGTAAAATTTTTTTAATTAAAATCACTAAGTATAACTTGATTTCAAAAGTTTTGACTAGCAATGTGATTTTATCCACAGAAGGCAGTTACTGCCTTCGATTCGACTTTCTTCAGAATTATATATATTTAAAAATTTTCACTAAATAAAATAAATTACTAAATTTTTAAATAATTTTAATATTTCCAGCTTTATTTTCCTTATTTTATTGTGTTATTATGATTTTTTTTTCAGCTATGACATAATTAACTATTTATGTAACATAATTAATATACTACACAATACAATTTCCTCCAAAAAAATTTAAAATAATGCACTTTTTATTCATGAAAAATTATATTTTTCATCTTTTTTATTATAAAATAATAGCCTCCTGAGATAGATAATTAATTCTTGAATAAAATAAAGCAAAATAAAAAATTAAATTAAAATGAATTTTACATATACGTATAAGTATTTACTTTAAAATATGTTAAGGAAAGTTAGAATCCTTTTGTATATAGAATTCTATTAGAATTTAGATTCCTAAATAGTTGTGGTATCTTGAGTGTGGGTATATATACTTTTGTATATAGAATTCTATTAGAATTTTAGATTTCCTAAATAGTTGTGGTATCTTGAGTGTGGGTATCATATATATATATATATATATATATATATATATATATTATATTATTAGTATATATTAGTGTGATGAAGACTATAACAAGAATCATATTTTACCCTTAATGAGTTCTTACATGTTGTTATCAAGAGCCTCTTCAGCTTGTATTCTTTTTATCCCCCCTATTTTGGTTTGTGAAGCTTTCAATTGAGAAATCTTGCATCTTACTTTCTTTCACTAGTTTTTCGGTTTTCGCCTAACTGCCTGCGCTCAGTCTACGGTCACCCACCTAGACATGTCCATTTATTGTACCTCACTTGCCACTTGTTTTCATTCTTCTATTCAAGGAAGTTAATATATAATTGATGAAATATAACAAGAATCATATTTTCCTTAACTGAGTTTTACATGGTATCAGAGCCTTCAGCTTGTATTTTTTTTCCCCCTATTTTTTGTGAAGCTTTCAGTGAGAAACTTGCTTTACTTTCTCACTAGTTTTCGGTTTCGCTACTGCTAGTCTAGGTCACCCACCTAGACAGTGATTTTTGTCTCACTGCCACCCAAGGAAGTTAGTAAGGCTACTAATCAACAGTTCGACCAAATCTAGTCGCCTGACGACCGGCGAATGCCCTCACGCTCCCTAAGAAGATTTGGCCTCTGTCTCACGCACCAGCAGTTGGCATCGCGTCCAGTGGTTTTCGATGATCGAGCTTGGTTCTACAATGTTAGTAGTCTATTTCGATACTGACCTTTCCAATCCAGCGAAGTTTGTGTAGGAGCTTCTTAGGTTTTTCTTTTCCGGGTCATGTTAGTTTTTTGCCTTTGCTTCTGTTTGTGTTGATTCTTCAAGCTACGGTCATTTTTTTGCTTCTATTTGTGTTAATGCTTCACGTTATAGTTATTGTTTTGTGCCTTTACCTCTTGTGTTGAGCATTCAATTTTAAAGTATGACTACTGAACCTAAAGCTACTAAAGCTATCGCTAAGTTGGTCCCAGCAATGATCAAAATCATAGAACATAAACTGAACATGACTAATTATTTATATCGGAGTAAGACAATTCGAATTTATTTGAGGAGTGTTCAAAAAGATGATCATCTAATGGATGATCCACTAACTGGTGACACTAGGTAGAGTTGGATAAGGGAAGATGCTAAGTTCTACAGATTCGAAATTCTATTGACAGAGAAGTGGTTGGTTTAACTAATTATTGTGAATTTGTTAAAGAATTGAATTTTTGTAATCTGAAAAAGGTAATATGTCTCGTGTGTATGAAGTGTGCAAGAGATTTTATCGAGCTTATCAGCAAGATAAGCCTCTTCAGCTTCTTTCATGAAATTTAATAGGATTTACGAGGAATTTAATACTCTATTGCATTTCAGTATCAATGTCAAAGTTCAACAAACTCAACGAGAACAAATCTGTGATGAGTTTTCTTGCATGCCTTTCTCCAATTTTTTGAAGCTGTCAAATCACAGGTTCTTTCAGGCAGTAACATTATATTTCTTCAGGAGACTTTCACTAGACTATTGCGTACTAAAGGATCTCATACCCCTTCTCCTAAAGAAGAAGAGAACTGGGTTTTGCGTATAAATAGTGCCCTTGTGAGTCATAATCATGTAACTGGGTAGCCAACAAACAGAGGAAGAAGAAAAAATAATCGTACTAATGGATCAATTAATCGGGATGCTAGTATTATTATTTGCCACTATTGCCATGAACCTGGTCACACTAAACAGAATTGTAAGAAACTGATAAATAAACCGCCAAGGGCAAATGTGGCCACTCAAGATTCTGTAGTTGCTTCATCTGACAATAATGTGACAATATCTGCTGCGGAGTATGCTGAGCTCTCTAAATACCGTTCTTCTAAGTTTGTTAATCCTTCTGTCGCTGTTGCTGCCCATTCAGGTACACTTAATACATGTCTTATATCCACCTCAGAATGAGTCATTGATTCTGGTTGCAAAAGTCACATGACAGGTAACCCTAATCTCTTATCTTCATTAAAAGAACATGATAAATTTAATCACCATGTTACTCTAACTGATGGGTCCACCTCTTCTGTTAAGGGTATTAGCACTGCAAATCCCACTCCATCTCCTCCTTTGTCTTCTATATTATGTTTGCCTCGTTTTTCTTTCAATATACTTTCTGTTATAAAATTGCTCATATACTAAGCTATTGTGTGCAGTGTTACCCTATTTATGGTGTGTTTCAGGATCATTTGACAAAGTGAATTATTGGTAGTGAATGTGACTCTGGTGGTATTTATCTTCTAGATGAAGAAGTTTCATTATCTTTGGCTTATGCTGGTGCTCTATCTCCTCTTAAGGCGCATTATCGTCTGGGCCATCCTTCATTGTCTACTTTAAAGAAGTTTTGTCCATAGTTTCAGTCTTTATCGATTTTAGAATGCAAGTCTTGTCAATTTTCTAAACATCATCATTCACCTTTAGTTTCTCAAGTCAATAAACGGGCTTTGTCCCCTTTTGAGTTAGTTCATTCAGATGTTTGGAGTCCATGTCTTGTTACTTTACAAACTAGATTTCAGTAATTTGTTACTTTTATGGATGATTATTCTCGTGTTACTTGGTTATATTTAATTAAAACTCATTATGAAATATTTTCTATCTTTGGTTCTTTTTGTGCTGAGATTAAAATTTAGTTTAATACCTTTGTTCGCATACTGCAAAGTGATAATGCTAAATAATATCTATCTAGTTATTTCCAAACATATATGTCATAGAATGGTATTCTTCATCAAACCTCATGGGTTGATACTCCTCAAAATGGGATTGCAAAAAGAAAAAATCAACATCTTCTTGGGATTGCTAGGGCACTTCTATTCCAAATGAAGTTACCTAAACATATTTGGGTTGATGTTATCTCTATTGCTTGTTTTTTTATCAATCATATGCCCTCTTCTGTACTCAATGGTGAAACTTCATATAGTATTTTATTTCCTTCTAAACTTTTATTTTCCGTTAAACCTCTTATTTTTGGTTGTATCTTGTTTTGTGCATGATGTTTGCCCATAGGTTACCAAATTGGATCCAAAATCCGGATTTTCGCTAGGGCAAACTTCTAATTCCTAAATGAAGTTACCGTAAACATATTTGGTGTTGACTTGTTTATCTCGTATATCGCTATGATTTTTTTATCATCATATCTGTCTCTGGTCTGTAATCTTCAATGAGGTGGTGAACACATTCATATAGATTATTTATATTTCTTCACTAAAGCTTTTTATTTTCCCCGTTAAAACTTAGGACTCTTAATTTTGGTTGTATCTTGGTTTTGTGTTCTATGATGTTTGCCCATAGTTACCACACTTGGATGCCAAAATCCTCTGCGTTATTGTTTTTTTTTGGTTGAATCTCGGCATCAATGGCGTATGTTGTTTTTCTCCTGATCTAACGTTATTTTCTTGCTTTGTAGATGTTTACATCTTCTTTATATAAATAACGCAAGGGGGAGGATTTTGTATGATCTTATTGGTCTACAGCTATTTAAAGTACTTTCTAAGCACTTGCTAGGGCACTTCTATTCCAAATGAAGTTACCTAAACATATTTGGGTTGATGTTATCTCTATTGCTTGTTTTTTTATCAATCATATGCCCTCTTCTGTACTCAATGGTGAAACTTCATATAGTATTTTATTTCCTTCTAAACTTTTATTTTCCGTTAAACCTCTTATTTTTGGTTGTATCTTGTTTTGTGCATGATGTTTGCCCATAGGTTACCAAATTGGATCCAAAATCCTCTCGTTATGTTTTTTTTGGTTAATCTCGGCATCATACGTATGTTGTTTTTCTCCTGATCTTAATCGTTATCTTGCTTTTGTAGATGTTACATTCTTCTATATATAAACGCAAGGGGGAGGATGATGATCTTTTGGTCTACACTATTAAGCTACTTTCTAGCACTCATGTTCCTACTCCTACTTCTACTCCTAATCCTAATCCTAAAATCCTACTCTTGCTCCTGCACCAACATCTACTCGCCCTCGTTTTAAACAGGTTTATTCCAGAAGATTTGGGGCTCTTGACTCACTTCCCTCACTTGTCGCTTCAATAGAAGATCTGTTCCCTTCCACTCAACCTGAGTCTATGTCATCCACTACTCCTCAGTCGGACCTTGACCCTCTCATTGCTTTTTGAAAAGGTTAACGCCATCCTATTTTTTCTTTTGTCAATTATGATCTTCTTTCTTCTTCATCTTCTTTCTTCTTCATCTCATTGTTTTGTAAGTAACCTAGACTTTGTTTCTACCCTTAAAACTGTTGTCAAGCTTTGTCTCATCCTGGTTGGTGTGCAACAATGAAAGAAGAAATGGTTGCCTTAGATGCTAATGGTACTTGGGATCTTTTGCCTCTCCCTGCAGGTAAGAAAGCTATTGGTTGTAAGTGGATTTTCACCATTAAAATGAATCTTGATGGGTATGTTGCTCATATCAAGGCTCATTTAGTTGCTAAAGGATATTCTCAAATTTATGGACTTGATTACTCTGACACCTTTTCTCTTGTAGCCAAATTGTTTTTTGTTCATATGTTTATTTCTTTGGCAGCTACCTTTCCTTAGCCTTTACATCAATTGGATGTTAAGAATGTCTTTCTTCATCGAGACCTTCAGGAAGAAGTTTACATGTAGCCACTGCCGGACTTTGTTGCTCAAGAGGAGTCGGGTAAAGTGTGTAAACTTCTCAAATTTCTTTATGGCCTAAAATAGAGTCCTCAAGCTTGGTTTGGTAGCTTTTGCAAGGTGGTACACCAATTTGGCATGTAGAAGAGCACTTTTGATCATTCTGTATTTTTTAGAAGTACAAAGACTAGTTAGGTTCTACTTGTGGTTTATGTCTTGTGGTTTATGTCGATGACATTGTTATTACAGGAAGTAATTTAGCCAACATTACATCACTCAAGTCCTTCCTCTAGACAAAAGACTTAGAACCATTAAAGTATTTTTTGGGTGTTGAAGTGTCCAGTTGTAAGAGAGGCATCTTCTTATCTCAAAGAAAATATGTCCTTGATTTACTAAAGGAAACTAGAAAGTTGGGTGCCAAATCACACAATGCTCCAATGACTCCTAATTTACAACTTGCAGCTGATGGTGAGTTATTTGATGATCCTGAGATGTATAGAAGATTGGTGGGCAAACTAAATTATATTATGGTAACACGTCCATATATTGTTTATTTTGTAAGTGTCTTAAGTCAATTTACATCTTATCCTACTGTTGTCCATTGGGAAGCTTTAGGATAGATTTTGTGTTACTTGAAAGGTAATCCAGGTCGTGACCTTCTTTATGGCAATCATGGGCATTTGGGCATTGGGTGTTTTCTAGATGCAGACTGGGCAGGTTCGAAGGTTGATTGAAGATCAACTTTAGGATATGTGTCTTTGTTAGCGGCAACTTGATATCATGGAGGAGCAAGAAACAAAATGTAGTCTTTCGATCGAGTGCCAAATCAAAATATTGAGCTATGACACAATCTACTGGTGAAATAATTTGGATTCGCCAGTTGTTGGAGGAAATTAGTTTTAAGTCATCCTTACTTGCGAAGTTATAGTGTGATAATCAAACTGCTCTTCACATAGCATAAATCCGTTATTCCATGAACGAACAAAATATGTTGAGATTGATTGTCATTTCATTCGTGAAAAAATACAACACAATAAGGCATTATCTCCATAGGGCACGTCAAGATAAGTGAACTTCTGGGAGATATTTTCTCAAAAGCTCTAAATGGACCACATGTTGAGTATCTTTGTAACAAGTTGGAAAAGACTAAAAGGCTAAAAGACTTGAGTGAAAATCCACACTTACCTAAAAAACTTGTAGGAGCAAAAACCTTTAAATAGTTGCTTATATTGCTCCAAGTTTTGCGAGTTGCTGCGTCTTTAATGATTTTTTTTCGGGATGAGAGGATATTTATAGGCTTAGGAGGTAGTGGAGGCGTTCAATGTGGGAATGGGGGTTAAAGTTGCAATATGGTGGACTGGCAAGGCTGGCCGACGGCCAAGCCTGGTTGGCTCCTCCAGCGCTGCAATTCCGATCCGGTTTGACACTTTCTGGCTGATTTAAAGGCCCATTTCAACTTTAATTTTGGCCCATGAGATAACCGTTGGAAAGCTCTTTCAATCCAGTTTCCAATGGTACCAGCCTTGTCTTGAAAACCACACTTTGAAAAGAGTTATGGATGAATCATAGCAATTTTCCTGTCTATTTTCCGCCAAACAAGTCTCTCAAGCAAACGGTAAACTTTTTCTTTTTCCTTCCAGATATTCTATAAATTATTTACAAATGAGTGATATGAACTCATGAAATACCTACAAAAAAAAATTCATTAGCTTCCTAACTTGATTATATCCCACTTCTATAGCATATCTCCTAGTTAACCTTACTTTTCATGAATAATTCATAATCATCTTGCTCTTCATGCTCTTGTTCCTGATCTCCAAATTGTGGCAGTTCCAGATGATATCTGAATTCTTCATCTTCTTCCTCTTGTTGCTGTGGCGCTTCTTCAACTAGTTGCAGTTCTAGTTGCCGTCTGAATTCATCATTATCATCATCACACTCATCTTGCTTTTCATGCATTTGATGTTGTTGCTCTTGTTCTTGTGTAAGAGATCTGTTCAATCCTGTCTGCTCACAAAACACTTCTCTTTGGACATGCCAGTTCCCCGTGATGTTCTCCACTACATCTCCAATCGATTCCTTATCGCCAGATATATGCTGTATGTTCTGCACATCAACCACCTTGCTGGCCTCTGTAAAAAGAAATTAAGCAGACATGCAAAGTAAATGATTCATCACATAATTGAGAAATTGCTAAAAAGAAATAAACATGAGGTTGATCCATGAGAACCCAAAAATTTCAAGGTTATGTAACAATAAAAAAAACAAGTAGATTGTCTGGTGGTGTGTAAATTTTAAATATGTGCAGGAGTGATTAGCTTTTCTATGCAGCAGTAGGATGGTTATTCAGAAACACACAATAATATCGTTCACCACTAATGCAACTATCTAAAAATAATGCTTAATCAGAATTTAATTAAATAGACTAAGAGTAGTGCAAGAGTGAAGGGAAAAGACAAATGTACCTTGGATGGCTCGCTTCTTGGCCTCTGCGTACTCTGCTGACATTTTCTTGATTGTGTTAAAATCAAGCTCTCCACCCTTTTATACGTAGGAATAAGAAAGGAAAGGAGATACTGTTCAATACACAAACTTATTCACACAGATAAAACAAGCTGAAAATCAAGGGATTTACACGGAATATTGGAAAATCATTATATCAACAGGCTAAACATTATGAAAAGGAAGAATATTTCAAAATCTGCATGGTATCATTATTGATCCATGGAAACCTGAAAAAACCTCTCCGTTCTGGCTGTTTGTATTTCGTCAGAAGTAGTGTTTACCCAAACAATTTTAAATGATATTTTCGTAGGACTTTACTGGATTAGTTGCTTTCAAGACAAAGCATAAGCAAAGGAGACTTATTAGGGTCTAGAAGTATCTCAAAATGGGAAAAAAAAAAAAAAAAAAAAAAAAAAAAAAAAAAAAAACATGGACAAGACCAGGGCAAAGTTGAAAATAAGTAGGCATGTCAAAAATTGACGAGTAAATTGGACTTACAAATAATTTGTTCATTGCTTAACTAACATAAGAGGCAACATGTTGGATATAGAACTTGGAGGACCTAAAAATGGGAAAAAAAAAAAAAAAAAAACATGGAAGACAGAAAGTGAAATAAGTGGCATGTCAAAATTTGAGAGATAATTGGACTAAATAATTTGTCATGCTTAACTATACATAAGAGGCAACATGTTGGATTAAACTTGGAGGCCTACATGTTTACTTGACTCCTGATTACACATAATAGCACACTTACTTTCCAAAAAGCAGTTGATTAAGTTGGTCTGTGCATTTGGCAACTTTCTAGATGAGAGCCATATATTTCATGTTTTACATTTTGTACCATAGACATTCATAAGATTGTAACTTACCAGGTCCATGTGGAGGAACTGTTCAATGTGAGTGTCCGCAAACAACCTGTAAAGTGGAAAGCAATAAAACAAATAGATGATGAAAATATACTTAAAATCATGACTAATATGCTCAAGCTAGAGTGAACAAATTAAAATCATAAGTCAGAAGCATACTTCTTATGTGCAAGTTGCACGCGGGCATTCTGCAACTCTGTCAGTTGGTTCACTGTCTGAGTAACAGAGCCCATATTTAAATCCACAAACCCAAAGAGAAACATGTTCTTCTCCAGCGTTCTGCTGACCAAAGTCGAGACAACTTTTATACCCTGCTTTTTTGCATCAGTAACAAGTATCTTAAGTTTCTTTAGTTCTCCTGTCAAATTAGACATGGAGTAGGATGAGGTAATTAAGGAAGAAAGAACTTCTTTTGGTAAACCATGTCATCATTAATATTATTACGTAAGTAATTTGGAATAAGCAACTAAAACTCCAAATTGTGTTGCAACATTTAAAATGAGAAATTCAACTCAATTAATTAGATAAGGTTAATGTATTAATGGAAAACATACCAAGAGAGAGATAGACTTTAAAAGGAGGCTTAAATGGTTGAGTCTCATATAGGCAGTAAAGGCAATATAGCCCACCCAGTCTTTGAGACAGAGAAGCAGTACTGACCATGTAACCTGCATGTAATTACAAGTTGCATTCCATAAATGGAAAATAAAGATAGTGTACATAGCAAACTTCCGACATAAGAAATAAATTTACATAAAGAAAAAGAACACCAACTAGATTTATGGGGATCGTTATCTCAATGTACTCTTGTCATGGCAATCATCTAATATGCTGTCATTTTGATAGTACTATGAAGTTCATGGAAGATAGCTACCTAGACTTCAATTTATAAGTAACAAATTGAACTTTGCATACAAGGTAGAAAATGGAATCAAGAGTGAAGATTGACAATAAGACGAGGTTGTGAGATAATTAGCTTACATAGTTCTATACCCCATAAGGGGCAAAAGGAGTGTCCACATTGTTAAAAGCTATTACCCATTCTTTGGGGTTAAAATATTTAATAAGGATGAAGAAGTTTATATAGTAATTTACCTTTATTCATTCAAAGGAGAAAAAAAAAATAGCAAAACTTAGCAGAACTGAGCAGTGTACCCACCAAGAAGATGCTCTGGTTGAAAGATATATTTACCCACACAACTCACACTGAACACAAATATTGGGTTAATTTCATTACCCCAAGAAAAAGGATATTCTCTGGTGTATGAATAATTGACTAGAGAAATTGGAAAAAAGAAGTTTGCAACAGAAAAGGAACACTAACAATATGAAATTCGATTACCAAGTATTTCTAAAATTTAAAAATAAAAATCGCAGAAATTTCTTTTCATCAGGACCTAAAATTATAAGAAAGTTCATATTCACCAAAACTATAGCAATGAAATTAATAGAAAATCATGAGCAAAAAAGAAATTAATAGAAAATCATGAGCAAAAAAGAAATTCAAGAAGGGAAAAAGCATACCAATAGCATGAGCAAACAATGACTGCATAAAAAAGGCTAAATTGGCAGAAGGAATAGCATCAAAGATAAAAGAGAACTTCTTGGAGAGCCATAATTTTTTCATATCAGCCAAAGTTGTTGACTCACCCTGTATCAAGACCCAAAATCCAACAATGTTAATTGAACAATTGAAACCCAAATATATATCGAAAGAAAAAATTTAAAAGGAAGAACAAAAGGGGAAAAAAAAAATAAGAAAGCAATGGGTACCTCAACAAATTCATTTATAAGCTCATCAATATCCTGCTTGAATGGAGACAGACTCATCGCTGAGAGCAGTGGTGATCGCAGAGATTGTTTCGTTATCCAAAGAGTTAACGCAGCTAAGCTTTCGATTTTTCTTCACTTCCAGATTGAGAAGTGGAGAAAGTGGATTTGTTTAAAAGACAGATTTGTAAACAAGCGAAAGATTAATTTGGTTTGGGAGCTAAAATTCTACAAGTTGGTGGTGTCTGCAGTTGTTTAGAGTTGAAGAAGAAAAGAAAATGTTGAAGACCTGTCAACCACAGCATCGGGATCAGGAAGCATCCATTTTTACAGATGAGGAAATATTCAAATTATACAACTTTTTTGTGATTATAATTGATTTTTTCATCAATTTAAAAATTGAATTAACCAAACAAAAAATAATCTGAAAAACTATAGAATATGCGAGAATGAACATTCGAAACTTTCCACAAATTGGCTAGTAATGATGATAAACAAAACGAAAGCATAAGAAAGAGTCACAGACTCACAGTCATCCCCATGTTACCCAAAAATTTGGTAATATGGTTTGGCTTTGAATATTGGTGTTGGCTGCCAAGCAGTCTTGTGGGCTAAGAGCCGCATTATCCGCTTGTGCACTAGCTATTCCACCCTTTTAATGCGATTAAATTATGCTCCACTGTTTTTTCAATTGCCAACTCTCTTATTTCTTTCATTAATTAATCAATCAATTAATTAATTAACAAAAATAAATTAACTAATTAAGTACATAAAAAATAAAATTAAAAATGAGTTATCATTAATTAACACCCCAAAAATAAATCAAACTCAAGCCCATTCCAATATAAAATCAAAATCCAAATTAATAAAATGGATTCAACAATTGTAAAACTGGAGGCACCAAAATTAACTAATTGCTTAAAGTTTAACCTGGATGCATGCCATTTAGCTTTATGAGCTAAAGATCAGTCACGACCCATTACCATGGGCGGACTAGAACTAGGGCCCTCATAAGCTTAAAACTACCGAGACCCGTAGGAAACATGAGACACTATTTCTCATTTATTAAGTCCATTAAAGATGTTCACAAGCAAACCCAATAAGAATTTATCCGGCAAGCCCAACATAACTATGATCAAGTAAACTTTTTTTTTTCTAAGGCCCAACTCAAATATAAACATGTGTACTTGTAAATTCCCCATTCGTCAATTTCCATATTTTCTCAAGACTATTCATATACTTTCAAACCGGTCATAATAATATCCATTACGCCTGCCAATGCCAGTCAAATATTCAACACATGTTTGCATTTACAGGTTCAAATTTATCATAAAAAGATTTACACAGCTTGGGAAAGTTTACCACAAGTACAATAATTCTACAACAATTGCTGATATCTACATTTAGTACAATATTAAAGGAACTCAGCTGACTAAGAGCTAATTTTCATTATTTAATCACACTTAAACTAGCTCTATGAAGGAAGTACAAAGCTTCAATTGAATGATAAAGTAGAAATCTGATTTTCCTGAAAAATGTTAATAAGGCAGGGGTGAGTACGACTACTCAATGACTAGTCAAACCGGCACTTAATTTTTGAAGTTAAATTAAGCTTCCTCACTGAATGTAGAATATTTTGATTATATAATAGTAGTAAAATAAAAGAGTGTAGTGATTCTGTGCCATTGTATGAGTGCCGGTTTGACACTAAAGACAAGTTAGATTTCTACTAAATCAACTACTCTTTGCATGATTAAGAAGTTTTCATAATTCCTATTGACTTATCATAAGCTTGCTGCCATTTCAAAATAAACATAAACCTTCATCAAGCCTTACAATAGCATAACAATCCCTTCAATAACTCTTAAGGTGCAGGTTTAGAATTCTTGCTGCCATTTTCAAATAAGAACATAAAACACTTCCATCAAGCCGTACAATAGACAAACAAATCCCAATTTCAATAACTTCTTAAGGTGCCAGGTTTAGAATTCTAAATAATAGAATTCTAAATATTTTTAAATCTAAAAAAAATTACTATCAATATAAGATGATACATGTAAGAATGAAGACGAATGAGTGAATTTCAATCACTTCTCTCCCAATTACAATCACTTTTCAGCCATTTGAAGAGGGAATCAAATTTCTATATTAAATTCACAGTCTAGATGTTATACATCCATTATTCATCAAGAAATAGACATACTGCATCCTTTGCCATCTCATTATAGATATTTGTACATTACCATTATCCTCATATTATAATGTAACTCGTACAGATAGCCTGGTTAGTTGCTGCCCTATTGAGAAGTCTTTGATTTCCTTACTAAAATTTGCAATAACTAGATAAACCCTTTATTCCTTATATGTAATTTCAGTTCATGTTTTCAAGTTTTCAATTAGAGGACAATATCAAATTTCCCATGATAATGCGCATAATCAGTACTTTTAAAAAATCTAACCTGTTCACAAAAACATAATACAGGCTTAAATCCTTCAATTTAGTTGAAATAATTCATAAAACACGAAGAATGGAGCAGGAAATTACTTACTCAGCTGGAAAATGTCGGAAACTTGAAGGTGAGAGCAGATAACGCGACTGTACAGATCGTCGCGAGCCCACGATCCGCAGCTTCTGCCCAGCTTGCTGCGTCAAGCCGGAACGGGAAAGGAGGGAGCAAAAAAAGGGAGACCCAAGCTTCGTCGTCGAACGAGAGAGGCTGGAGTCGTCGGAAAATGAGGAGCAGGAGGCTCGACGCGACTTTCCGATCGAAGGATGTCGCGGCTCTCCTGCGCCTTCTGCGTATGCCAAAAACGAAAGAAAGGAGAGAAGGGATGCCGGAATCTGCTGCGGCGAGGGGGCGACGGCAAGGTGTGGCGCTGGTCTCCGGTGATCGGAAATGAGAGGAGAAGAGGGTGAGGATGAGGTCGACGCTGGAGGAAGAAGAAGAAAGGAGAGAAAAAAAAAAAAAAAAGAAAGAAAGTAGGCCGGTTTCTAGAAAAAAAAAAAAAAAAAGAAAGAAAGTAGGCCGGTTTCTAGATCATTCGGTTCGATTCGAATCGGTTTGGTCCAATTAAGTGATTCGACTCGGTTTACGGATTTTCACCTAGTTTTCAAAAAACTCAAATTGGTTTACGTGTCCGGTTAGGTAATAATAAAATACTAGGTAGAATAATCTCATTGGTTGAAGTAAAAATTTAGTTTTTAAATGAAAATTCTACGAAATTAAATTTTCGGATCATTTCAATTTGCAATTGAATTTCTAAATGAATTCCAAATAGAATTCATGTGCAAATGAATTGTCATGTTTGATGTGCCACAATTTAAAATAAAGAATTTAATTGAATTCCATAAAATTATGTTTGGAATAATTCTTAAATAAAAATTTATTTATTTTTATTTTCTAAAATACCCTTGACATAATAATTTAACAAAAACACTAATCTATAATCTATACTATAAATAAAAGTGAGAATAATGGGATTACCTATATTATCCTTGTAAAATTTAAGATACTCTAAAATAACCTTAATCATAGTCAATTAAAAAATTTTAACATAAAAATATATATATAATATCTCTATAATTTGAGATGTTTTTTTAACTTTATAGATACATACATTTAGATAATTAATAATTTTGAAAATTTAAAAATTTTATGCGTATTATATCTTATTATGTCTCTAATTATGTTTTTATTTTCAATTATATTATTATGTAAATTATTGCATAATAATTTAAATAATTTTAATAATTATTATATTATATTATTTTTATTTTTATTTACATTATTTGCAAACTTATCTTCAACATTATTTATTTTAAATGAATTGTTGTAAATGTGAGGCATTTTAAAAATTTTATATTAATTCAAATTTACTTTATAATAATATTCATCCAGATAATTAAGGATTTTGAATTTAAAAAAGACGGGTATTATTAAATTTCTTTAATTACAAATTGCAATCTAATTTAGTTGGCCAAATAAATCAAGATAACAAAATATATCTTTTTCTCTAACATCTCGAATTTGATTAATTATATTGATATCCTTATATTTTAATCTCATAATCCTATTCTTTTTATAACTCAAAAATCATCATTCTTTCTATCAAGGAAATATAATCTTTTATTAATAAAATTTTTTAAATTGCATCTTTCACGTATTTTGATTGGCTATATAGAAACACATTTAAATATATACACAACGTATTAGTTGTTCTTTATAAATAAATTTTTATTTGATTTATTAGATTAGTTTCTCATTCTATTGCTTAAAATATATTTATTTACTAAAAAGAGAAATTTATTGGTTGAACATATTTGGCTAAAAAAATAAAAATAAAAATTATTGTTCTTTATAAATATTTAATTTGATTTATTAGATTAGTTTCTCATTCTATTGTTAAAATATATTTATTTACTAAAAGAGATTATGGTGAAATATATTAACAAAAGATGTAAATTAATTATAAAACGTAAAATAAAAGGTATATGATGATTTTTATAAATCAATTTGGTACTTAAACAAAAAAATAAAAGCAACTAGCGTGTAATAAAAACTATATGAACCGATATTTTGAAGAGAATATAAATGACATTTCATATTTAAATTGCTATTTCAAATAGAGAAACAAATATATCAACTTTTTTTCAATGAGATATTACAGTGCAAGACATATAGCTCAAAAAACTATTTTAATGTATATATAAAAACCACTATTTTTATTGCAATCTAAATAAAAATTTATACTTTAATTATATAAATTAAAAAATTTAAATGAGTATAAAAAATGAGCATATAATGAGTATAGTCAACGTGCATCCCACATCATAAAAAAAACTAATATATATAAAGCTACGAAATGGGGGGGCATTACATTCCTAAAACGCCCCTACGGACTTTTGATTTTATTAGTTGATTAAAAATATCATTAAGGATAATTTAGTCATATTCTAATTAGAAAAATTTTAATTTTATTAGTATTTTATTGGTTGATTAAAAATATCATTAAAGATAATTTAGTCCTATTCTAATTAGGAAATTTTTAATTTATTAATATTGGTTGATTAAAATGGAGGACTTAAAAATATATTAGTTGGAATATATATAAAAGTAGAAATAGGAAAGGAAAATGCTAGGATTAACCAAGATACTCTTATTAAATTTAGATAGAGATGATAAAAATATTTTTAAAGATTTTAATTTTATTATTTGAAAAGTTAAAGATAAATAACAAAAAAAATTAAGAACATGGTGAAAATAATTAAAGAAGGTATTGCTACCTCTATAAGAAGTAAACCCTAATCATAATTAATTATTAATACTACTTATACAATGAGTCTATTTTTTTAGAATAATATAAAAAGATTATTTAATGAACTTCGACTAATTTTTTTAGATTCTTTTGAGTCTAAAGGAAAAAGATTTTTTCTAATGTAACAATGGATCATGTAAACTCTCAACTCAAAGTATACATTGCGTTCTTAGGAGGCAGTGAGGATTATGTGAAATGCATATAAGCATATAATTTTTATTAGTTATTATAACTGAATTCTTTTCTTTCCCTTTCTTGGCTATTGTATACATTGATTTATTACAGTTTGTTAATAGAGTTCAATTAATAAAAACTCACTGCTTTATTGTTTTTCTTTGTTTTTAGGGATATTAATTGTTTTACTCTTAATCTATCTTAACTAAATTTTTATGTATTTTTTTAGAAGAAATTAAATTTTTATCTATTAATTTTTATCTAGAAATTCATTATATTATTAAACATTATATTTTAATGCATTTATTTTATATATTAGAATATATATTTGATTCCTAATATATATATTTGATTCCAATTTCATATGTTACTCAAGATTTAGTATTGATAATAAAATAAAATTTTGTAATCTATTTAAACCAATAAAAAAATATACCTTCATAATTTTGAGAAAAACATACTTATTTTAATGTTAAAACTATTAAACATTATATTTTAATGCATTTATTTTATATATTAGAATATATATTTGATTCCTAATATATGTACTCAAGATTTAGTTATGATAATAAAATAAAATTTTGTAATCTATTTAACCAATAAAAACAATATACCTTCATAATTTTGAGAAAAACATATTATTTATGTTAAACTCTTAACAAAACCAATAACTAAATCATGATCATCCAAAAAACTTAAATAGAAGATTTGAATGGAGAGAAAGATTAATTTTCAAAATAATAAATGTAACGAGCAAGTACATCGAGTAATAATGTGCAACGCATATTAAAAAAAACTAGTATAAATAAATATACTCATATTCTATCTTAATTAATTAATTAATTAATGGTTAAATTTTAAATTTTCATATTTTAAGTCCTTGCAAATGTTTAAATTTTATTTTCATTAATAATATTCAAAATTAAGAATGCATTCGGATTCAACATATAATCATAGTCATGTACAATAGCAACTTCAAACTCTTTAAACAAACTAGATAATCTAGAAAAAAAATAACTACAGATATATAAAATATGAAGGAAAAAGAGAAATGATCAATTTTATTTTATATATAGCAATAATATTAGCACAAAAAAGTAGTAAAATCAATGTATTTTTGAAATAAATTAAACTCATTAATAATCCATCAAGCAATAAGAGACCAACAAGTTTGGGAGCTGGGTTAGAGGAATGTGGAGCTTCAAACGAACTCACAAACTACAATGGACATGCTCAAGCATTGCAGGACTACATCCTACAAGTTTAGGAACTTAGTTTAGAAGTGCATGAAGCTTCTGTAGTACAAGTGGAATGTGAAGATCGTCAAGGTGTTTAGGGAAGCTAACCATGTGGCGGACCTGTTGGCTAATGAGGCAGTTCTGAAGCCTTATGGTGTTTAAAGGCTTGAGAGACCTCCAAGTTAGGCTAGGTTTCTACTGGATGCTAATGCGGTTGGGGCTATTTGGCCTCGTGTGATCCACTAATCTAGACTTACTAACCACCTTTGATTATTGGGATATGCTAAATCAGTGGTTTAATAACTGTTTTAAGATGACTAAGTAGTGAAAAAAAGGATCATCATGAAATTAGATGGTCTTTGAATTCAGGTGGCTTGAACACAAGCCTGTAACAGAAACAAAATAGATTTTTTCTTATTGTCAATTGCAATTGGATATTGTTAAATAAATAAACAAGCACTTAGTGCAGTAACTATATGTATACCAATTAATAAAAAGTGCTCCAGGTCAACATATTTTAATGCATATAATATCTAAATATTTTACCAATTAACAAAAAGTAACCATCTAAATAGTGGTCTCTCAACATCTCGAGCAAGAAAACTAAATATCTAGCATATGCAATAAAGGCTGCAATTGCATTTCTTTGAATGTCTCTCATATTTTCTGAATATGATACACAAATATGAAAATTAATAAAATAGTTCTATGGCAAACAATGTTAGCATCAATTAGCTAAAACTAAAAGCATATCAAATATGTTTGCATGTGGACTAAAATTGGTAAACATTAAATTGGTCCATCTCATTCAATTATATACCAATATAGTTGTCTTAATGAGTAAAACAAAGAAGAATTGAAAAGAAGGTCATAAGTAATTGGAGTGTAACTATATGAAGAAATAATAGTTTACTAATTAAGTCAAAGTAAATATAAACAATGCAAAGATATTATGAAACCATTGTGTTATTAACTTTCCATTTATAAGAAAGCATTATGTGTTCTAAAGATATAAAATTGAGAAATAATGAATATAAAATGCAATCTTTAGCTTTTAACTACTTTTACCTATCAAATGTCCAAAAGTCAAATTCATGTCATGAGCAGGTAACAATTAATAAGGATGAATCCACATAAATTGCTACAGTCAATTTTGCTTTTTCTCAGTTAAAAACGACTAAGTATAAGCATGATTCATGAGTTGATCAGATTAAAGAAATCAGTTTCATCAATCTGAGTTAAAGCAATTAGCTAGCATTTTTGTCATGTACAATATAATTTCCCTCGAATTTCTATTTTAAGTAATCACTCATTTCCTTTAATGACAGTTACAAATTTATCATCTGTGCTAAATTCACTTTTTGTAACAAATTCAATTATTTCACCTTATCATATAGTAAAATGCTAAATGCAGGTGAAGGGAATGTGTACACGGACAATGGATTGGACATTTAAGAAAGGAGAAAGAAATTGGATATCAAGCACGTTGAAGAAACTATGCAGGAGAAAGGAAGCTTCTGTTCAGGATTCAAAATATAAAGACAAATAAAAGTAGCTAAAAATTAATTGAACAACATAAGATTTCATAATCTTTATTTGATTTTTAGTAATTATCATTAACTCTACCAAAATTTAAAGTTTTATTTAATTACAACATGATTAAATAAGATGCATGACCTAGTTAAAAAAAAAAAAAAAAAAAAAAAAGAAGATGCTTGAGATACTCTTTCAGTTAAAAAAAAAAAAAAAAAAGAAGATGCTTGAGATACTCTTTCTATTTCCACACCATCCTTATTACTATTATTATTAATCTTTTTTTTTAAATATCTCTCTCACTTCAACTCTTATATATGTTCATATAACAAACAAAGACCTTCCTTATAAAAATTTGTATAGGTTCTCACTTGGACTCTTCTTTGAACCCTTCTTCTTCTTATTTCCAAAGTCCAGAGTCCTACTCTCATGTCCCAGTTTCGACCGATAAGCCTTTGTAATGTCTCCTAGAAAATTATAACTAAAGTCCTTTCCAACAGGCTTAAAGAGATATTACCGGCAGTGATTAATCCAAGCCAGACTAGCTTTGTTCTAGGCAGGCATATCATGTACAACATAATCTTAGCACATGAGGTTATCCATAAAATGAAACAGAAGATGGGCCGGGTGGGATATATGTTTATAAAGGTAGACTTGGAAAAAGCCTATGATTGAGTGCAATGCGATTTCCTTTTTGATAGAAGGGCAGCGAACTATATAGTTCTTAATAATATAACTCTCTCGTTAGTTCCTCAAGATTTGTTACATGAGACTATCGATAGGTATGTTATAAAAGCGGGAACTTGGAATAAGGACCTTATTGGTGGTTATCTTCTAGCCTCAGTGCTAGTGAACATTTCAATTATTTATCCTCATTCTCCTACTCAAAACAAGGATGTGCCTTATTGGCACTTGTCGAGCTCGGGTGAATTCACTATAAAGTCCGCATATGATTATCTTTGTTCAAGGATATAATGCTTGAAGAAATGGTATATGGGCAATTTTATGGAAGTGGTCTAGACCTCAGAGGAGACGTATGTTCCTCTAACTACTCTTCAAAGTGAGAATCCTTATGAATAGAGGACCATTTTGTCAACATCTATGTGCTACTCCAGCCTGTGAATTATGTATGGGTAATGATGAGTCGATTCTTCATGTTCTTAGAGATTGCAATTTTTTCAGGCAAGCTTGGTTATATCTGAGGCCATCGGTGGTAGATTTTTGGAGGAATGATGTTTCAATCTCAGATTGGCTTTAAGAGAATATTACCTCAAAGCAAATGTATAAGGAGGATGTTAAATGGGCTCTTATTTTTGCTATTGCGTGTTGGAAAATCTGGGGTAGGAGGAAAAAGGTATTATTTTCTAGATCACGATCTATTGAATCATTGGTTGGTTGTATCAAAGGGTATGCGCATGATGTTTCTCTAGCTTTGTTGACTTCGTTGCTCTCGTCCAACAATAGTCCTTACAACCGTGATATTTGGGTTGGTTGGGAGTCCCCTCCTCCAACTCGATTCAAGCTGAACATTGATGGTTCAGTGAAGTATGGGAGGGCATTAGCTGGCATCCTGATCAGGGATAGTGGCGCTCGATGGATTAAAGGGTTTGCAGCTAATGTTGGCCCTTACTCGATCCCACAGGCTGAACTTGGGGCTGTTGTCAATGGGATTGATTTGCTTAATTCTTATGCTATTACTAATGTGCTTATTGACTGTGATAGTGCTTTGGTAGTGCATATGATAAAGGATGAAGTTTCTATTCAATGAATTTACTCCCGTTGGTTTCTCAAGTCAGGTTCATTTTGTCGAATAACACCAAAGTTCAACTCTCCCATGTAGATAGAGGCAAATGCTTATGCTAATAAGGTTGCTTCTATGACAGAAGATGTGAAAATGGAGATGCATGTTCTTCATTGATGCCCTCCTAGGCTCGTTAGTTGGATTACATGATCTGTATGGGGTAGCTTACCCTAGGGCTTGCTTTTAAGGCTTCTGTCTTCTTTTATTTACAAAAAAAAAAAAAAAAAAAAGCGGCTTGCTTTTAAGGCTTCTGTCTTCTTTTATTTACAAAAAAAAAAAAAAAAAAAAAAAAAAAAAAAAAAAGACTTTCCCTTTTCATCCAGATTA
Organism: Jatropha curcas; assembly: GCF_014843425.1. The sequence continues at coordinate 9,930,526 of NW_023590789.1, read as the reverse complement.
ATGGGTGTAATGCACATTCTCTTTTCAAAAGAATAAATGGGACATTTTGAGAATCAAACTTCAGACCTTTTGCACCCTAAGCAAGAATCATATCACTAGACCAAATACCCACTTAGTGATATTAATCACATGCAATCTATTCTGATGTGTTGCAATTATTAGTTAGGAATATTATGACCAAATAAGCATGCTTATGGTACTTGTAAATCTTGCCAAGTAAAGAATTGCCCTTATTATTTTATTTTTACTGTAAATCTTGCATTATTTTATTTTCCTTATTTGCAAAGACTTCCACTTTTTATTTTTTTGTCATTTTTAGGTATAAATTATAGTTAGCAAGCATGACTTGTCTTAGTTTAGCCATAAGAAAAAGGAAATTAATAGCAACTTTGCAACAATGGTTAGAAATGCTAAACATAATAAATTGGTTTTATCAATTATTTTGCACTATAGGTATATTTCAAGTGCAAACTTACTATTTGAAAGATAAATACACCAATGATTTTTTCTTAAGGAGAAAGATGATTGATCAATTAATATATGAAGATGATGATGTTTGCATATCGCAATTGAGAATGAATAGGAATGCATTTAGTAAATTATTTTCTATGCTTTAAAAAGAAGGCGCTTTAAAAGAAACAAAACACATATTGGTAGATGAAAAATTAGAAATGTGTTTGCATGTGCTTGCGCATCATGTGAAGAATAAAACTATACAATTTCACTTTAGGGGGTTTGGAGAAACCATTAGCAAGCATTTTGGAGATGTTCTTAAAGTAATCATACAATTACAAGGTTTTTTTTACTTAAAAAGCCAAAACGTGTTCCTACAAACTCAATAAATTTTAGATGGAAATGGTTGAAAAATTGCCTTGGAGCTTTAGATGACACATATATTAGAGTTAAAGTGTCTTTAGAAGATTGGCCTAGATATTGAAACCGAAAGGGTGAAATTGCTATAAATGTGCTTGGAGTTTATTCACAAGATATGCAATTTATCTATGTATTGTCGGGTTGGGAGGGATCAATTGTTGATACTCGAGTACTTCCAGATGCTATAAATAGAAGAAATAGATTAAAAAGTGCCTCATTGTGAGTGAATCTAGTCTTTATATGTGAAATTTTTAATTTAATTTTAGTTTACGCTTCAAATTTTTTAATAGTTCTTTATGCTAGATTATGGGATATTATTACCTTGTTGATACTGGATACAAAAATTGTGAAGGATTTCTTACACCTTTTAGATGACAAACGTATCCTTTGAATGATTAGAAGAAAGGATATCAACGTACTAACCTATCGAGAATTTTTCAATAGGAAGCATTCATCAGCAAGAAATGTGGTAGAGAGATGATTTGGGATACTTAAAGTATGTTGTCCTATAAAGACTTGTAATTGAATTATTATGGCATGTTGTCTTCTTCATAATTTTATAAGAATGGAAATGCCAAGTGATCAAATGGAGGGGAAATTTGATAAAAGGAGACATCAAGGACTGGTATTGGATGAAGAGCATGATATTATCTTAACAGTTGGAACATCAAATGAATGGAGTGCTTGAAGAGAGAATTTAGCAGTTGAGATGAATAATGAGTGGAAAGAATGATCTTTATGATTTTTTACTTAATAAAGATATTTGAATTCATTTGCCAGTGGTGATTCTTTTACTAACATCTCAGCCTTTAAATTTACATGTACACTCAAGCTTTTAGCTCGTTAGTTTCTTTTCTTATATGCTACTAGTTTTGTTGGAGTGATTATGACTAAATAAATATTTGATGAGTTGATAATTTTGACATTGTTGGTATAAGAATAGTGCCTTGAACTAACTATAGTTGGCATTTGAATTTGGTTGCTTCATTATTGGATTATGGAATAGGCTTTGATAATATTCATTAACTGTTTGAATTATTTGGTGTTTATAAAGAATAGGTGGCGGGGGTGGTGGAGTGGTGGTTGAGATGGCGGTGGTGGAGTGATGGTTGTGATAGTGGTGGTGGTGAAGTGGTAATTGTGGTGGCATTGGTGGTGTGAGTGGTGGCTATGGCGGTGGAGATCAAGTAGTGGTGGTGGTGGTGTGATTGTTTGTGATGGTGTTCTAATTATATCACATATTTACAAATAAACATAACAATGGATTAGTGATTATATTCCATAAGTTTTTTCAATTATACTATCAAATATATTTAGATTTTATTTTTCATTGCATCATATTTGATTACATTGCATTGCATTATGTCAAATCAAACATAACCTGAATGATTTGATTTATGGTATAGTTACCGCTATTTTTTGTTTTATATAATACCTTTACTTAGTTTAGGAAATTGGAATACATTATTGAATAATAATGCAACATAGTACACATTACTATGACATTCTAAGACACAATGGTTCAAATTTGATCCATTAATTAATTCCCATATGTATACTGATAGTTTTTATTTTTATAGTATCTATAAAAATATATAATTTCTAAGGCCTAAATGTGTATGTGGCAACATGTTAGAATATGAAAGTGAAGACATAACATTTTATTTTTTTATTATAATTAATATCTTTTATATTATGAAAGTGAAGACCACGTAACAATTTTATTTTCTTTTATTATAGATTATATGCTTTGTATACTTTAATAAAAATTAGAGATTTTCTATTATGTAAATAATGGAGTTAGCAATTGAACACTAATAGAACTTCATTATAATTAATATCAGTATAATAGAAATGGTAAAGTTTTGTTATTTAAATAGTTGATTGATTACTATAAAAAAACTAATGGAGTGTATAATAGGAGTCATAGTTAATAAAAATTAATTATAACTATATGTAGAGTTAAACAACATAAGAATGCTTAAATAGTAATTCTCGAATTTACTAAAAAATTTATTTCGTGACGATTAAATGATTCCTATACTTGCATTTATCTGTGAACCGTATATAGATTTCAAGAAATAATAAATAATAACTAAAGATATTTCAATTGATACAATAATTTAGCTTACCAGTTAATTTAATTTTGCGTGAATGTAACATTTCGTTCAATATTTGAGGGTGAGTTTTAATAAAGAGAGACTTATAATTGCTTACCTGTCCATCATTTAATCAAAAAGCTATTAGACAGGATTGAGTAATAAAAATTAATTAAATAATATAATTAGGTTAACAAATAGAATTAAAATATTAATTTCAATTTACTAAAATTTATTTCATTGAGATTAAATATTCTTATACTTCATTTAATTTGAATATAATAGAATTTCAAAGAAAATAATAAATAATTAACTAAATATATCAATTGATAACAATAATTTACTTACAATAATTAATTTTGCTAATTAACATTTCAGTTCAATATTTGAGAATTTAAAAAAGAACTTATAATGCTACCTTCCATCATTTAATCAAAAGTATATAAACAAATTATTTAAATTAAAGTAATGAAAATATAAATTAAAACAATTTTCTTGAAAATTACATTCACTTTAATTAAAAAAATAGAAAATTATACAATCTGCGCATTGCGGGAGTTCAGGACTAGTTTTTAATATAGTTTTTATTAGGAATTTTAGTGTTTTTAGTTACTTTAATTATTTTTTTTATTTAGTTTTATTTATATTTTTATTTATTGTTGATTTTGGCTTCCTTTATTGTTTTTATCTCATTTTGAAAGATTTTTTGTAGGGTTTTAATTAGAAAATTACAAATTATCAAAGGAATAAATCTCAATTTAGGCCCTCAACTTGTAACCTTGGGAAAAAAAAAGGGTCATATTTGACCTTTTGGGTGAAATAACACCTAGACTTATTCCTAATAACCCAATTGCAATTTGGTTCAGAGGAAATCACATGCGTGTAGATAAAGCGGTCAACAGATTTAAAAAAATAAAGGAAAAATTATTACATGTCAAAGGTAACTTAAATTGGAAATTTATACCTTTTAAAATCCTAATCAAAATAATTTCTTTGAAATCTAAAACCCAAATATTGAGCAATTTTATGTTTTCTTTTGGTAATAAGCAACTTAACATTTTATAACAACTAAATTGGATACTGATAAACTTAATTTGAATAAAGCAATTAAAATTTAAAATTTTATCAAGCCAAGATAACTTTACTACTTAAAACCTTTGAAATATAAAATTCAACAAAGACATACAAGAAAATATTATTAATAAACATAAATTTAAATTCCTCTAAAAAAAATAAACATAAATTTAAATAAAACAACTAAAAGACTGTTATCAAGCCAAGATAGCTTGTAAAGTAGAGTGTGTTATTGTAGTCTCCATTCCAAACTGGATGTCTAGCTGTTAATCCATTTGAATGATTGTGTAATTCTAACTTTGAATGTATGATGGATTGAGATTGCTGGCCATGCTGGTCTGAGATTGTGGGAACCTTTGATGATAAATGCTTGGGTTTTCATTGATTCTTCTATGTTGAAGATTCCTAACCTGCTCTTGTTGTTGCTAGTGTAACTGGCCAACAGTCACAGATGGACAACCATTCCAACTCAATCCTTCAGCTTAAAAATTCTCATACTTTGGGTTATGTTCATATATATTCATTAGTGGATCACTTGTTATTTTTCTTTGTTGATCTTTTGGAATTGGATTCTTTGAACTAAGAATGCATTCACTCCACAATTCAGACTATAAAAACCAGACAAATGTTAATTAAATCATAATCTCCAAGTCATACATGTAAATTAAATCATAAAAGAACATCAACTCGAACTCACATTGTATCTAACATGGCCAGTTCTATCATCATAATAGAGGCCAAACCTAAACTCCCTTTTTCTTTTGGATTTTTAGTTATTCCTTAAATCAACACTCACTTTCTCCTTTCCCTTTGCATTCCTGCAGAAAACATCATTTGAGTTTATGTCTTCCACAACATTTATTAGCTCTTCAAGTCTGATTCCCTTAGTTTGTCTCCTCGAACCATTTGGTTTTTCCTGTACAAATGTAGAATAAATATTTATTTAAAATATCATAGATTCTATATATATGTAGTTTAGTAACCAACAAAACATTATGACATATTTATAAGTTATTTAAAATACATTAGTTCTATCAATTTTATTCAGGAATGAAGTAAAATCTGCAATTGCCTCTGGTGCAAGTGGAGCTGCAGGTTCAGAAGATACATGTTTCTACAAAGAAAATTCATATAAAATCAATAGTTATATACATAACATTCCAACGAAAACATAACATTCAAATCAGTATCACTCACTAATGTTGGAATTGCAGTATTGTTCTTGTTCGTATTTTTACATCCATTCTTGTTATGACTTGTCTCTTTGCACAAGGAACATCTCATTTGAACAACTCTTCTAGATAACTTACCTAACTTTCCAGACTCATCAAGATCCTTTCTCCTATTTCTTTTGGGCCTGCCTGGCATCTTCTTTTGTTCTGGAGGCAAAATCGGTTGCATTCCTATTCTAGGCCATATGTTCTTGCCTTTCACAGGTTGTAGTGCATATTTATAAGTTAACAAATATGCATCTTTGCTATAACTCTTGTCAACATAATCCAAAATGTCACCCTTTTATGGTATATAGCACATATGGCATGAGGACATGGGATCTCAAATAAGCCCTATGCCCTACAAGTGCATGACATTTTGGTCATGTCAATAGAGTGCCTATCTTTACCCTATGATATTTCATACCCATGGTCTCCATTGAATTCTACATGACAATGGCAAGCCCTTGACATTTGTGCCTCTAATTTCTTAATTGCAGTTGGACTAACATTAGTAATCCACTTTGCAGCTTCCTTCTTTTTTAGCATATTCCTTTCCATAATGTCAACTCTTATCTCTTCCAACATTGTTATAATGTGTTTTGTCCTTGAATCCACAATGTTACCACTGAAGCTTTCACACATATTGTTCTCCACACTATCACACTTGCTTCCTATGCCAAAATATGCTTTGCACTAGTTGGACGGAGGGTAATTTAGCAAATCAGTCACACTTCCAGGAGCTAATTTGTCCATTTCTTTCAGGTTGATGTTGGAAGTATTGCCAATATATACTCCTGGCGCACATCCAGAATTACTTCCTGAGTTAAGATCCTCTCTATTTTTGCTACCATCGACTAAAGATGTGCATAGCACACCACCTATGCTCAGCTAATGGAAGCTCTATTTTGATAGCCTCAATTAAACCCTACCATCATTAAATGAAAGCATTAGTATTTTATTAACTCGTGTAAAACATAATTAAATAAACGACATTTTATAAATCAGCTATAAGTTAATCTTACCTTTTGCATATCTGATATAATAACCAACTCCTTCAATCCTTCAATATCCAAGTCCTTTTTCACATTGTTAAGAAACCATCTCTAATTTTGTGTGTTCTCTACTCTTACAACTGCCTAGGTTAAAGCCTATTGTTGATTGTTGGCATCCCTCCCAACAGTTGTAAGAAGTTGACCCTTGCAATTAGTCTTCAAGAAACAACCATCTACAATAATCACTGGCTTACATCCACCTTTCCATCCTTTCTTCAAGGCATCAAAACACATATAAAATGCTTCAAATTTGTTTGAATCCCTATTTCCATGAACAATGATATTGCTTCCTGGATTCGTGACTTGTAATTCTTTTGCATAATCATGCAAAATTGCATATTCTTCCATAAAATCTCCTTCAAACTCTATTTTTAGAACGCGCTTCACCCTCTTGGCCATACTAAAGGATTTGTTGACTTTAAGATTTGTTTTTGCTTGATCCTTCAACTTTTTACACTTTGTTTAAGATATTGTTTTAAAGTTTCTCTAAAGTGACCAACTAAAAACTTACGAGTAGCCCTTTTGTTATTGTACACCCTATAACACTTGTGCTTATAGTTTTAGGTCTTCATCATCAAGTCCCCTGAATTTGAATCAATGCTATCAAATATCATCCATGGACAACCAACAAAAGTACATTTTGCCCTCATCCTATTCCTCTCAATCTTGCACTATATTTCTGGCTATAGTTGATATTCTGAATTTTGATATGATTATCCTTATAAAATCCTATATTAACTAGTATAATTGGTTTTTCTTTCCCGCACTTAGCCTTTTCATTTTCCTTCTCTAGTGTTAACTGAACCCAATAATTTTTAATTTCACAACCCAATCGCTTTTACCATTGATTTAAGTTCATGCGGTTTGACCTCCTCTAAACCAGGTTGCAATTTGGTCATTAGGTATAAGTTTGGGTGTTATTTGGCCCAAAAGGTCAAATGTGACCTTTTTTTCCCAAGGCTGCAAGTCGAGGGCCTAAATTGAGATTTATTCCATTATCAAATAATGATGAATGAGAATCACAAAGCTATTACCTAATTTGATTCTATCCTAATTGATCAACTTGGACTCTAATTGGGAAGAAATGCAAACTCAATTGTTTCTTATTATAATTCTATTTCTTCCTCAACAAGTTAAATGGTCTTCTTAATTAAATTCAAAGAAGCCCGAAGAAGTCTATATAAGGAGAAATCTCTACACCAATTGAGTTATTCATTCATATCATATTCATTATTCCATATTCTATTCTCTTTATAGTTTCCTCTCTTTAAGACTTCAAGTATTCGAGTTGGTATGAAGATTCAAGGAAGTCGTACATGTCTTTCATTAACTAGTTTTTATTTCTAAAATCTTTTCTTGTTTACTTTTAATATTCATGTTGACTATAGGAATATTTACAACTTTATTTAAGTTTAAATTAATTACTATGTTGAATTAAATCTTTTTACTAAGAATTTAATGCAACCTAACTTCAATTCTAATTTATAATATTAGATTTAGTTTTCTTTGTTCATGCAAAAATTTATTATTATTCTTAAAGCTTCCAGACATGGTTTCTTCCCTGGATATATTTATTTTATTAATTACTATTGAGAGAAGGATTTCTGATATGAAAAGGGTAATAACTTTCATGGGAATAACAACTTGATGGATGGTTTGACTCGTGGAAGGTTTTCATACACTAAAGGCATTAATTTGTGTCTTCCTAAGTAATCATAGAAGTTAATGATCTAATCTATGTTTGATTGCACCGTTGAAAGATCGGTAATTGAATTGGATTAAAATAACTAATAAACATCGAGAGAGCTTATTAGTGATTTTAGGGTTATTTCTCCTTCTTGAACAATTAAAATTGATTATCAAACTAATAGAGTAAATTGGATAGAATTAAGTGAAGTCAAAATCCTGAGTAACTTTTACCTCTTGATTACTTCTCAACAATTACTTTGCTTGATTGCATTATTAATCTTTTATTTTCTTTCTTTTATATTAATTTTGCGAAAGTTACTAGAAATTTTGACTTCACTTAATTCTATCAAATTTATTCTATTAGTTTGAAATTCAATGTTAATTGTTCAAGAAGGGGAAATAACCTTAAAATCACTAATAAGCTCTTTCGATGTTCTATTAGTTATTTTAACTCAATTCAATTACCCATCTCTCGACGGTGCAACCAAATATAGATTAAATCATTAAGTTATTGAGTCCTTGATTACTTCTCAACAACTACTTTGCTTGATTTTATTCTTAATCTTTTATATTCTTTCTTTTATATTAATTTTGCACAATTATTGTCGTTTAAATAATAATATATTAACAAAATTATTGTCGTTTAAATAATAATATATAATTTTTGTGAGAACGATAATCTACTGATTTTTTTATTATTTATTGCGATTTCGTACACGTACAAATTTAACTATCATGTTCTTATTTTTTATGGGTTAGGCTACCCATCTTAGAGGCGAAAAAAAATACATACTGTAACAAATAAAATATTTGTTGTGTCCTTCAACTCCTCGCCTACTGTTTGGTCCATAATTTCCTTCCAGTCCATTTAGTTTTGTTTGGCATCGTCATGACTCTTTTTTTAGTTATTTTCACCATTAAATTTAAAAAGTTTTTTCTAATTAGAATGTAAATTATAGCCTTCGAAAGTAATTTCTACATCATTATGGTGAAGAAAGTAAAACTACAACTATATGTAAATATAGTTTGTTTTAGTTAAAATAAAATACCAATAAATTTTGACACGTCATATATTATTTACACTATAAAACTCTAATAATAAAATGAAGAATCGAGTGTAATATAATAAAAGAAAACTATCAATCACTTATGTATGTGTTACATCTTTTAAGTTTTGCCATATCTTTAAGTCATTCTCAATATACTAAAATTTCAATTCTCCTTTAAATGAAAATTTTGTTTTCATTTTTAAAAAAATCTTCACATCTTAGCACATAAACAATTCATTTTTCAAAAAATTTTTGTTCTTCTTCTTCTTCTTACCCTTTTTCTCTTCCCATTTCCACTATTGAACCAAAACAATAGTAGTTGTAACACTGTTGAACTCGATCATAAATTCAATGGCTAAACCATTGATTGGTTACTTCAATAATAAACCAACCCAATAAAAGACCCCAAAGTGATAGATCTGAAAAATAGAAGAACTCAACATAACTATGCAAATAAATGTAATGAAAAACTATCTTCGAAATTATTTGGGATACTCTAGCTTTCTTTTGAATCTTTAGCAAGGGAAGAGAGAGAGAAAGGAGGAGAGAATTTGGAAGAGGAAGAAGATTTAGAGAGAAAAGAGAGAAGAAAGGTCTTGTTTTGATTTTGTTGGTGATAGGATTGTAGAGTGATATGAATAGAGAGGTAGTATTGCCATGGAGGCCAGTGCTACTAGTGATGATGGTGGTGTACCTGGAGAATGATAGGAAACAAAAAAAAAATCCTTCCAAACTTGGGTGAACGAGAGAGAGGCTTGTTGATGTCACATCATTTAAATGTTAAATTTGCTTTAGGCTTTCCACATCAAACTTATGTTAATTTTAGCGGTTACTAGGTTATTTTCATTTTAATGTTATTTCAATATATATATAATGGTGGTTGTCCTGAGGAGGAGATGATAGGAACCAAAAAAAATCCTTCCAAACTTGGACGTGACGAGGAGAGAGGCTTGTTGATGTCACCTTCCATTCTATGTATTAAAGTGTTGCTTCAGGCTTTCACATCAAACTTATGGTTAACTTTTCGCGGGTTACTAGTTATTTTCATGTTTAATGTCTATGTTCGATTATTTTTTTATATCTATTAGCTATATAGTAAATATATATATATATAAATTGAATGAGGTATGATAATGTGATACCTCTTATAAGTCAGTTACAATGAGTGAAATTAACCTGTCCTAATATGAAAGAAACTAGAATAGAAAAGGACTGTTAAAGTACTTATTATTATTAAGTAATTCTTTCATAAATTGAATATAAATAAAAAATGTACAAACTAAAGAATGTCTAAAAAAAATAATTAGTCCACTATAAATATGACTGCACGTGGGCAGAATTTGTTGATTTAAAGTACCTAACCAGTATGTGCGGGTCACTAATTTTTTTATTCAACCTAACTCATTAAATGCGTGAACCTGTGGATTATGAAAGTGTCGGGTTGGGTACGGATTTAACGTAAACCCGCAGGATAAACAAATGAAAAATAATAAAAATATTTTTAAATAAAATACAACTATTTAAGAGGAATTACCAAATAAATTAAATATATTTGGAAACATAATCTATATAAATATGTAAAAATAGAGTCCTGAAATCTGACGTGGCATTCTATTAGAATTTTATATGCTAAGGTGGCATAAATTGAATTTTATAAGTATTATGATTAATAACGTTATTTTTATAGTATTTTTAATATAGTTTTTATTAGGATTTTGAGTATTTTTAATTACTTTATTTAGTTTTATTTATGTTTTTTTATGTAAATCTTCCTTGAATCATAATTCACTTGATCTTAAAGTAATTTGTAGGGTTTTGGCATAGAAAAGAGCAAAATAAAGCAAAACACCCAGGCTTTAGCACACCCTGCACGTGCACATCAGCACGCCCATGCTAGAATCAAGGAAAATCAAGTGGGGACTCAGACTCTAGCACACCTAAGCCGTGTTATATGGCACGCCCGTGCCAAAAGAAGACATCAACCCAAAGGCGTGTTTGCCGAAGCACAGCCCTTGCTGCATTCCATCATGGAGACTCAGAGCCTAGCATGCCCTAGCCGTGCTATGTGGCACGCCCGTGCCACAAATCCTTATGCTGCATTCCATCATGGAGACTCAGAGCCTAGCATGCCCTAGCCGTGCTATGTGGCACGCCCGTGCCACAAATCCTTATCTAGGCATGCCCTTGATCACGGCCCGTGTTGAACCCTCCATAGAATCAAGTTTTGGCACGCCCAGACTGTGCCTCACAGCATGCCCGTGCTGCAAATCAAGTGCTGTTTTGAGTCAAGAATGCTAGCCCGTCCCAATCACTTACATGGCCCCACCTAAGATACTTTCTTGATATATAAATCAAGTTCTAATCCTATTTAGGCACATGGAAGAGTCCTAATTGAGAAGAAATTCAAAGCCTAAATAATTTCCTATTTCCAAAATGATTTCTTACTTAATGAGGAGGACTCTATTTTCTAAACGAAGTCAGATTTTCTCCCAGGAAGTCTATATAAAGAGAGAACCGATTCACTGTAGGAGATATCTCCAGTTTGGATAATATTTTGTTCTATTGTTTTCTCTCTCTCCCTCCAAGACTTCAAGTATTTAAGATTTGTGCCAAGATACAAGGAAGCTGTCCAGAATTAATTATTGACTGATTCTTATCTCTAAACTCTTAATCTTGTTTTATTCTTTCGTTATTTTGATTGATTATGGAATTTTTTTATCAAGTATTATTGAGTTTTATTTACTTTATTACTTGTCGACTAAGATTATACATTCTAGGATGTCGATGTAGTTTAATTTCGATTCCATTCTTGATATTGATTGTGCGTTTGTCTGTTCATGGTTGATAAATTTATTGAGTGAACTTTATGCTTCTAGCAGGTTTCCCTTCACTGGAGTTGTTTTTTCATTAATCGACTATCGGACGGAGAGGATGGTTCGTTTGTTGATATGAATAAATGATTAATAAATACATTTGGAGAATATAACTGTGATGCGGAAGCTATATGGTTTGACTCGACATGGGAGGCGGTTTTCAAGTTAACGACTTTCAGGTTTGGATTCACAAAACACAACCGGATAAAAACATTGAATGATTTAATTCATGTTCTAATGTGCGGCTATTGGAAGATAGGTAATTAGACTAGGTTAAAATAGCTAACAATATATCAGGAGAGCTTGTTAGTGATTTAGGGTTGTTTCCCCTACTTGAACAATTAAAATTGATTATGAAACTAATAGAATAAATTGGATAGAATTAAGTGTTAGTCAAAATCCCTAGTAGCTTTCAATCCTTGATTTTTTTTCATCAAATATTCTTGCTTGATTTCTTTTTGTTCTCTTTTATTTACTGAAGTTAGTTCTTAAATATAATTCCCCTTATTGCCGTTTAAATAATAATAGGTTCACATAATTTTGGTACTTGGCATACAATTCCTGTGGAAACAATACTCTACTCATTCTATAATTACCTGTTGCGATTTTTGTATACTTGCGAGAAATCACTGTCAAGTTTTTGGTGCCGTTGCCAGGGATTGATGTAACCAATATCAATAATAATTACCCTATTATTAATTTAGAAATTTGTTTTTATTTTTATTTAATTTTTCTAAGAAGATTTTTTTCTGGTGTTTATGCAAAGAAGATCAGGTAGGACTGAACCCTTGATCTTTGATCCATGAACCTTGATCTTCTGATCCAGAAATTGATTGTAAGACGTGTGGCCAGGAACACACACTGCTAACAAGAGCACGTTAGATTGAAACTGAGTACGCAGTTTCAAACATGGACGATAACTCGGACTGGACCTCAACGTCGATGTTCGGCACCTTGCTTTAGATTACAGCACACCTTGTCTTAATGGAAAACACCTTGAGTATATAAACTGAGGGTGGAAGTAGAATTTGAAATAATGTCAATTATCAATGCCTCCACCTCAAAGTCATAGGGAGGGATGTTACCTAGTGGAAGATCCTAATGCCCATATCACATTTTCTTAGAGGATTTGCTTGCTACTTTCAACAATGGAGTTTCTGACACGACAGTGCCATAAAATTACTAGACTCCTTTCCTCTTTAGCATTAGGGACAAGAAGGCGAGCATCGGTGCGGTTACAATTATGCTGGTGGAAGTTTTTAACAACATGGGAGGAATATAGCCCAAACTTTTAGCAAATTTTGCTTTCTCCGGTCAACAAACCGACAATAACTGTTCGGCAATGAGAAAGATGACCTCTGTCCACGCTGCGAATCAAAGAGATGTTTGGTACGGAAGCTTTGTGCAAAAGCATTCAAGGACTTAGTTGAAAGTTGCACACCCAGCTTTCCCTAAGTGGTCTACAGGTAAAAACTTTTGTAATATATGCATATATTCTCCTAACATAATGCATTATCTCCTAACATTAAGATTATTCTAGATGCAGCTGTAGGTGGATCTTTTTGAAAGGAAAGAAATTGACGAGGCATATGACTTGATAGAGGAGATGGTAAGCAATAGCCATTATCAAAGCAACTCCGAAAGGAAGAAGACTACAGGAATTTATGAGATTGATGCCATCACCACACTCAATGCCAAGGTAGACAATATGGTAAGGAAGTTGGACTTATTTACTATTAACTCGGTTAATTCTATTGTGCAAGATTGTGACAGGTGTAATGGACAACATGAGATTGGAGAATGCATGTTAGACTCTTTAAATCTGCAAACTTTGGAGTAAGTGAACTATGTAATGAATTAAGGAAGGAAGAATTACCCGTACTCTAACTCTTATGATAACAGTTTTAGGAATCATCCTAATCTTTCATATGGGAATCCAAACAACGCCTTGAACGTACCACCAGGTTTTCTACCTCAGGAGAAAAAGTCTCATGATGATCTCCTTACTGCCCTCTCTAAACACATATGGACTTCATGAACGAAACCTAAGAAAACAACAAAATCCAATAAGCTACGATAAGAAACTTGAAGATTCAACTAGGACAGTTTGCAAACATGATGGCCTCCCAACCCCAAGGTACGTTACCTAGTAATACAGAAAAGAATCCTAAAGAATAGGTACAAGCTATCACCTTGAGGAGTGGCAAACAGTTGGAGGAACCACCCAGGATAGAGAAGGAGAAGGAAGAGCAGAAAAAAGTTCCCATCATTGACCTAGAAGAGAAAGAGGAAGTACAACCCTATGTTCTATCTATTCCTTTCCCACAAAGGTTAAAGAAAACACAAGATGACAAGAGTTTCCTCAAATTTCTTGATGTCTTTAAAAAGCTTCAAATCAAGATCCCTTTTGCTGAAGCCCTTACTTAAATGCCCAGCTATGCAAAGTTCCTAAAAGAGATCCTAAGCGAGAAAAGGAAGATTGATGATCAAGGAATGGTAATGTTGACAGAGGAGTGTAGTGCAATCATTCAAAATAAATTACCTCCAAAATTAAAAGATCCAGGAAGTTTTATCCCTGTATATTGGAAATCTTGACTTTGAAAAAGCTTTAGCAGATTTAGGTGCTAACATTAATCTATGTCTTTTAACATTAATCTTATGTCTTATGAAGTTTTTAAGATGCTAGGGATGGGAGAGCTAAAACCAACAAGGATGTCTCTACAGTTGGCAGATCGATCAATCAAATTTAAGAGGGATTGTAGAAGATGTGCTCATCAAGGTAGGTAAATTTATCTTCCTGCTGACTTTATTATTCTTGACATTGATGAAGATAGAGAAGGATCCTTAATCCTTGGAAGGCCCTTTCTTGCAACTGCAAGAGCTTTAATTGATGTGTATGAAGGTAAATTAACCTTGAGGGTAGGTCAAGAAGAGGTTATTTTTGTTGTTCTTAAATCTTGTAAACTTCCCATGGATTATAATGACTGTTTTAGGATTGATGTAGTTGATGAATGTGTAAAAGACACTTTGAATATTAAAGATAAAGATAACATTAATAATTCAAGCATCATAGATGAGAAAGAAAGTGAATCACCAAAGCAAGAACTGAAACAACTTCCATCTCATTTAAAACATGCATTAAACAACTTCCATCTCATTTAAAACATGCATTCCTAGGTGAGAATAATTCTTTTCCCGTTATTATTTCTTCTCATTTAACACTTGATCAAGAGGAAAGGTTGTTGCAAGTCCTACGAAAACATAAAAAAGCTCTAGGATGGTCAATTTTAGATTTACAGGGAATAAGTCCAAGTGTGTGCATGCACAAAAGAAGACTACAAACCTTCAATTCAACATTAAAGAAGATTGAACCCAAACATGAAAGAGCTAGTCAAAGCTGAGATCATAAAACTTTTGGATGCTGACATTATATATCCAATTTCCAATAGCAATTGGTTAAGTCCTGTTCAAGTTGTCCCAAAGAAAGGAGGTATGACAGTTATTTCTAACAAAAATAATGAGTTAATTCCCACCAGAATCGTCACAGGTTGGTGTGTGTATTGATTATAGGAAATTGAACAAAGCAACACGCAAAGACCACTTCCATTTATCTTTTGTTGATCAAATGCTTGAAAGATTTGCAGGTTATCCCTATTATTGCTTTTAGATGGTCATTCAGGGTATTTCCAAATACCTATTGCCTCTGAGGATCAAGAGAAAATCACTTTCACTTGCCCTCATGGTACTTTCGCTTATAGAAGAATGCCTTTTGGGTTGTGCAATGATCCTGCAACTTTTCAAAGATGCAGGATGTCTATAGTTTCTGACATGGTTGAGAAGTTTATCGAAATATTTATGGATGACTTTTCTGTGTTTGGTTCTTCTTTTGATTCTTGTCTTTATAATCTTTCTTTAGTAATGCAGCGATGTGAGGACACTAAACTCGTTTTGAATTGGGAAAAATGTCATTTTATAGTTAGTAAAGGTATTGTTTTAGGGTAAAATCTCACAAAAAGGGATTGAAGTAGATAAAGCCAAGATAGAGGTAATTGAAAAGCTACCTCCTCCAAATTTAGTAAAAGGAGTAAGAAGCTTTCCTGGCCATACAGGATTTATAGGAGATTTATCAAGGATTTCTCCAAAATCACAAAACCTCTTTATAATTTATTAGTTAAAGATGTTCCTTTTGATTTTGATAAAGAGTGTTTTGATTTTGATAAAGAGTGTTTGAATGCTTTTAACAGGTTGAAGAAAGAGTTGACTTCAGCACCTATCATTGCTACACCAGATTGGAGTCTTCCCTTTATACTTATGTGTGATGCTAGTGATCATGCTTTAGGAGCTGTTCTTAGGCAAAGAAAGGAAAAGAAATTGCATGTCATTTATTATACTAGTCGCACATTGAATGATGCATAATTGAATTATGCCACCATTGAAAAAGAACTTCTAGCTATTGTTTTTTCTTCTGATAAATTTAGGACTTATTTGATTGGAGCTAAAACAATAGTGTACATTGATCACTTTGCTATTAAGTATTTATTAGAAAAGAAAGATGCAAAGCCTAGATTAATTCGTTGGGTTCTTCTTTTATAGGAATTTGATTTAGAAATTCGTGATAAAATTCTTTTATAGGAATTTGATTTAGAAATTCGTGATAAAAAAGGAACTGAGAACCTTATAGCAGATCATTCATCCAGGCTTGAGTTGGGTGAAGAAGAGCAAGCAAAATTGCAAATCAATGAAGAATTCCCTATGAACATCTTCTTCTTCTAGCTAAAGCACAAGCTCCATGGTATGTTGATATAGTTAACTACCTTGCTTGCAAGATTACTCCTCCCAATCTTTCTTATCAATAAAATAAAAAATTTTTTATGATCTTAAATATTACTATTGGGAGGAGCCTTTTTTGTTCAAGCATTGTAATGATCAGCTTTTTCAACTATGCATACTGGAAGAGGAAATGGAAAGTGTCCTTCGATTCTGTCATTCAACGGAATGTGGAGGACACTTTGGAGCAAGCAAGATGGCGGCATATATTTTAGAAAGCGGTTTGTATTGGCCTAACTTATTTAAGGATGCTTATAACTTTGTTCGTCTTTGTGATCGTTGTCAAAGGTTAGGTAACATTTTCAAGTGACATGAGATGCCATTAAACAATATCCTTGAAGTGGAGATCTTTGACGTGTGGGGCTTGGATTTCATGGGACCATTCCCATCCTCTTATTCTAATCAATACATTCTAGTAGCAGTGGATTATGTCTCAAAATGGGTGGAAGCTGTTGCCCTTCTCAATAATGATGCCAAGAGTGTGATGAATTTTATCAAGAAACATATTTTCACACGTCATGGTACTCCAAGAGCGATAATCATAGACGGAGGTAAGCACTTTTGCAAGAAGTGCTTAGATTCCCTTCTTTCAAAATATGGTGTTACTTATCGTGTAGGTACTCCATATCACCCTCAAACAAGTGGCCAAGTGGAAGCCACTAATAGGGAAATTAAGAAGATGCTGGAGACCACAATTGGCCAATCAAGGAAGGACTAGTCCAAAAAGCTCGATGACACTCTTTGGGCCTATAGAACTGCATTTAAAACACCAATTGGTATGTCTTAAACACCCAATTGGGTATGTCTCCAAATATCGTAATTGGTCCTACGGTAAGGCTTGTCACCTCCCAGTTGAGTTAGAGCACCAAGACTATTGGGCAATCCCAATTTTCTTAACTTTAATGGCGAAGGAGGTTGGTCAAAAGAGGTTTTGCTTCAATTGAATATGATGGATGAAATGAGAACTCCATGATGATGGATGAAATGAGACTCCATGCTTATGAGAATGCCAAAATATATAAAGACCGCACCAATCAATGGCATGATAAGCATATTATCTTAAGGAAGCTAAAGGTAGGCCAACAGGTATTGCTCTATAACTCTAGACTCTGTCTTTTTCTAGGTAAATTGCGCTCTAGGTGGTCTGGACCATTCACAATCAAGGAAATTTTTCCACATGGAGCAGTTGAAATAGTAGATGGAAATAGGAGTTTCAAGGTTAATGCTCAACGGTTAAAGGTCTACCAAAGTGGATACTTCGATCCAGTCAAAACCGTTATAAGCCTTGCTTAATTTTTGCCTTGTAGGGTCTAGTGCGTCGAGCTTACTGACATTAAACAAAAGCGCTTGTGGGAGACAACCCATATTCTTTTACTTAACCTTCTTATTTTAGTTTATTTTTGTTATAATTATTCTCAAAATTTTACCATGTTTGTTCTTTTATTTTCAGTCAAGTTCTCTCAGGTACAAGTTGAGGTGCAGGCTCTAGCACGCCCGTGATTCAAAAAGGGGAAATTACTTCGAGGGTCAGACTCTAGCATGCCCTGACCATGCTCTGAGGCACGCCCGTGTTTTAAAAAGTGAAGATTAGTCTTGGAAGTTAGAGGCTAGTACGCCCCAACCATGCTCCATAGCACGCCCGTGCTAGGTAAGATGAAATTTTTCTCTTGCAGGTCAGAGGCTCACACGCCCTTGCCGTGCCAATCCGCATGCTCGTGCTAGGAAAGCAATATTTTGCTCTTGCAGGACAGAGGCTAGCACGCCCCAACCGTGCTATCCAGCACGCCCATGCCTGCCACCACCTCAAAGACTCAGCAGCGAGCACACCCTGGCCGTGTTGAGTGGCACGCCCGTGCCACGTTTCAAATCTGCATCTTTAAGAATGTGCCTTTTTGGTTACCGCGCACCGCCCTCTATTTAAAGCGCACGCCCTTTGCATCTCCTCTTTTTCCTTCTTAGCACGCCCTAGTCGCCCCTCTCCTTCATCTTTTTCTCTTAAACTCAAAGCTTAGCAAACCACTTTTCTTCTCTTTTCTTGTACCGTAGCAGACCTGCATCTTAAGTGGCCACATGAAATCGGCCAATCGCCCATCCTTCAACCGTTTCTCCTCCACCCATTCCTCCTCCTACAGCTCCAGTTCCTCCTCGGTTTGAGATCGGCTCACCAGAACAACAGGAAAGGTACAATAAACTCTCTCTTTGCCCTATTTTGCCAAATCGTTTTATTGATGAATCTGCGTTAACACAAGTAGGGTTTAGAGATGCTATTTTAGAACCCCTTAAGCGTATTGGGTGGGAACCATTTGTTTCCATGAAAGACCTTGTTTATGCGCCTCTGACTTTAGAGTTTTTGAGTTCTTATTCTTCTCTTATTCGTCAGTTGCCTATTAAATTTCCTAGCAAAATTAAATTCAGGCTTTTTTGGAGAAATTTTAAACTTTCAGTTAATGAGGTTAGTCACATCTTTGGTTTCCCCACCACAAATGCCCTTAATCAAATACCTAAGGATTTTATAGACCACAGCACATGGACCGATCTAATTGGAGAACATAACTATAATCCTAGCTTTTCAAAAGCGTCAAAATTGAGAAACCCGGCCTTGAGGTATATTCATAAATTCTTAGCCAACATGAGGTATATTCATAAATTCTTAGCCAACACTATTTTTGGGCGAAGTGAGAGTGATGGGGTGTAGAGTCGAAATGAATTATATTTTCTATGGGCAATCGATCAAGGGATTTTTCTGAATGTTGGCTATTGGTTATGCCTGCGATAGGCTAGAGTGGCACAGGCAGATAAAGGAGCATTATAATGGGGTGTTTTGTGACCCGAATTGCATCTTATTTGAGAGTTTGGAACCCTACTAGGCCAGTCTATGATAGTGTGGGAGGAAGAAAAGGCACTAGGCTATATTTAGATGTCATGCTGCATATGAAGTTGGTGGAAAAGGTAGGAGATTTGTACCGTATTGTGGGTACTCGAGAAGAGAGTTCTGATGAAGAGGAGGCTGAGGATGCTGGTAACACTAATATGAAGGAGGGTAATTCGAATCCTTTCCCTAGTTTTGGTACTTCTTTTGGTGCAGGTACGTCTGGAGCAGGTCCTTCTTTTCATCGAGCATCTAACTTGTCCAACGATGAAGGTCTTGCACGTATGATATCCCGAATGGACATGTTTGATACGCCTTAATGGAATGGAGTCCATGATTGCTGACCGTTTCCAATCCATAGAGATTATGCATGGGAGCCTCAACTCTCGTATAGACACCATGCAAGGCCAGTATCAGGGAATTGCTAGTCAACTCCAAACAGTGATTCTATTGCTGCAGCCACATCCACCTCCACCACCTGAAGATTGATTTTTCTTTGGTTCTTTTTCTTTTGCTTTCTATTTTGATTGTTGTTTCTCTTATGTGTATTAAGTATTTTGGATATTATATTTTCTTGTTTTTAGTGTTTTCTGTTTTATAGCTTTGATAATTTCTAGCACCCGGCTCTTATCGTATTTTTCCTTCAATCTTATTGTATTTTTCAATACAATAATGGTAATGGTTCCTACACTTTCTTATTCGGTAATGGTTCCTACACTTTTCTTATTCTTTTGTTTACACTATGATTGATAATATGATAAGTTTGGGGAATTGCTTTAAAGCTCATTGGGGACAATGTGCTAGATTAAGTTGGGGGAAGGGAAATTTTAGTTAAAATTTTTATCTTTCTTTTATTTTATTAGTTCAATATGGTTGGAATAATTGTGAGCAAGTTTAAAAATTATCATAATTCATTGACTTGCGATGAATTTAGTTGTTCTCCGTAGTTAATTATTTCTAGCTTAAATTTTTAAATTTTGACTTAACATGATTCTTTGGTTTAACTATTTGTTTCCAAGATTATAAACACACATTTTTTTTGAATTTTATGATATATAGATGTGTTTTTATCAAAATTTATTTAACCTTGGCACTTGGCCATTTCTAGAACAATTTAGAATTTCCTTTGAAGGCAAAATTTTAGATGCACTACATTTAGAAAGAGATGATTTAGACATCTTTGTTGAACTTCATACTTTACCCAGACCACCTAAGTACAGTATGACCCTTTTACAACCATTTTGAAGCCTGATAAACCATAAAATTTTCTTGTTCACCCCTGTTTAAAACCTAGCCACTAAACCAATTTCAATTCTTACCTGAAGTGCCAATAATGTATAATTGAAGGATTTTGATTTTTTATTAAACATAGCAACAAAGGAGAAAATTCCATTAATACTAGCAAGTGAAGCAAGTGAAAAACTCAAGAGAACCACCCCCATAAAACAAAGTAAACAATCAAGAATTCGTTTGGGGAATTAAAGCAAGGAAGAAATTATCAAAAGCATTATGAAGAAGACCTCGCCAAAAGTTATCTCTAATTTGAGCTAGTGAAGAAACTTCAAGTTAATATCCCTTTACAAATAAATTTTGTTTTTAATATTAAATGAAAATCTTTGATATTTGGCATTCTTTGTACTTTTGTCCTACCATGTTATCCTTTTTTCTTTGTTTAGCTAAGATTAGTTTAGCTAAGATTATATTCCTAAAACCCCATTACAACCTAAAATAAAGACCTTTTGATCTTTTAAATTGTATGCATTTCAATTGTGGAGAAGGGATGACTAATTTTGACTATGGGAATGTTGAGCTTATATTGTTAAACATCTTATTTAAAGGTTAAATACTTTTTGTGGAAATTCATATTCTATTTGTCATAGGTTGAATAAATTATTGGTGTTGAAAATTTTATTAACTTATATTTAAATTAAGGAATGTGTTTTATTGAAAATTGAATCTTTGCTAGAATATAATTAGAATGGTAAAAACTTGATTTATTCTCAGATTAATGATTTTTGATACTTTTGAAATTGTGAATAATTATCCCCGCCATATTAAGCTAGCTTTGTTAGT
Organism: Jatropha curcas; assembly: GCF_014843425.1. The sequence continues at coordinate 9,908,834 of NW_023590789.1, read as the reverse complement.
TTGTTTAGCTTGTATTTTTCTTTAGTTTTTAGTTTTGATGCTTGAGGACAAGCAATGGTTTAAGTTTGGATAATTTTGATAGTGTTATTTTGATAGTATTTTTAATATAGTTTTTATTAAGGATTTTGAGTATTTTTAATTACTTTATTTAGTTTTATATTAGTTTTATTTATGTTTTTTTTTTTTTTGTAAAGCTTCCTTAAATCATAATTCACTTGATCTTAAGGTAATTTGTAGGGTTTTGGCACAGAAAAGAGCAAAATAAAGCAAAACACTCAGGCTCTAGCACGCCCTGCCCATGCACATTAGCACGCTCGTGCTAGATTTAAGGAAAATCAAGTGGGAACTCAGACTCTAGCACGCCCAAGCCGTGCTATATGGCACTCCCGTGCCAAAAGAGGACATCAACCCAAAGGCGTGTTTGCCTAAGCACCCAAAGGCGTGTTTGCCTAAGCACGGCCCATACTGCATTTCATCATTGAGACTTAGAGCTTAGAATGCCCTAGCCGTGCTATGTGGCACGCCCGTGCCACAAATCCTTATCTAGGCATGCCCCTGAGCACGGTCCATGCTGAACCCTCTGTAGAATCAAGTTTCGGCACGCCTAGACTGTGCCTCACAGCACGCCCGTGCTGTGAATCAAGTGTTGTTTTGAGTCGAGAACGCCAGCCAGTCCCTATCACTTATATGGGCCCACCTAAGATACTTTTCTGACGTACAAATCAAGTTCTAATCCTATTTAGGCGCATGGAAGAGTCCTAATTAAGAAGAAATTTAAAGCCTAAACAGTTTTCTATTTCCAAAAAGATTTCTATTTCCAAAAAGATTTCTTACTTAATGAGGACTTTATTTCCTAAACGAAGTCGGATTTTCTCCCAGAAAGTCTATATAAAGAGAGAACTCATTCATTATAGGGGACATCTCCAGTTTGGATAATCTTTTATTCTATTGTTTTCTCTCTCTCTCCAGGACTTCAAGTATTCAAGATTTGTGCTAAGATTCAAGGAAGCCATCCAGAATTAATTGTTGATTAGTTCTTATCTCTAAACTCTTAATCTTGTTTTATTCTTTCATTATTCTGATTGATTATGGAATTTTTATCAAGTATTATTGAGTTTTATTTAATTACTACTAATGTCGAACTAAATTCTCATATCTAAGGGAATTTGATGTAGGCTTTAATTTCGATTCCAATTTTATAATATTAGATTTGCTTTTCTTGTTCATGATAAATTTTATTATTGAACTTAATGCTTCGCAGGCAGAGTTTCTCTCCTGGAGTGATTTATTTTCTTAATCACTATCGGGAGAAAGGTATTTGATATGAAAAAATGTAAATAAATTACATGAGAAATAAATAACCTTGATGCGAAGCTATGTGGTTTGGACTCATGGGGGGTTTTCATAAGTTACAGACCTTAATTATAAGTTTCACCAAAACAAATCATAAAACTTAAATGATTTTAAATTCAATGTTTAATTGTGCTATTGGAAGATAGGTAAATTAGAACCGGGTTAAATAGCTAACAATACATCGGAAGAACTTGTTAGTGATTTTACGGTTATTTCCCCTACTTTGAACAATTAATTGAATTATCAACCTAATAGAATAAATTTGGATAGAATTAAGTGAAGTCCAAAATCCCTAGTAGCTTTTAATCCTTGATTTCTTTCTTTTCATCAAATATTCTTGCTTGATTTCCTTTTTTATTCTCTTTTAATTTACTGAAATTAAGTTCTTAAATATAATTCTCCTTATTGCCGTTTAAATAATACTAGGTTAACAATAATTTTTGGTACTTAAGTAATACAATCCTGTAAACATCCCTTCCCGGTCCAACCCCGTTAACCGAATGCACCGAGCCGAGACGCTACATCTGGTTGAACTTAAAATCCTGTCATGCTGATATCATCCTGTATACTAAATATGAATATAAAAACACTCTGTCCCAATTAAACCTTAGACTTCCCATATCTTCAACTAATCATCATAACACAACAACACTTTATATATATAGTCATAACTGTATAAATCATCAATAGCCATTTAATATCCAGCAATTAATTGCATTCATGATCTCATATTCAATCTTCATGACCTAATCATAACCAACTATAGTAAAATATTTCATATTCAATCATTTCCTCCAAATACTACACCACAATAATTACATGCTTCAAATTATATTTCGCAATCAAACGTAGCTCTAAAACAAATGTAATTAATACATGCAAATATCATCCTTAAATACATGCCATATAATACATGCCATAATTCTTAATGATATTACTCTCGATCTACTACTCCCAAATTCGTCACTTCTGTTTTGATAGTACTCTTCAAGTCTTCATGTAACAACCACAATCATCAACCTACGCGTGATAAAAATCGACGCGCTGAGTATAAAACTCAGTGGTGCTCATAATTCACATACTTAACAAAGCGTGATGGCAACTTACTTAAAATACAAAGTTCATAAAAGCATTGATAATCATAGACTCAGTAAATTTCAACATCAATGCATCTTTATAGCAAAGAATAAACTTCTAATTCATACCATAAATAATTTAGTTCTAATTATCTCATAACTCCTTTCCCTTTACATGAACCTTTAATCACATAATCACACATTATGATACTATCATGATCTTACCTGCTGTTCATTGTGTTGTATGAATGAAATCAATAAACATGTAAGAATACATAATAGTATATTTCCGTTGTCTTACTTGCTATTCATTATGCTGTATGACTTATGCACTTTTAGTCACATCATAGTCACATCATCAATAATAACCGCACAATATTATTTTTTAGAGTTTTTAAATTGAAGAAGTGGAGTGTAGAAGTGAAGAAGTGTAGAGTGTGTAGAAGTGTAGAGTGTAGAGTTTAGAGTATAGAGTGTGTAGTAGTAAAATTGAGAGAGAGAGAGGGGTATTTATAGAGGTTTGGGGGTACTGCAGCAGTGTAGTACAGTACTGTAGCAATGTAGTACAGATTACTGTAGCACGTATACTGTATGCTTCATGCAATGTTATGTCAAGATATCTGTATGGCTCCATAAGGTTATAGTGAAACCGAAGTGATAAGAAAAACTGTATGAAACTAAAACTTGGATTGAAAACTGTATGCTTGGCTGCCTATGCCTATATAATCATATCCACTCAAACCGGCCCTGTACCGGAGTACAAACTGTATGGGGCGCAAGATTCTGCTATTCTATGGTCGCGACATAGCCTTATCTACATGGTTTCTCTACCTAACTCAATGGAGCATATTAAGATGGTATGTCAATAAGAATAAAATAATGCATAGTAACTGTATCATAATTTGCATGCTTGTGTCATGTTATTTTCAACATACTGTTGTCATAAAATTCACTGCTTCATCATTTCATAAAATGTTACTGCTTACCTGTATGCGATAGCCTCGCCCAAGCGGGCCAACTTGTTGTCAATGTTTAGTTTTCACACCATTTGTGTGCTTGCGTTGTGTTATACATGTGTTCATGTTGTCTTTTTGCTTAAAATGATTGAAGGCATATCAAGTTGGAGAAAAAGAAACAATTGCAATAGAATTCATAACTTTCATACACCAGTTTCACATCAATTTCACAATTGCATAGAATACATTACAAGTTGTATTTACCGCATTTCACATCAATTTGCATGCTGCATGTTGTTTTGGATACATTGTTCTCATGTGGGTTCTTTTTGTTTTAAAAATGATGGAGGCATACAAGTTGGAGCAAAGGAATACAATTGCAATTGAAAATGAAGTCCAAAACGAGCATCAGAACACAATTCGCGAGCGCCCCATGCAAAGTCGCGAAGCGTGAAGAAGTGCAAAATGAGAGTCAGAGAGTTTCCAGGCCACAATTCGCGAGCTGCGCAAATGAAATTCGCGAGCGCAGGCGTCGTGTTTTCCAGCCTGCGCAGTCTGTACTATTTTGGGTCATAACTCTCAAATTTAACAACTCCCCGATTTGGGTGATTTCAAAAAACCCATGTTAAAAGCTAACACATAGAGGAAAATAACTTTCTATTGACACTTCCTTAAATTCCATCGTTAAATGGGGTAAAAGTAAGGTGAAAGTTACTGGTAAAACTTTTCCAGCAAACTTGTTTCAGGCATGAAACTCAAATTCTTATTCATTTATTCATTTCATCTCATGCTTTTTCACCATTTTCAGTCATCTCTTACTCAACCATGAAACAACATATTTTCTCATTATCAACACACCCACACCAAATTTCTAAATGCAGAGGAAATAATTAAACTAAAAGAGATAGCACACCTTACTCCCAAATGCTTAAGCTCCTTTTTTTAAGCTTCCTTTTTCCTTCTACCTTTGAGCTTCACCTCTCCCTAACCATAAGAAACCTCTATGAATACTCCTAAAAATATCACCAAATGATTCAATTATGAAAATCAAGAAGTTTAACTTACTTGGATAGAATAGAAGTTGAATTAATTGCTTGGGGGGGGGAATCCCATTAAAAATCTTCACTACATTAAAAGTGATGGAGAAAGGAAAGTGGAGCGGAAAATAGAGGAAAGAAGATGAAGATAAAGGATGAAGAAATGAATGAAATGGGAACTCACGGGTAGTCTCTAGAATAATCAATGATTTTTATGTGAAAATTACCAATGGTACCTCAAAGTGTCAAAATGGTACAACTTCAATACCTTCAGCTTTATACTTTCGTGCAGCCAAGTCCTAATCTTATATTTGAATCTTTTTGTTTCCTTCAAGTAAGTTCACTTCTTTTCCTTATTTCAGTTACTCCCATTCTATCCCACTCCTGGACTCTCATGGCTCTAATGGCTCGAACCGGGTTTTGAATCAGCCGGACTCGACTCTAAGCAACGACTCGATTCAATAGAAAAATGGGACGTTACAATCCTTGTGGAAATGATACTCTACTCATTCTATATTACTTATTGCGATTTTAGTATACTTGCGAAAAATCACTGTCAATGATAATAGGTAAATGGAGACTATATAATTAAATATTTCAGTACTCCATTAATTATGATAATTTATTATGATAATTAAATTTTTAGTTTATAATTTTAGAATTTCAAATGTAATAAACTTTCTAATTAAAGCTTTGAATATCACATGTAATTAGGATAATAAAGTTTTCAGTTTGTAATTTGAGAATTTAAAAGGTTTTGAATTTTAACGTTGATATAAATTCATATTGATGCACAAATTTGCTCAAAAAAAAGATTATAAAGGGTATTTGATGTTGATCCTTTTCAAAGAAAATAAAAAAACTCAAAAAGATGGTAATATTGTTGAAGAGACTCTTTTACGATATATCATCCTTGTTGCACTTAAAGTGAATTTACTATAAATTAATAATACGATGTTTGATTTTCCATCACTATAAATTAATAATACGATGTTTGATTTTCCATCTCTTACTTCATTTTTGGTGGATAATTTATTGAATGTTTTGATTTTTTTTAATATTTAACTATTATAATGTAAGAGTTGATAATTTCGAATAATACTCGATTATTTGTACACATTCTCCACTTCCTTTATAATTTGGCTCATGTTTGGATATTGATTTATTCACTAACTTTGGTTCTCGCTAGAAGAATTTTAATATGATAAATATTTTATTACTCCAACACATTCATATTTTATGTTTTTTTATATGTTTTTGGATTTATCATTTATAAGAGGTGACTGCGTAAACACTTTTCAAGAACTTTTTGAAAAAAAAATTTCATATAAGACAATAAAAATATACAAATTTGCAAAAACTGTGGATTGTGCCGATACATGACTAGTTATACAATAATTTTTACAAATTATAAATATGTTTCAATAACAATATCAAAATCAAATTTCTTAATAATAATAATAATAATAAACATGTTTGGATATTGATTTATTCACTAACTTTGGTTCTCGCTAGAAGAATTTTAATATGATAAATATTTTATTACTCCAACACATTCATATTTTATGTTTTTTTATATGTTTTTGGATTTATCATTTATAAGAGGTGACTGCGTAAACACTTTTCAAGAACTTTTTGAAAAAAAAATTTCATATAAGACAATAAAAATATACAAATTTGCAAAAACTGTGGATTGTGCCGATACATGACTAGTTATACAATAATTTTTACAAATTATAAATATGTTTCAATAACAATATCAAAATCAAATTTCTTAATAATAATAATAATAATAAGCACAAAATAAATAAATAAAATCCTAATAAGAAAGACAATCAGAAAAATAAAAAATACTTAGTAACATAATCACACAATATGTTTTAGAACAATTCAAAATAAAGTTTATACTAAAAAAAAGCAATAATATAATATTTATATTTAAAATTGCAAATCAAATCAAATTAACTTAAATCATTCATAATTATACAATATGTATAGATATACATATTGACATTATCTTTGGATTGGTTAAGGTCCATGGGTTTATCCGGTGAATCTGTGACCCAACTTAACCTGCGAATTATAAAGATGATCTCCCCAACTCAACCCATTATATCTTCAATTCCGGCGGATTGGATTGGATTGGATTGGGTTAGAGCGAGTCATGTACAATGCTAACTGCATATGTCTAGAACAATGAATCTCTGCTCAAAAATTTATATATTGAAGTCTTCTTTTGGTGAAACTCTTCTTTGAATGAAAGAATTGTAGCTTCAACTCTAGCAGAAAATCCAATCTGAGTCATTTTCTGGGCATTTATTTGTTCCTTCAGTCACATTTGATTTTCTGTGACATCTTTCTTGTAATGCTTCATTTCTTGTATCAAATGGTCATCCAATGGATAGAATGAGTGTTGAATAACGATATGTATAAAATATGGTAGCAGAGAAACAACTACAGCAAGCAATGTCACCGTCCAAAAAACTGGTGTTGATCCAATAGATTCAACAATGACATGAAATCCTCTATCAGAAAAGGCAGGAGGAAGCGCGCCGTAAACTAGCAAGAAAATGTACCATAAAAAGATACTTCCCCATATGAAAAGATGTTGAATCCAAGTGAAGTGAGTGATTATCAACGCAATTTGACAATTGACCGTCCATATTAGGCATGTGTACATAATAGCACCAAAGTGAGTGATATCTGCAACATTTCCATTTTCTCTAAATGCAGAAGGCGAGAGTATGTATATGTTTGAAAGGACTATGACTAAAGAAGCAACTGTTCCATTTAATATCCAACCCACAATGCGGCTCCAGGAAAAATATATATTTTCTTGCCCTTGCTTGTAAAGAGCCGGAAACTGTTCCATTAAGAGAAAAAAAAAACAGAAATAAAACAAGTCTAGATACATTAGGATTGGGAATATTTTCACTACAAAAAGTTAAATGATTATTGATTGTTACCGTATTTGTATGTATGTATGTGCGCATAAATGTTGTTACCTGGAGGCATACATCCGAGGGAACGTCCTGCTCGAAGACTCCAAGTGATATCACTGGCAAGGATGTTAAGAGGACATTGAACATCACCATATACCAAGAATCATACAACACTTCTCCAGAAAAGCTTGTGTATAATTCGTAGCAGAACATAGTGAGGCCGAGTGCAATGTTCTTGTACACAAAGTAGAGAACCTACACAAAAATCGAAAAGAATGTTCAGTTTTATATGTTTAGATTAAGAGATGCAAGCTCTAACATAATGAGAACTTACCATTTTCGATATTCTCTTGTAACACCAATGCCCATGAACTATAAGTAATCTTTCCAAGAATCTAAATTGAGGCATTGAAAAGTCACTTGCCATTACTGCCTGCAAACATATACAGTTAGAGCCTTTAGAAATTTCAATAGTCCTCAATAAATGAGATAACTAAGCCTAAAATTAAGCTTCAAAATTAGTACATATAGTTCTATCTTTTTTTGTCTAAATTTTATGAATCTTTTGTTCTATTTAATTGAGGCTAGAAACAACAGAAAAACAAATTTCCTAGCAAACATTGAGGGGCTTACTTGCATGCCTTCCTGGCCACTGATTCCAATGCCAATGTCAGCTTCTTGGATCATGCCAACATCGTTCGCTCCATCTCCAATTGCCAAAATTGTACTACCGGTATATTCCTTTACCAATCGCGTAATCTAGAAGTGGTATATATACGTGACAAATTTATACTGGATAATGTGACACATTGAACAAATGTGACAAGAAATGGAGAAAAAGAAAAATAAAGATAGACATTCTTAGTGAACAAGGCAAAATAAGTTGCAAAATAACAAGGTACAATCATACCAAAGCTTTCTGTTTCGGAGAAACTCTACAGCAAATAACAGAGGCACAATTAGCAGCCAACCGCAAGAATTGGTCCCTTACACCATCTTGCAATGTGATTTCAAGTGTCCTTCCATCAACCACCAAAGCAAAAGGTGAAACTTTATTGCTATCATTACACATCATTTGATATGAACTTTCAATTTGATATAAAATATCCTCTTTCAGAGCCTGAAAACACGGAATAGGACATGCATTAGTACAACTACCTAATACAACAACGGACAAAAAAAAACTAAGCCTTAGTCCCAAACTAGCTGGAATCAGCTATATGAATCATTTGTTTCCAATATCAGCATTGATCAAATTAATAGTTACGCTAATACTAGTACCAAATAAGAGCAGAAATTTCCATCTATTTTTTTGTTAGATATGTAACAATTTGAATATTTAAATTTTGTAATTTTTCATTGTTTTCTAAACACCTAAAGCTTTTTGAGATAAATTCTTGGGAGTTAATTCACCTCCATATGGTTGTTAGATTCAGCTTCCTTCCTTAAACATATATGGCATTGTTTCATATCTTGTCGTAGTAGGCTGCAAGCAAATCTGCATTGGAAGCAAAATTAGACTTCTAACTTTTATAAGATTGTATGTTTTAAGATTACTAGTAATAAGCACAAGCCTTACCCAATATTTATTGCAGTTTCTCTCTTGTCACCTGTGAGTAGCCATATTTTTAACCCTGCTTGAGAAAGTTTATCTATGCATTGGGGAACCTATTGTAATAAAGTGAAGAAAAGAAAGCAGCAATTACACAAAATGTATGTATATACATGCGTAAATATAACACTCTGGACATAGGGCGAGAGAACTAACCCCTTCTTGCAACTTGTCCTCAACAGCAACAGCTCCTAATAAGATTAAATCTTTTTCAATAATTTCGGATGCTTTCTCAAGTAATTCTTCTCTTTGAGGACCTACTATAGTCTTTGAGTGTGTAAATTTTGAATTCCATTTTTCATATTCTGCATGGTCAATTATCCGATAAGCGAATGCTAGAGTCCTCAATCCATCTTCAGCATAACTTGAAAGGTGTGAAGTTGTAGCCTCTTGGTATCCTCTGCCATTATCTGCGAGCCTATCGAAAATGATGCTGCTAACCAAAACCACTCAATAAATAAGATATTGATCAAGAAGGATTAATTACTAGAACTACCTTACAATATATACACAACAAGCTTCAATGAGTGGACGGTGACATACCTATCTGCTCCTTTGCAAAGAAGAAAGATTTTGCCAGCTTCATCGCTTACTACCACCGACATTCTCTTGCGAGAGCTACTAAATTCCAACAAGTTCAATAGCTTATATTCCCTGAAAACAAGCTTGATATCAAATTTAGAGATTGGAATGTAGATGATAGAGCTTTATACATTTATTGGAGAATGTTTTTTACCTATTCACTTTCTTTCCAGAGGAAGGATCAATCTCCTTAATAACCAATAAGGATTGAGTCCTTTGACAAAATTGGAACCCAAATTCTTGTGAAGCAATCAGAAATACTACTTCTTCTGGTGACTCTGCCTCGTAATTAAGCTTATCAGTTTCATTATCTTCAACAGGAATGCCAGTGTGACATAGAGCCATGACTCTAAAAAACATAGTAACATCAAACAGGTCAGGTCGGTCAATCCATTGATTGCTCGTTAACCTCTCATCTCTGAAGTTGAAGCCCTTCATGACTGCTTCTTTCCCCAAATTAGAGATTCTTGACTGTCCCAAATTCAAATAATGCACATCTTCTTGACCCTCTGGAGCTGACTTTTGGATGCTAGTATCAGCTACAGAGGGCTCAAGCATCTCAAAAGCTTGGCTACTTGCATCAGAATTTTCGGTACTAAATCGGCATGCTTCAAGGTCAACATCAGAATTCATTCTTTTGGAAGCTCCAATATCAACTTGATTTGTGTCACCCCCATACGAAATTCCAGCAATTGAGCATCTCTGGAATTCCATCTGGTTGCAGGTCAAAGTCCCAGTTTTATCTGATAGAACTATTTCTACTTGACCAAGTTCCTCGTTTAAATTCGAAGTTCGAGCTTGGACTGACTTACAGCTAACTTCATCATACATTTCTATGTCTTTGTTAATGAACATGGCTTGTAGAACTTTGACAACTTCAATGGAGACATATAGAGAAATAGGAATCAAGTATCCATACAATATGAAGGCCCTTATAAATTGCTGAAAGCCTGAATTTACCGGCTTCAGAGGATTAAAAAGAGGATCAGGATCTTCTGGAAAAAGGTACCACCATCCAGCCATGTCAGATTTCATGACTAATACAGATCCAACAGAAGCAATTGATGAAATCAGAAGCAGCAAAGAGAAAAGAAGGTATATGACTTTATCCATCTTTCGCTCAATCTGGCTTCTTTTACATGGTGCTTTTGTAGAATTCCTGACTACTTTTGTATCATGTCCACTGAAAATCACTACTCCATAAACATAATAAGTGTTTCGAAGTTTTGAATCTCTTAAAAGCACTTGAGAAGGGCACAAGGGATACATTTTATCTTCTAGAACTATGTTCCCAACAAAAGAGTAAAGGCTTGGATTAGGATCTTCACATCTAACAGTTGCTCGAAAATTGCGAAATTCTTCATCATCATTCAATCCCAGAGTTTGTTCTAAGCATCTTTTTATTTTCAAATTTGTTTCTCCATCCAGATTCATAGTCTCCACATAACACACACCATCTTCATAGCTGGAAGATAGTAAAAGAAGATCACTTGGGAAATATTGATTCTTATTAACTTTAACTATATCTCCTACAGAAAGTTCTTTCCATAATCTATCCACAAATTTACCATTTCCTGAATGAGCTTTCACTGTTCGATTATTTACATGTAAATCCTGCAGAAAATTTTAAAACAGCATACCTTAAACAAAAAATTTCGCCTAAAACGAAAAGTAGAAATATGCAACAATCAAAGGCAAATACCTGCAAGAACCTATACCAATCCTCAACAGCCTCTTTAAGCATGCTTATACCCACCACAATAACCAATGGAGCAATCAGAGTTTCGCGTTTTACCGGAGCTGAAGAAGTGTAAGATAGTACTGCTGCCAAGAGAAAATAAAGATTGGCAACTCTTCGAAACTGCTCAAAAAGAGCTTTTGGAAGAAAAGTTACTATATTGTACTTTGTTGTTGATATTGAGTTGTTTGGATATTTATGAGGCTGCTTCTTGTGCGATTGAGGTTCATTGCAGAAAACCATCCTGGAAAATCCAGGCTGACCAATGAGTTCCTGATCAGCAGGAAGAGGATCGTTGGTTCGAGGTTGAAAGCAGGAAAATGAATATAGTTTGCTCCATCTAATCTTTCCCTTCTTTCTAGATAATTTTTGCATTGCTATTAATTTTCAGGTTTCTGTTAACTCTTGCAATTGTACAAAAAAAAAATCTTCCCAATAAAAGAAAACTAAAGCAGAACTTCAAGAACAGCTCTCATATCCAATAAATTGTACAATTCATATCTTTAAATAATGATACTTAAAGCTTGTCTTTTTCTAAAACATTGCGTGTTTGCATTATTATCTCAAAATATCTTTCTTGTGAGAGAGGCTTCCAATGCTTGCACTTAGTAATTTCTTGGATCTTGCGGTGCAGGCCATCCATTGGCCGGCCTGATGATATTTAAAAAACTTTGACCTTTCTACTTTCCATTGACATAATCGAAATTAAGACATGCATGGCAACTGCAAGTTTGATAAAGTCAATTCATTTGTTCTTTTCTGGTAGCAATTTAATTTTTCTTAACGGAAATGATACTCAGAGAAGCGATTGCTAAGAATTTCACTAAGCCAAGCCTGAAGATACTGTTTGTCAATTGTTTCCTCAAAAGTCAAAACATCAACTCTTGTACACATGTCAAGCTGTAAAATAAAGAGAAGAGTTTGAAAATTTTTATTCACTGTTTGGTATATACAAACATTAGCAGAAAGCTGTATATATAGCCTGTACAGGAAGCTAATATAGAAAGAAAGAAAACAAATTATATTAATTTAGGCTATAATTTACAATCAGATTAGGTAACTAGAATATTTCTATCCTACAATTGCTCCTTGACAGCTCACGTTGATACAGATTTTTTTTATTGCACTGTTTGGTATATAACAACATTAGCAGAAAGCTGTATAGTATAGCCTGTACAGGAAAGCGTAATATAGACAGAAGAGAAATACAATGATATAATTTAGGCATAATTTACAATCAGATTAGGTAACTAGAATATTTAATCCACCAATTGCTTCCTTGACAGCTCACGTTGAGATACTTCAGATTTGTTTGGAGCTGAAAGTATAATTCAATGTAATCAGCCCCCCTCAACGCTGTGTGCGTAGGATACCAAAGACGCAGATTGTTGCAATGAGCTCAAATATATGGATAAACCCAAAGGTTTATTGTCATCACATTCATCACATCAGCAACTTGATCAGTGCTTTTTAGAAAATGAATTTGAATTAAACCACGTTTCACTTGATCTCTGATGAAGTGGTAATCGATTTCAATATGTTTTGTGCGAGCATGAAACACCGGATTAGAGCTGAGATAAATAGCACTTACATTGTCACACCAAAGTTGTGCTAGTGATTTTAAAGGAAACCCAAGTTCTTGTAGCAGTGTCGTTAGCCACATGACTTCAGCCGTTGTGTTTGCTAGAGCTTTGTACTCACTTTCAGTACTTGATCTTGCTACAGTAGGTTGTTTTTTTGAGGACCACGATACTAAGTTTGTTCCCAAATAAATGAGATAACCACCTGTAGAACGACGATCATCTGGGCACCCTGCCCAATCACTATCAGAGTAGCAATGTAAAACAAAGGAAGAGTCACGTTGTAGTAACAAACCATGACTAGATGTCTGCCGTAAATAACGTAAAAGACGTTTACAAGCTTGCCAATGCACTGTTGTTGCACAATGCATGAATTGAGCAAAGCAAAGTTTGTTAAACACTGAAAGCGATGTTCCGGACTGAGTTAAGGTAACATATTGGCAATGCTCCAACAAAATTTGTCTATACTCATTACCCGAAAGAGAAGTTGGTGCCCATGGTTTTAAGCTCAAACTTGGAGTTTGAGCCATTGGGTGTACGGGCACCCCCTTCATGCTTGCAATTGTAGCTTATAAATATGTCCCAATATATTTCTGTTGAGAAAGGCAGTAATCCTTTGGCCATGCGTTGGAATTTCAACTCCCCAAAAAAAATATGTTATATCGCCAAGATCACGAAACAGGAAGATTCTTGTTGCAATTTATCCACAAACCATGTTGAAGTTTTGAATTAGTTGTGATTGATTTCCTGTAACGAGTATATCATCGACATAAACAAGAACAAATAATTTCTTAGTACCATTAGAATAAATAAAGAGGGAATGATTTGAATGAGAACGCTGAAATTTAAGAGTCTCAAGAAATGCTGTGAGCCATTCAAACCAAGCTCGAGGAGCTTGTTTGAGACCATATAATGACTTTTGAAGCTTGCAAACATAATCTGGATTTTGCTTGTCAATAAATGGATTTTGCTTGTCAATAAATCCAATTGGTTGTTCCATAAATAGCTCCTTATCCAAAAATCCATGAAGAAAAGCATTAGATATATCAAGTGGACGTGTTTCCCAATTTTGTGATGCTGCAATAGATAATACAGTTCTTACAGTTACAAATTTAACCACTAGTGAGAAGGTTTCTGAATAATCGATACCGAACTGTTGAGTAAATCCCTTGGCCACTAATCGTGCTTTAAAACGCTCAACTGAACCATCAAACTTATGCTTGATGCGATAAATCCATTTATTTTTAATGATGTTGGCATTAGAAGTCCGTGGCACTAATACCCATGTCTGATTTTTTTGTAAGGCAGTGACTTCTTCCAGCATAGCATCTTTCCAAACCTGATATTTATTAGCATGAGTAAAACAAGTGGGTTTATTAGCATGATATTAGCATGAGTAAAACAAGTGGGTTCCTGATTGGGCATGGAAGTGGCTATGTAGGAAAATTTTTTTGGTTTAAGATTAGGCCGAAGGACCATATGATGGGTGCGGATGGGTTTGGATTTATCTATGGATTCTGGTGTAGATACAAGAAGTTGTAAACTAGGAGAATTAGATTTTGGAGATTCAGTGAGAGAAGATAAAGACGGCATAGAAATAGGTGGAAGAGATTTTGGTGAGGTGGAATTATTTAAATTAAGCGGAGAAGATAAAGAAACAGAGTTTGAGTTTTGAAGGTTACCTAATTCTGATGAAAGAACCAAGTCTGGAGAAGTTTGACATGTTACAGTTAACCAATTTTGTTCAGCCTTGTGTTCATTAGAATGAGTAGCACGGCTAGCATAGGGAAAAACATTAGAGTGAAATTGGACATGCTTTGCTAAATAAATCCGACCTGTACTAGCATCTAAACTTCTATATGCAGAATGATAAGGACTTTGACCCAAATATATGCATTCACGAGTGCGATAAGAAAATTTGTGAGAATTATATGGTCTTAACAGTGGAAAAACGGAGCAGCCAAATGGTTGGAAGGCCAAAGAGTTTGGATCTTTTGCATATAATAAAGAATATGGAGAATTTTTGTTAAGAACATCAGAGGGTAAAATATTGATTAACATTGCACTTTGTTCTAAAGCATAATTCCAATATTTCAAAGGCAGACTGGCATGAGCAAGCAATGTTAAAGTCGTATCAACAAGATGTCGAATTTTTCGTTTTGCCGTACCATTTTGTTCATGAGTGTACGGGCAGGCAATTCGATGTTAAATACCATGATTTTTAAAATACTGATGAAGACGTTGATACTCTCCACCCCAATCTGAATGAAAAGCAAGAATTTTCTTTTTAAATTGTCGAAAAATTAACTGTTCAAACTGCTTAAAAATATCAAACACTTCACTTTTTGCTTTCATAAAATAAATCCATGTAAATCTAGTGAAATCATCAATGTCAAATCTAGTGAAATCATCAGTAACAAATATAAACAAAAATATACGATGACCTAAAGCTAGACTGAACAGGGGTAGGACCCAAACATCTGAAAAAAATACAAACTTCAAAAGGGAACATAACACTTGTGTTCCTTGGAAACAAGAGGAACACGTCTCAATTTTCTCAAGAACGACAAGCTAGCACATGGACTAGAAACAGAACTAGAGCTTGAAATGTTATTTTGCTTTGCTAAAGAAAAAAATTTTTCTGCACGTTTGGGTGTCCCAGCCAGACTATGCCACTCATCCCAGAGAAGGTTGCACATTTGCAAAGATACACAAAGGCTAGAGAACTGGAGGTTGACGAAAACTTGTAACTCCATCTTCACTTGACCTTTTCATCTAGAATTTTGCTTGCTGGTTTGGGTCCTTTATGATAGAAAATAATGTGGCCAAAATCAAAAAACACAGAATTGTCCAGTTGCAAATTTTGAACAGAAAGGATGGTTTTTCTTTAATCTAAAAGAGACAACATAAAATTTTATTCAATGCGTAAATCGAATATCAGTAGAAAAAAAAAAGAAAAACAAACTATACACTATTACCAGTATGGGAAATTGATAAACCTTGTCCATTACCAACAAAGAGCTGATCCGGGCCTGTGTATTCATTGATTTGAGTCAAATGATTTGGATCAGCAACAATATGATAGTTGGCTGTTGTGTCAAGGAACCATGTCACTTGTGCAGGAGATGCAGAAGATTGAACAGCTGCAACATTAACTGTTGGAGTGGTATTGCTGGCATTAACATTTCTAGAATTATAATTTCTAGTATTTTGGTTCCGCTGATATCGGCGACGACAAGTAAGAGTTGTGTGATTACGATAACCACAAATTTGACAAGCAAAAGTATTTTGCTGATTTCGATTTTTGTTATTGCCCTGATTATAATTAGCTCGATAAGCTGGACGAGATTGATGCTGAGAATGAGGAGTTGGGAGAAGAGGTGTTTGGGTTCTGAGAGTAAGATTGGCAATAGGCTCATGAGAATTGTTTAAAAGAAGTTCATGGGCAACAAGGTGACCATGAAGTTCATAGAATGACACAGGTTCAGGTCTCAAATTAAGAGAAGTAATTATAGAGTGATATTCATACCCAATATTTCTATATATTATGGCATTAAATTCAATGGCATTTAAATTCAGCAAGTGGCAGAGACAGAAAGATCAGCTTTTTTAAGCTTTTGAAGATAAGCAGAGACAGAAAGATCAGCTTTTTTAAGCTTTTGAAGATAAGCAGAGACAGAAAGATCAGCTTTTTTAAGCTTTTGAAGATAAGCAGAGACAGAAAGATCAGCTTTTTTAAGCTCTTGAAGAGAAATATGGAGCTGAAGTTGAAGATTTTGCGAAACCGATCCAAAGGCATTAGCTAGGGCCTGCCATACAGCATAAGAAGATTTAAGTCCAATAACTAATGGATAAACTTCTTCAGAAAGAGAGCAAGAAGCCATGAGAGAAGAAGTTTATCTTTGTCAAACCATTTTTCATATGCAGGATTGGGTATAGGAGTGATATCTGTAGAAGAAGTAGGTATAGTTTGAGAAGGAGGTGGAATAGATCCATCAATGAAACCATTAAGCTTTTGAAAATTAAGAATGGGTGTAAACTGTGTTTTCCATGATAAACTGTGTTTTCCAAGAGAAGGTAAATTCTTTTGAAGTAAGCTTAATGGAAAAAGAAGAAAGAAGAGGTGATAGAAGGCATGAGGAGGATGATATCGGAACAAGGGCCATTGGTCTTATACCATGTAAATAAAAGAGAAAGGCGGTTTGAAAATTTGTGTATTCACTATTTGGTACATATAGAACATTAGTAGAAAGTCTGTATATATAGCCTATACAGGAGCTAAATAGAAAGGAAAGGGAAAAGACAAATTATATTTACAGGAAGCTAATATAGAAAGAAAGAAAACAAATTATATTAATTTAGGCTATAATTTACAATCAGATTAGGTAACTAGAATATTTCTATCCGACAATTGCTCCTTGACAGCTCATGTTGATACAGATTTGTTTGGAGCTGAAGATAATCATTAACACAAGCTACTCATCTATTTCACGCCCATGGTTTATATTTTGCAAGCAAAAGTATTTTTGCCACGTCTTTTTTTAATGAGAAAGAGAGTCTAGTTCTAATTTTTATATAAAATATTCACTTAATTTATTTAGTTTTATTATTAGGGCTAACATTATAGTTAGTGTTTTGACTAAAAGTTAGAAAAAAATTTACCTACAGCCGGTCCGTATCCCCACCTATAGACCAAACAAATGAAATTCAGTATTTTTATTGAAGCGAGGGTATTTCTGACTATAAATTAAAAAAAAAAAGGATAAAGTCGAAAAACTTTTCAAAAAATCCTTAATTTCATCTGCTTGGTTTATATGTAGGGGACATGGATGGGTCTAGGCAAATTAACATTAATACTACGTAAAAAGGCTGTTGTCTTATATGGTTGAAGTCACAAAACAATGGTGACAAAAACATTGAAAAAGCACTTGCTTAGACCGGATCCATAACTTCTTGTGGATCAAACAAATGAAACTAAGGATTTTCTAAAAAGTGTTCCGATTTTTTTTTTTTAAGTGTATGGTCCTAAATACCTTCATTTTAATAAAAATCTTTAATTTTATTCGTTGATCCATAAGTGGAGACAAAAACCAAAATTTTATTAATTAACTTTTATTGATTAAATAATTGTTATTTTAATATTAGAAATAATGTGGAGATTTTACATATCTATAGAGTAAAATATGTTTTGGTTGACATTTGCACTATATTTGACTAATTTGATGGGTAAATAATATGGTTATCTTATTATATAGTCCATAATATTATTGTAGTCATATATATAAGTCATATATATATATATGGGTGTGTATGAAATGGTTCAAACCATTAAATTGCAACAAATCACATTAAATTATGAATTTTATACGGTTTATTTCTTAAATGATTTGATTCCATTTTAAATTTAGCAAACCATTTTCAAAAAGGTTTTATTTGATTTTTATTTAATAAAATTGTTAATTTAAAATCGAGTTATACCATCTACTTAAAAAGTTATCAATAAGTTGCAATGATTTATAATTTATTATCTAGAAATATATAATATTTTCCATTAATTTCAAGGAAAGTTGAATCTTACTAATTAAAAGATTCTTTTTTATCAATTATTTAGTAAACACTATTAATGAATGCAACTGTAAAATGAAAGAATTTAAGCTTTCTTCAATTTTGTATAAAGCTAGTGTTAGAATCTGCGCGATGCCTAGAGTAATATTAAAAGATGAAATAATCTTTTACAACATCATTCAAAAATAGTAAAATTATAATAAAATGATAAATTGTATCTCATTGAGATATATTGAAAAGTTAATGCTAAGATATGTCTTTTTAAATATCATGTGAAGCCTTTCATAAAGTATGCAATAGCAAAAAGTCATGTATGACATGACCTATATTAAAAAATACATACACACTATTCATGTATTTTTCAATAGTAATAATAATTTTGAGAATTTAAATAATTATATTGAAATAAAAAATTAAGTATTTTTTTTATTTTATGTTTATGATTTATTATAAATATTTATTAATTTATTTAAAATATTAATGTATTATTTATTTAGTGTAGTATGTTCTAAGCGTGTGGATGTCCTACTTGTTTAAAAATTATAGTATCCTAGTGCACTCCTGTATCTCGTATACTATGTCCTTGTAACCTAACTCTTGATATATGAGACTATTTTATATACTAAGCTAATGAACCAATATTTTTTTTTTTTACCAATAAAAAATGAAGTATTTTTTTAAAATTTGTTTATGTCATTAAAATAAGAAATTAAATTTTTTTTATTTTATGTTTATAATTTATTAAAAATGATTGCTTATTTATTTGAAATATTATTGTATTACTTATTTAGTGTAATATGTCATAAGCATGTAGATGTTTTAACCTTTTTAAAAATTATTGTAACATCCCTTCTCGGTCCACCCGTTAACCCGAATGAACCGAGCCGAGACGCTACAATATGGTTGAACTTATGTCCTGTCATACTGATATCATCCTGTATGCTAAATATGAATACAAAACACTCCCAATTAAACTCCAAACTTCCAATATCTCCAACTAATTATCATAACACAATAACACTTTATATATCTTTTCATAATTGATATCACTCCTGTATGCTATAATATGAATACAAAACACTGCCCAAATTAAACTCCCAAACTTCCAATTCTCCAACTAGATTTTTCATAGGAACACAATAACACTTTATATATTCTTGTTCATAATTGTATTATAATCATCAATAGTAATAATGATCTGGCAATTAAATGCATTCGATTATATATATAGTTCAAGTCTTGCATGACTAATCATACCAACTATTAGTCAAAGTATTTCATATTCAGATCATTTCCCTCTCCAAATACCTTACAACCAAGAATAATTACATGCTTCACTTAATTTTCAATTTACATAAGCTCTAAACAAATGTAATAAATTTAACATCATGCCGATAATTCTTGAATTATATAACTCTCAATCTACTACTTCCAAAAATTATTCCACTTCTACTTTGATAGTAACTCTTTGACTGCAAGGAACCTGATTTTCAATCCTACGCGTGATAACAAATCGACGCACTGTGTATAAAAAACTCAGTGGTGCTCAATAGATCACATACTGTGAACCCTCCCCCGAAAACGACATAGGTCATATAATTCATAATGATGAATGATGAAGAAAATGCACACGTGATGTGTGTGAGTCGCTCAACCTGTGTTTAGATTATTTTAGGGTAAATCTAAGGAAAAATACCCTAAGTGACTCCATTTTTAAATTAACTCTAGTTACTAGATTAATTTAATCCCAATGATTAAGAGCCACAGTCTTACGGAAATCGAGGTTGGATTCCCGAGACTATGTTCATGCTGAAAACTACCCGATGAACTGAAGTGCTTTGGCAAGGTGAATGACTGGATTAATGAAAAATTGTTTAAGTGATTTCGATGAATTTCGACTTGCCTGGCCCAGAGGTGAAAATCCCGAACGTGCCTACGTTACTTCTCCGTTTGAATGGAAGATCAACAGTCAACGTAGTTCGATCTTCTTTGAAGGGCTTTGAATGGGTATGCTTAATGCATGATTGTTTGTATGCTTCGTGCATGATTTTGTGTATGCTTTGTGCATGATTTTGTTTAAGCATTTTGCCAAAGAGGTTGATTGATTTGATTTTAGGCATTTGATGCCAAAAATGTTGATTTTGATGGCTTTAAGGCATTTGTGCCAAAAATGGTTGTCGGGCGATTTGTCGCCAAAATTGATATTTGGGCTTATTATTGCCAAAATTGATTGAGTTTAAGGCTTTTAGCCAAAATGTGTTGATTTAGGCAATCTGTTTGCCAAAATGATGTGATTGGGCGATTGTCGCCAAAATGATTGATTTTAAGACCTTTGGCCAAAAAGTGTTGATTTAAGCAGATTTTAAGTACCTTTGGCCAAAAAGTGTTGATTTAAATGCAATTCGTTTGCTATAAATGTGTAATTTTAGGCGATTTGTCGCCACAAATGGTTGATTTTGATATTTGGGCTTATTATTGCCAAAATTGATGTTCGGGCTTATTATTGCCGAAATGATTGATTTTAAGGCTTTTAGCCAAAATGTGTTGATTTAGGAATCTGTTTGCCAAAAGTGTTGATTGGGCGATTGTCGCCAGAATTGATTGCTAAGATGTGTCGATTTAGGCAATTCGTTTGCTAAGATGTGTAATTTAGGCGATTGTCGCCAAAAATGGTTGATTTTACGGCCTTTGGCCGAAATGCGTCGATTTAGGCAACCTGTTTGCCAAAAGTGTTGATTGGGCGATTGTCGCCAAA
This sequence comes from Jatropha curcas, assembly GCF_014843425.1. The sequence goes on along the minus strand of NW_023590789.1, from coordinate 9,887,638 downwards.
ATTGATTGATTTTAAGGCCTTTGGCCAAATTTGTGTAACAGACTGATTTTTCTTTTAGTGTCGATAATAGTGATTTACCGGTCTGTGAACAGTACCATCGGTCCAGGACTTGGTATTATTTTAGTCCGAAAAAATTACTATGCTTAGTTAATATTTTATTTACTATTTTTGGAGCATGCTTGCTTGATTTAGGTGGGTAGAAAATATTTAATGAATATTTTTGGAGAGTTTAATTTAAGCTTATTTACCACAATTATTAATTTAACCGGGCATTTAGCTTAAAAATTCATTCTACTTGAGGCAATTTGTGCTAATGATTGACATGGATTGCATTTATTTGCATTATTGGTAGGAATTTATTAGGAGTAGAATGAGAAGCATGCATAAGTTGCTTAAAAAATTAAATAGGCAGAGTTTCGTTTACGTATCATGATTTATCGGGAAACCGCTTCGATTTAACTTCCAGATTAAGCTCCTTTCGCTTGTGGAAAATATTAATTTAATTTTAATTATGGTTTGATTTTAGTGACCAAGCTTTATCACACCCATAAAAATGCAAATAAAAATTTTAAATTAAATGCAACAAAGCGCAGTAAAGAATCGCAAGGAGCGTAAGGGAGAAGGAGCGTCCGTCAACACAGACTGAGTGAGTAAAAACGGAGTGCCGGGGCTGTATTTATAGGTAAAAATCAGTCTGGAGGGCAGCCGCTGCCGCCGGCGGCCGACGGCCGGCGCCGTCGTGTTCAGCGGACGCTGCCGCCGATGTTGGCGGCAGGTGCCGCCGTGTCCGGCGGACGCCCCCCCCGAGGCTGCGGGTGCGCTAGTTTTTTGTTCCGGAGGCTTTTTCGGGAGTTCCGGACCTCCAAAAAATATTCCGGGACCAGTTCTGCGATCCTCGTAATTTTCCGGACGTTGGCAGTGCCGTCGCGGCAGGTGCCGCCGGGCTCGACGGCAGGTGCCGCCGTGCTTGGTGGCTCCCTCGGGTCTTTCACTTCAGAGAGGTTTTTGGGAGTTAAGAGAAACATGCATGAAGTGCTAAAATTAAATAGACAGAGTTTCGTTTACGTACCTGATTTAACCGACGACCACTTCTTAAATCCAGATTAAATTCCTTGCTTGGGGAAAATTAATTTAGTTTTTTTGTTCAATTTTAGTGTCCAAATATCAGAATAAAAATGCAATAAAAATTAAATAAAATGCAAAAAAGCGGTAAAGAAATCGCAAAGAGCGCGGGAGGGAGGAAGATCGTCCGTCAACACAACACATACCTTAACAAAAAGTACGATGGCAACTTACTTAAATATCAAAATTTCATAAAAGCATTGATAATTATAGAATCCAGTAAATTTCAAACAATAAATTGTATCTTTATAGTAAAGGAATAAACTTCTAAGTCATTAACATAAATAATTAAGTTCTAATTATCTCCATATCCTTCTTACCTTTTCCCACATATCAAGAACTATCATGATCTTGCCAGCTGTTCATTATGCTGTATGAATTAAATTAAATAAACATGTAAGAAACACATAATATTATATATTCATTGTTCTTTACTTGCTGTTCATTTATGCTGTTATGACTTATGCACTTTTTAATCACATCATATAAGTTATAAAAAATAAAAATCTCATAACTATATGGCCTCCATAGAAACTAAATAAAATAAACTTATTTAAGCACACATAAACATTATACTTCATTTGATTCTTACCTTGATGTTCCTTATGCTGTATTCGAATTCTGCCAACTTTTATTAAAAACTTCAGTGAATATCGCCACTAATAAAAGAAACATGTAAGCAACCATACATATGTAGAAATAACATGTAATCACATATGGACTGTAAGCACCACCATATCATATACTTTCATTATCGTTTACTTGCCTGCTCATATTACAGTATGATTATGCAAATTTGTAGCAATATAACTGTATAGCTCCATAAGGTTATAGTGAAACAAAGTGATAAGAGGTACTGTATGAAAACTGGATGAATATTGTTATTGACTGGGCTGCTTATGGCCATTTATAATCATATTTCACTCAACGGCCTGAGCCGGAGTACCAAACTGTAATTTTTGGGGGGGGCGCAGGGGGGGATCTGCTATCCTATGTCGCGACATAAACCTTATCCTAAAGTGGTTTCTACCTTTAACCCCAATGGAGGGCATATTTATTGGTATTGTCAATATATAAAACAAAAGCATATTAACTGCTCATAATTCATTAAACCTTACTGCTTACCTGTATGCTGATAGCCTCGCCAAGCGGGCAACTTGTGTCATGGTTAGTTTTCAACATCATTTGCATGCTTGCATTTTTGTGTTTATACATGTGTTCATGTTGGGTCTTTTTTGTTTTTAAATTGATTTGAGTTCATATAAGTTGACAAAAGAATACAATTGCATAGAAAAAGAGGTCCAAATTTGAGCATCAAAAAACCAAGTCGCGAGCGCGAGAAGCACACATGAGGGTTCAGTGAGTTTACAGTGTGAGATTTCATGGAGCGCGCCAATTGAAATTCGCGAGCGCGAGAAAGCACAAAGAGATTCAGAGAGGTTTTTTACAGGCACCAATTCTCGAGCTCGACCATTGAAATTCGCGAGCGCGCGTTTCGTGTTTTCCAGCCTTTGCGCAGTGTGCTACTTACTATTTTGGTCATATCTCTCAATTTATAACTCCGATTTGGGTGATTCAAAAATGGAAAGCTAACACATAGAGGAACAAATAACTCTTCTATGCCACTTCCTAATTTCATCATTAAATAGGGTCAAAATCATGGTGAAGTTACTGGTTACTTTTCCAGCAAAACCTGTTTCAGCATGAGCTCAATATCTACTTCATTTATTCACTTCATCTCATGCTTTTTCACCATTTTCAGTCTTTTTACTCAACATTAAGCAACATATCTTCTCATTATCAACACACCACACAAGTGCTCATGCAAGGAAATTAGTTAAACTGAAAGAGAGAGCAAACCTTCATCCAACTTAACAAGCTTGGAATCTTCTTCTTAGCTTCCTTTTTCTTCTACCTTTTGAGCTTACACCTCTTCCTAACATAAGGAACTCTTATGGTAATAAATCCTAAAATATACTAAATGATTCAATTATGAAAATTCATGATTCAATTAGGAAATTCAAGAAGGTTTACTTACTTGGATAGAATAGAAGTTGAATTAATGCTTAACTCCCATTAAAATCTTCACTGCCATTAAAAGTGATGGAGAAAGGAAGGTGGAAGAGGAAAGTAGAGGAAGAAGATGAAGATAAGGATGAAGAAAGGAAAATGAAATGGAACCCACGGTTACATCTCCAAAATATCAATGATTTTTATGTGAAAATTACCAAATAGTACCTCAAGTGTCAAAATGGTACAACTCAAGACCTCAACTTTATATTTTAGTGCAAGCAAGTCTTAATCTTTATACTTTGATCTTTTTGCTTCCTTTCAAGTAAGTCCACTTCTTTTCCTGATTTCAATTACCTCCCATGCTAACCCACTCTGGACTCTAATAGCTCGAACCGGGTTTTGGACTCTAATGGCTCGAACCGGGTTTTGGATTAGCCCGACTCGACTCTAAGCAACGACTCGATTCAGTAGGATGTCACAACTTACTATTTTGGACATAGAAAAATGGGACGTTACAATTATTGGATCCCATATATCCATGTATCTCGTGTCCCGTGTCCGTGCAGCCTAGCTCTTGGTATATGAAACTACTCCATACACCAAGCTAATCAACCAAGGTTTTTTCTTATTACCAATAAAAAATGAAGTATTTTTATTTATTTATTTTTTTGTAATTGAAATAAGAAATTATGTATTTTTTATGTGATAATTTATTATAAATGATTGTTTATTTATTTGAAATATTAATGTATTACTTATTTAATGTAGTGTGTCCTAAGTATATGGATATCCTACTTTTTAAAAATTATCGTATCCGTTTTTTCCCGCATCCCTTATCCCGTGTTCATCCAACCTAGCTCCTGATATATGAGACTGCTCCATACACCAAGCTAATTAATCAAGATTTTTTTTTATTACCAATAAAAATGAAGTGTTTTTTTTTTTAATTTGTTTTGTGTCATTGAAATAAGAAATTAAGAATTTTTTTTATTTTATGTTTATTTTATGTTTATGATTTATTATAAATGATTGATTATTTATTTAAAATATTAATGTATTACTTATTTAGTGTACTATGTCCTACGCATGTGGATGTGCGATCTATTTTAAAAATTATAGCATCCTGTATGTTTCTGTATCTCGTGTCTCGTTTCCGTACAGCCTAACTCTGATATATGGACTACTCTATACACCAAGCTAATCAATCAAAGTTTTTTTTTATTACCAATAAAAATAAAGTATTTTTTTAAATTTATTTTGTGTCATTAAAATAAGAAATTACGTTTTTTTTTTTTATTTTATGTTTATAATTTATGACAAATGATTGTTTATTTATTTGAAATAGTAATGTATTACTTATTTGGTGTAGTGTGTCCTAAGTATATAGATGTCCTATTTTTTAAAAATTTTTGTACTCGTACATTCCCGTATCTCCTACTGTGTCTTGTGTTTATGCAAACTAGCTCCTCGTATATAAGATTATTCCATACACTAAGGTAATCGACCAAGATTTTTTTTAATTACCAATAAAAATGAAGTTTTTTTTATTTGTTTTTATGTCATTGAAATAAGTAATTAAAATTTTTTTATTTTATATTTATAATTTATTATAAATGATTGTTTATTTATTTGAAATATTGAAATATAATATATTACTTATTTAGTGTATTATCTTTCCTAAAGCGTTGTCGGATGTCCTACCTTTTTAAAAATTGTTGTGAGGAGCCGTAGTATGTTTTGATATCTCGTGTCCCCATTTCGTGCAACTTTAAGCTCCTACCTTTTTTAAAAATTGTTGTATCTCGTATGTTTTTGTATCTCGTGTCCCATTTTCGTGCAACTTAGCTCCTGGTATATGAGACTATTCTATACATCAAGCTAATCAACCGAAATTTTTTATTGCCAATAAAAATAAAGTGTTTTTTTTAATTTATTTTTGTGTCATTAAAATAAAATTTTAATTTTTTTTATTTTATGTTTATAATTTATGACAAATGATTGTTTATTTATTTGAAATATTAATGTATTACTTATTTAGTGTATTGTATCTTAAGCGTGTAGATGTTCTACTTTTTAAAAATTATCGTATCCGTACATTCCCATATTTCGTGTCCTGTGTTCATGCAACCTAACTCCTGGTATATGAGACTACTCTATACACCAAGCTAATTAACCAATCTTTTTTTATTACCAATAAAGATGAAGTATTTTTTTTAAAATTTTATTTTTGTGTAATTGCATTTGTAAGAAATTTAGTGTTTTTTTATTTTATGCATGATTTATTATAAATAATATTTTATTTATTTGAAATATTAATGTATTACTTATTTAGTGTACTATATCATAAGCGTGTGGATGTCCTACTTTTTTAAAAATTATCGTACCAGTACATTCTAATTTATCCTTTTTGAATTGTTTATTTACTAGTAATATATTATTTATTTACACTTTTTTAAGCGTGTGGATAATTTACTGATTGTTTTATAAGAAGAAATAAATTTATATTAATATATTAAATGCTAGAGATAATCTTTTTTATAAATATTATCTTAATAAAGGGATTATCTAAAAAATATACAAACAATTGACCTTCTTACAATTCTTACAATCGTGCTAAATTGTGTTAGAATTCTAACATATGTTATTCTATAATCCAAAATAGTGTCAAGTGGCAAATTGTGCTAGAATTCTAACATCCTTTATTCTACAATCCAAAATAATGCCAAGTGGTAAATTGTGCTACTTACACTTGGCATCCATATAAAGCAAACTAACATACTTTTATGTTATATAGATTTGTCACCACTTTTATTCACATGTAGAAACATTTTATGGCACAAAATTGCAAACCAAACTATATTACAATTTAATTTAATTTTTTTAATTTAATTAATTTTTAATAAATTTTCAAATTACAAAGTAGGGACGAATCTAGAAAATTTAATTAGTGGAATAATATATAAAAGTAATAATTTAGTGAAAATAGATGGTAAATTTTAAAGAAAAAAATTCAAATTAATGCAAATATATACTAAACTGTAAATATTTTTAGACTAAAATGTGAAAGGCCAGTGCCTCCACTGCCCCACCCTATATCCATCCCTTCTAGAATTAACAATTTGGTAATACATAACACGAGAAACTAAAAATTGTGTTAAAGTTAATTTCTATATTTTTACATAATTATCTCTCGTAGAATCAATTAGGGGTGAGCATTTCATTACGTGGATTAGTTTTAAGTCAATTATTAAACCGAACCAATAAAATTAACCGAATAAATCAGAAATCGAAAATCTATTTTTCAATAACAGAAAAAAAAAACCGAAATAGAGAAAATATCAAATGAAGTATATTTTATTTATTGTTAATAGATTGAAAATACATTTAACCAAACAAAAACATTAATTATTTAATCTCTATAGAAATAAACTCTAAAATAATTTCTCACAGACAACAATAATTATTTATTAAGTGAATGAAGTAAAATAAATTTATATCAAATAGATTTATCCAATTATTATAGGTTAATAATATTAATGTAGATTTTCGTTAGGCCATAATTTTCAAAACATAACATTTTCTCTTTTAAACTTATTAAATTGTTTAAACTGAAACCGATTAAACCAGATAGATTTGATTATTAACCGAATTGAACATATTTCATTAGGTTAAGCTAACCTAAGGCTATTAGTTTGGTTCTATGTTTATATTTTTATATTCAAAAATCTAGCTCCAAAGGTAGGTGAGGGCACAAAAGCCATTAAAGGTCATAATTAGGGTGCTTATGGAATAAACTTCATTTTAGAGTGATGTTCGATATGGTTCGATATATTCCTTTCGAAATATGCTCTAGAAGTATGCAGGTCATACAAGTAAAAAAGAACATCATCCCACGGAGATTGGAGAATAGACTATTAATTTTTTAGTTCGACAATTATTAGAAAGTCCGGATAAAGTGAAATTGATTTAAACTGAATGGCAAATTAAATTAAATAAATTGAAATTAAAATTAGCAAGTGGAGATAATCAAAAGTAGATTTAAACGATTAATGGTTGAGACAATCTAGCTATGGCATCTCTATTAATTTCTAATGCTAACCATGAACAGTTGACAAATTTCTCTTTCGAATTTAAATGGACCATTAAAATCACATGACATTTACTCTCGTAGCTTAATATGATTTTATAGTTATTATGCCAATTCCTGAAGGAGAACTAACCTAGGATATCCAGATTCCTCTCTCCAGTTTAAATAGAATGTTAAAATTATGTGACATATACTCTCATAGCATAGCACAATTAAAACTCATTAAGTCGGTGTTAATTATTCCTGAAGGAGAACTAACCTAGGATATCCAGATTCCTCTCTCCAGTTTAAATAGAATGTTAAAATTATGTGACATATACTCTCATAGCATAGCACAATTAAAACTCATTAAGTCGGTGTTAATTCTTTTTACCCACCCTCAAAGAACTTAGCCTATCTCTAGGTCTAAAATTCTAGACTTAATATGTAGGATCCAATCTATCTTGTCAATCTCTCGATCTAACAAACAAATCTAAAATCATGTAAATATGAAACTCAACATATTTACAGGCATTAAGCTCAAACACATTAAATCAGGAATTTAAGCATTTAGACATAAATCAAACAATGCAAAGTTGCATTTTAAATTAATAGATAAATCCCATAACTAGATCTAGATATTTAGCCTAGCATTATTACAAATATATCAACACAAATAAAATATAGAAAGAGAATAAAAGGCAAAAATGACAAACTTTGGGGTTTATTTGGTTGGTTGACCATGGTGCTCCCGTCCCAAGCTCGTCAAACTCCTTGCTCCTTATTCCTATTTCTGTTGAATAACTGTAATGGCTAGTGGCTACTGTCTCGCTCTTTTGTTTGGCTTCTCTATTTTGATTGGCTTACTCCTTACTTCCTATTCTAGCATGTGCGGCAACAAGTGCTAAGGGAGTCCAACCTTGACAACTCCTTTCTTGCCTCCTTATATAGAACTCTTTGCTTAGTTCTTATTGGTCCACATCACTTATCATTTGCACAAGTTGAAACTGAAAAGCTATCTCCAACGCCCAACTTTTGAAAAAGAAATGTAAAAATATGATGAAGGAAGCTTGAAATTAGGTGCAATGTTTCTTCAAAACTGTAGCGTTTTTGCTTCAAATGATCTGTCAGAAGATCATTTCACAGACTGCTTTGCACTTGGTCCAAAATCTTCCACGTTGGGCGTCTCTCTTCCTTTCTTTCTTTCTTTCTTCTTGGGCTGAATGTGCTTTGGGCTTTGAAGTTGTTCGGCTTTAGGTGCATTATTTGGACTTCAAAAAAACTTAATCTTCAAGGGCTCCCTTTTGCATTGATGAGGTGCCAATCGGATCATAATTGGTCCATTTTGCTTAAAATAGCAAATGTTGATGTTGCTCAAGTGCTAACCAAACAAAAGAGAGAAAATCATGCAAAATGGATTTTATTCTTATTTTTATATTCAAAATGTAACTAAATTTAATTAAAACAAATGGAAAACATATGCATATTTTGTTGCTAACAAGTGAAATTACAATAACTTTTAAACTTGAAAGTAAAATAATACAATAGACTTAAATCTTCCTTTTAACATTAATTCTATTTTCCATCTATAGATGATCATGGATCGGGTTTGTGTCAGATTATCCATACTTGATCCAATAACAGAAAAATAATATCCATCAGTTATCCATTTTACATTAGATCAATTCGGATTCGGGTTGGGCTTAGATTTGTATCGGGTCATATTGAGTTAATATATATAAAATCATTAAAAAAAACTTACTTTTTATATAAAAAAAGAAAAAAAATTAATTGAATCGGGTTTGGATTGAATTGATAGATATATATATATATATCCGCTCCATTTATAACTGGATCAAATTTATCCACCGGATTTGAATCAGGTGGGCCCTAATTTTCCATCCAATTATTCTTCTGAAAGCTCTTGAAAGTTACATTTGATGAAATTAAAAAACCACGATCTAGGCTGGTAATGAGCCAACTAACAGCATTCATATTATAATACGCTAAGTTGATAATGCTCTCAATGATAAATAAAGGGAGCTGAGGGCAAAGGACCCATGAGACTCCACATGTAGATTAATGGGTTACTTGCCAACCATTCAACACGTGTCGTTTTTCCTTTAAAATTATTTCTAAAGTCATTTAATGACAGCAAAGAATATATATATTGACTAATATCATATCGTCAAGCAATTATTCTTTTAACTTCGTGTGGATAATTACTTTATTACTTCTATTTATTCAATTGTTTTCCTTTTGTAGTATAATATATACATACATATTTTCTGTTTATTACAATGTTTATAAGTTTTATAAGTTGAAAAATAAATTATTGTAAAGTGTATTAGTATTAGATTTTTATTTGTTTTAATCATTAGATTTTTAATTTTAATAAAGACTAAAAACCTTTTTTTTTTATATTTCTTCAAATGAGATAAGATGTCAGAGATCTCTTTATTATTAATCGGGAATTTTAAATTCGAGCTCTCAGTACAGAGTCCATTTAAATATTCGACTAGAACTCTTTTATCCTCTTTAATAAATATATTCAGCGTAAATTCAGATTAATCGAATCAATAAACTTCTCAAATATGATGGTTTAAAAAAAAAAAAAAACTATATTTTTCGTATTGAAAACATTTTGCCTTACAAGTTAAACTTGGAGTTAGCTAAACCTAATTCCTGGCTTGAGAGTTTCAAGAAATATGGTCCTTTTTTTTGTCATTTTTATAGAGAGCAGAGCAGGACACATAGACAGAGAACAGTCAAAGATTTTGGGTTGGTAATGATTAAAGACCAACATGAAAATGATATTTTAAGGAAAGGAATAAAAGATGAAGGTATGTGAATTAAAAGATTAAAGTAGTTTGGATGGCAGGAAAAGAAAAGAAAAGAAAAGAAAAGAGAAAGAAACTACCAAAAAGCAAAAGCAGTAGTGACGATATGCCAGGTAGATTTGCTCAGATGTAGCGATGGGGCCCCATTTGAAGTCATCACCTGTCGTATGATAAAAGTGCTCTTTTCTCCCTCGGATCAAAGAAAGAAGGCTAGAGAATTATCTCACCCCTATGCGCACACAAATTTGGACCATCTACGGTACCGATGGCAAGACAAAAAATACAGTAAAAAGTTAAAAATATATATTCGAACAATATTGAATTTCTAAAATATCATACTAAATTTATAGATCGATAAAAATATTATTAAAAATTTCAATTATGGATAAATAAAAATATCATTGAGAATTTTAATTTTATTAATTGAAAAATAAAAATAGTTTAATTTTGATTAGTTATTGTTAATTTTCTATTTGAATTTAAAACAACAGACAAATATTGTCATTACAACTGATAAAAAAAATAAACATACAATAATACCATTTTTAATATAATAAAATGTGGGTATTTAAAGCATTTCAAACTAAAACAACAAATCTAAAGTGCAATTCATATGAGCACTCAATGGATTATTACATTTAGGTTTGCCAATGTGTCTACCACAACTTGATTTGGAGATAAAGCTTCACCACTAGAATCTTTAAAAAATTTAGATATCTTTGGGTCAAACTGTTTGGTTACGTTTCATCTTCATCATGTGCATCAACATTGGGGAGGTATGAATTTGGAGAGGGCAGGATTTTTAATTTCTGAATGTTTAAATTAAAATTGAAAATCGTTGAATTAATATTTGAAATAGGTACAATACTTTAAGTTGCGCGCTATCATTTGAAGCAAATCATAAGAATCATGTTCGAAACTAAAATTGCGCCCATAAAATGAATGTTTCATGTACTTTTTAATCAAAATAGAGAAAGAAAGGGATAAAAGAATTGCTTTGTAAACGTAGACTTATTCAATACGTTTTCTATACTTTGTATGTTACTATCTTGATATTTTCAAATACCAATGCAATAAAGGAAGCTATATAAAGGGCAATCTTTTACCAAAATTAGTAACTTTGTTTAAATAAATGGGCACCCTAAATAGAAAGTTTGTCCAAATAAATAAAAATGGAGGGAGTAAAATAAACAAGCTGAAGTCTTACAATTAAAATTTCAAATATAACCTAAAAAATAATCATCAAAAGATCAATTTTAAGTGTTAAACTTAGATGTCTTATATATTAAACGAATCACAAACCCTAAACTAATTCAATGCCATAAATTTGGTATTATATTCAATAACAATCTTTGTTTTTTTTTAAAAAAAATTAAAACTATGACATTGGGTTCCAAAAACACTGCTGTAAACTTTTAATTTTATTGATTAATTAAAAATACCATTAAGGATAATTTAGTCTTATTCTAATTAAAAAAATTAATTTTATTGATATTTTATTGATTGATTAAAAGTACCATTAAGGATAATCTAATTTCATTCTGCAGATTAGAAAAATTTTAATATTGGTTGATAAAAAATATCATTAAGGATAATTTAATCTCATTCTAATTAGAAAACTTTTAATATTAGTAGATTAAAACTATATTAAAATAGCATTAAGGATAATTTAGTCCTATTCTAAGGAAACTTTTAATTTTATTAGTATTTTATTGGTTTATTAAAAATATCATTAAGGATAATTTATTCCTATTCTAATTAGAAAACTTTTAATTTTATTGGTTTTGATTTAATATATTATAATTTGAATATTGAAATTTCCATAAATTTGTCAAAATGCATGAAACTAAAAAATAAAAGATAAAATATCTTGACAAAATATTAATCTTACAATCCGAATACCCAGCCTCAACATTTTGAATATTGGCTAATAACAACTGGAATATAAACATTATTTATTATAACTGATGAGAATAATTTGTTGCCTATTAACCGTTCATATAATAAAATACTTTAATTTTCTTAACATCCTATTAAATCGTACCATCATAAAAAATTTTGTTGTACCATCATAAATTGAAATTATATCTTAATAATATTTATTAGTAATATTACCATATTCAAAAAATATTAAAATTCTTAATATTTTTGATAAATTTTATTTTTTAATAAAATTGGAGTTTGGATTTAAAAAGGAAACCGTATGTTCAATTAGATTAAAGATTTCTTAATTTTTTAGCTAATCAAAATAAAAGTGGAACATTAGGATATCAAAAAACGTGCCTACTGATTTTATGGATTGATAAAATAAGCATTGAGAATTTCAATTTTATTAGTTGAAAAATAATAGTAATTTAATTTTGATTTGTTGTGTTAATTTCCTATTTAAATCTGAATTATATTGGATAAAGTAGTATATTATATTATATTATATAATATGAGAATAAGAGCATGAGAGATTTTCATTTTATTTAGTTGAAAAATAATAGGTTAAGTTTTAATTTGGTTGATTTAGTTGTTGTGTTAATTTTCCTATTTAAATCTGAATATATTGGATAAAGTAGATTATTATATTATATTAATAATAAATAATATATATTATTAAAATAGTAAGAATATAAGAAATTTAATTTGATTTAAAATGTAAAAAAAATTATATTATAAAAAATTATATAATATATTAAATATAGTTAAAATATAAAGATTCAATTCGATACAATCAAAATTATATTGTATATTAAACATAATATATTTTAAATATGATAAGAATAAAGGAATTCAATTTGATTTCTTGACAATATTTACTTTAAATAAGTAATTAAACAATGAAAATTTAGTAAAAATAATTACATTTAAAGAATAAAAGTTCATTATAATTCTATTCTGTTATTAAATTTTTTGTTATTTTTTAATTTACTATAACAAAATAAATGTAATTACTTTTAATAATTTCTAATATAATTTTTAATTTGATGCTTATAAATAAAAGCTATTTCAAAATAAATTAACTATTTTTATTATAATAAATATATTTTTTAATTGACACATTAAAAATCCTATTATCTATCTATACTTCTATACTATATATAAATATAAGAAATAGGGGGAATAATAAGATTTTCAATAGTAACCTTAATGAAATTTAGAATATGCTGAAATAACCTTAGCCATATCCAATTGGAAAATTACATTTTATTAGTTGATTATATTCATAAAATTATTTTTTAAATAAATACATATTGAGCATTTCAAAATTTTAAGTATTATAAATTTATTTTTAATAAATATATATGATAAAGAGAGATTTGAATTAATAAATATATATGATAAAGAGAGATTTGAAAATTTTCTAATTTAAAATATTTTATTTTGGAGAGAAATAAAAAAAGAAAAATATATAGTATGTTATTAATATTCTTTTTTCTTTATACTTTTATAATTTGATTAGATATATTTTTTAAAAATAAAATTTCAAATAAAATATACATAATATTTTATTCTTTATGTTTGTATAATTTGATTGGGTATTTTAAAAAAAAAAAAATTCAAATAGAATACACAGAAGTAAGCCTTTCAAAATTTTTAAATCACATTTTATTAGTTGATTGGATATATTTATAAAACTTATTATTTTAAAATAAAAACATATAGATGATTAATCATTTCAAAATTTTAAGTATTATCTTTTTTAAATTTATTTTTAGTAAATATATATGATGAGGAGACATTAATTTTTATATTTTATTTATTAAATATTTAATTTCATTTTAATTGTAATTTAAGATTATTTTATTTTGGAGAGAAATAAAAAATATATTCTTTTTATTATATTTCTTTTTTATTAATATTCTTTTTTTTCTTATATTTGTATGCTTTGATTGGGCATATATTTTTTAAAAAATAAATTTCAAATTAAAATATATATAATTTTATTTAGAAGAAGATAAAAACAAAATGTTATTTCTTTATATTTGTATGCTTTGATTGGATATATTTTTTAAAAAATAAATTTTCAAATAAAATATATAATATTTTATTTAGAAGAAAGATAAAAACAAAATGTTATTATATTAATATTTTTTTTCTTTATGTTTGTATGATTTAATTGGATATATTTAAAAAAAAAACAAATTTCAAATAGAATACAAATAATTAAAATTTTCAAAAATTTTAAATTTTTACTTTTCAAAATTTATTTTAAACAGAATGAATATGTGTGTGTATGGGATTGGCGAAAAGTTTAAAATTTTAATTTTAAAAAAATATATAATATTTTATTAATAAATTTATATATCTATATATATTAAAAATTTTTTGTTAGGTGAATTTTGAAAAGTGTTTTATTGTTAATAATAATTTTTTATTTTTTATTTTCTTTTTCACTGCTGAATAATTTTTAACTATTATAATTTTAATTTAGTAAGAAATTTATATCTCCATTGTAATAAATAGATGACCTCTTGAAGATTAAATATTTTTAATTTTCTTGATATTTTTTTCTCTTATATCCTAAATATGTTTGACTTGAAAGAAATTAGTGATTAGAAAAATAAAAAAAATAGAACTATATATTTCTGTTTTGGGTTACGTTTGTGATTTCAAGAATTTGTGTGTTTGTGCATATATTCATTTTTCCAATACATAGGGTAACTAGTATTACGGTAACTAGTATTACTACTATAGCCAAAATGATTACCATTATAAATTTAGTTTGTGACGCACTTCATTATATAAAAATAAAATTAAGTACATAAGAAGTAGCATTACAAATAGCTTGCATGACAAAGTGAAGATAAATTAACCACTTGATTTATTTTAATCTAAATAAAATTTATGTTTTAATATTATATAAATAAAAAATTGAAATAATAAATCTATGAAATTTTATTTTCGAGTTATTTCAGTACGACAAAGTGTAATACAAATTAATCATTTATACTATATATAAATGTGGGAATAGAGGGGGAATAATAAGATTTCCCATACTGTCATTAATGAAATTTAAAATGTGCTAAAATAACCTTAATCATAGCCAATTAAAAAATTATATTTTATTAATAAATTATATTTTATTAATTAATTGGATATATTTATAAAATTTATTTTTTAAGCCAATTATGTGTGATCTTATTGTCTTCTCACTTATGTGAGGAGTAAGAGGTCCTGAGTTTGATTCCTTTCAATCACAAATGTTTTTATTAATTTGGTGAGTCTAGTGGAGGATTATTTTTTATTGTGCAGCCCGTCGTGTTATTTCGGTCTATTAGGCCTCCTAATGAATAACAAAAATTATTTTTTAATAAGTACTATGGATAATTAAGCATTTCAAAATTTTAAATTTTACCTTTACTAAATTTATTTTTTAATTAAATATTATATGACAATGAGACATTTGAATTTTTTTATTATTTTTATTTATTAATATTTAATTCTATTTTTGATTATAATTTAAAATAGCTTTATTTAGGATAGATAAAAAAAAAAGAAAAAAAAAATATTCTTTTTATTATTTATTTTTCTTTATGTTTGTATGGTTCGATTGCATATGTTTTTTTGAAAAATAAATTTTCAAATAGATATGCTCATATTATTATATATATTATACTTACTATAGTATCATATATATAATATTTATTAAGGAGAGAGATAAAAAAAGAAATAGAAAAAAAAAATTATTTTTATTAATATTTTCTTTATTTATAAGATTTGATTGGATATTTAAAAAAATAAAATCTTCAAAATTGAATTATATAATTAAACCTGAAATGATAAACAATTGAAAATTTTAAATTTAAAAGAATATATATAATTTTAATTTAAAAATATATATAATATTTTAATATATATAAACATTGAAACGTTTTTTTCTTAGGTGAGTTTTGAAAGATTTTTATTCTTAATAATATTTTTTATTTTCTTTTTTTGAGTAATTTGTAAGTACTATCATTTTAATTTAGTAAGAGATTTATATCGCCCTTATAATAAACAAATAGCCTATTGATGATTAAGCATTTTTAATTTTCTTTATTTTTTCTCTTATATCCTAAATCTGTTTGACTTAAAAGAAAGTAGTGTTTAAGAAACTGAAAAAAACTAGAACTATATATTTCTATTTGAGTCACTTTTTAGGGGTGTTGACGCGTGTCTTTATGCCCCCGCCTGATCTGTTGAAGCAGCTATGATGTCTTTATAGCCCCCAGCACTGATCCGATAAGGATACGAGGAGCCAGAATAAAGAGTTAATGCATATCTAGGGTTAATGCTATCTAGAAGTCTTTTAATTCAAGGATTTAAATTAAACCGATTTTAAGTTTCTGGTTGGGTCAGAGTTGCGTCACACAGCTAAGCAGACGCGTGACGACACTGTCAGCTGCGTCACACAGCTCTAATCCAATGTCACCAAAAATAACGACATAACGGTTTTTTATTCTGTCTGAGCGACACGTGGCTATGGTCCAGAAAGGAAGCTGCGTTACGCAACCAACGGATCCGTCACCTAGCCGTAAGCTGCGTGACGCAGCTACCCTCTGCTGCCCTACATCTATAAATTGATCTTTTTCTCTCATTTTTTGAAGGCGGCTTTTTGACCGAGGAAACTCACTTTCGGCTATATTTTTCTCCAGAGACCTCTTCTGAGTTCATTTTGGATAAGAAAATTGCCATTAGATATCAATTTAGGTAAAACAAAATTCATAAGAAAAATCAAGAGAAGAAAAAGAATAAGTGTTTGAATCCCTTGGGTGCATAAAAGCTTGGGAGGGCATTAACTATTCATTGTTAAGTCATTAAGCCACTTACAATCCTCAATCTGAGGATTAGGTACTCCCTTTACCCTTTCTTTGTATTTTTATATACTTTTGTGGTTTTTAGTCAGTTTAAGCTTCTTTAAACTGTATTTATTGTTCATCTTTAGGTCATTTAGGTCTTTCTTAAAGCATATTTAGAATAAAATATTGATCTAAAACAAATCATTTGAAAAATAAGTTGGGCCTAGAGCAGTGTTGCGGTCACCAGCAACCAATGGATCTATGTAAACGGATCTGGAAGGTATGGCGTGACGGATCTTGTTCATGTATCAAAAATTATTCTACATTACCCAGTGTTCTATTTCCAGAACAGTTGCTCATGTTTTTTCCAACCAACGGATCTTGTGACGGATCTGGGAAGATGCATGCATGGATCTGTTCATATCAAAGACAGTTCCGTTCCACGGAACTAGGAAGATCCGTGACGCAGCTGTTCTTAAGAATTCTAAGAAAAAATTTTTGTTTTTTTTTAAAATAATAATTTAAATTTTGCACAAAATAAAGTTTAATTTCTCCAATAAATCCAAAGATGTCCAATTATGAACAGCATTGCAATTTTAATTAAGTTTAGAAGTACTAAAATGTAAATTTGCGTAATTTACCTTGTATTGAATTTTACAATTTTAGGTTGAATGAAAATGAGAATTAAATTTATGGGGTTTGTTAGTTAATTTGCATGTTTAAGATAAATTAAAAAAATAAAAATTGTGATTTAGGTGCTAAATAATAATAATTATGCATGATTTTAGTTTTTGGTTTTTGGGCTTTAATTTAAATCTAGGGGTAGAATGTATTTTAGGTTCGGTTTGTTGCCCGCGTTGAAAAACATAAGGGCAAGAGAGGTCTTTTTATTTATTCGATTTAATCGCTTTGGTTTTGAATGATTATATGAATGGTTATGAATGCAATGAATGAATCCAATTGGGACGATTAATTAATTTTCCACATAGGAACTCGGTTCGATTTATTTGAGTTGGGTTTAATAAAATAAATTGGCTTTTCTAAATTAAAATAAATTATAAATAATTTGGCTTTTCTAAAATTAAATAAATTAGAAATTGTAGGTTAAAAGAGGCTAGTTTTTCCGGGAGTCGGCTTCCAACGGGCCGACGTACCCAATTCCCTTATACAGAATCGCACTCGGTGCGCCTGACCAGTTCTCTAAATTGGCCTTAAATAAAATTGGGTCTTAAATGAAGTCACTTTTAATTGACAACGGTCCCATTGCCGTAAAAATGGGTGGCGACTCAAAATGTTTTATAAGACCGATTTATCAACATCGTATCCCAAAAAAGGTTTGTCACCAATTGTTCAAAATAAAGATCATTTTCCAAAATAAAAATAAGAATCGAGCATTTTTTGGGTCGCTCGGTGCCGGTGCGAAAACAACTGGTACTGGGGCAAAGGATTATTCCGTGTGCTCGGCTTACTATGTTCAGAAGGCTTAGTGATCTTCCCACTATCTATCAAATTTTGTATATCATGTCTAAGCTTGAAGCAATCATCGGTAGAATGACCTTTGCATTCTAAATTGGAAATAAAATTGGTTAGAAAGTCGTAAAATTGGTTAGAAAGCCGTAGGAAAATTCTTTAATCGTCCTTGTTTGTTTATTTGCTTTCCTTTATTTTTCTAAGTTCTTGCATCCATACTGCATTACTTTCTTCTCACCACTTTCTACCTGAAATTATCCCTCGGTATTATTGTTAACTTTGGAGGTGGATCCAGCCTAAACCTTGCGTTTTAGGCACATCCACCTGAAAATTAGCAATTTTACCAACCGTAAGCCTAGTACCTTAAAAGGTGTGTCAAAAGGAGTAGGCCCACATGAAAGCCCGAATCCTGTTTGCGGAACCTAGACGTAAGCCCAATTGGACCAAAAGCCCCATGCACTGTAGTTGAAAGCCCTAGTCATTCCCCATAAGGAAAACCTGAGGTCTCTGAGTCTGTTTGCTGTTGTTCTGTCGCATTCATTCCGAGAGTTTATATTGCCAATCTCAAAACCCCCTGCTGGTTGTAGAGATTAGACCAAATCCTGGGAAACAGATGTCGGAATTTTTACCAACAGAATTCATGTGCGAGAGAGATAAGGTTGGAAGGCATGCATTTCCCAACTCTCATTCCCTGCGTGTTATAAACTGTTCATATACTGTGACATTCATTCATCACGTGATACTTTTCGTTTCAGCCATG
Organism: Jatropha curcas; assembly: GCF_014843425.1. The sequence continues at coordinate 9,868,600 of NW_023590789.1, read as the reverse complement.
CATTAATAATAAGAGCTAATTTTCGGTATGGGCGTTTGACCTTGATTTTGAGACTGGACCTCAAATTCGTTTTGAATAATATAATGCAATCACTTATAGTGAATCAATACCCAAAGAAAAAAAAAGGGAGTTATAAGGGGGTTGCGATTTCTTTGAATTTTCAAATTTCGCGCATTATTTGAAAATAAGCGTGAGATTATTTGAAAGTAAGCGTGAGATTGCATAATCAAAATAAGATCCTGCTTGGGACCATTTGTTCTAAGGCAAAAAGTAAGGACACAAAAAAAAAAAATAATAATAAAAAAATAAAAATATCCCGCTTGGGAATTCTTTCATTCTGAGGCAAAAAATTAGGGACTAGAGAGAAAATAGCCGACTTTAAAATCCAAAAGGAATGGTCGATGACAGATAATGCCAGAAATGTTTAAATACAAAGTAAATTATTGTTATGTTATTCATACCAAATTTTAGGTCTAATCGTAAAAAAAAAAAAAAAAAGGAGAGATCTTATTTCCATACTGGTTATTAGCACATTAAATTTGCATTTCTCAAGCAAAAGAAGACAGTCGATGGATGAAAGCAAGTTTTGAGTAAAGTGGATGCTTTACAGCAATCACAAAAAGAATTTGCAGGTCACAGATTTTGACATGGGACAACAACTGCACGCGATCCAGGCAAATCAAGCACGTATGGAACGGAAGTGGATAAAAAAAATAAAAAAAAAAATCGAATTCACTCTGTCACCTTCAGGTTCGGGAGGCCTAGGGATTTTCTGTCCTTTGTTTTTCATTTTTTCTTGTGTGTTTTATGCATGTCGATTTTTCTCCGGCCCAGTTAAAGGCTATATCAAGAGACCTGCATCTGATATATAGGCCACTGCTTTTGCTCAAGAGAGGGCACAGAATCAAGTTCCTCCTTCTTATAAAGTAATCAATGTTCCCCTGTAGTTGTGGAGGGAGGCTCCAAGAACCCACTTTGGGTAACGCAAGCATCAAATTGTAATGTTGGTCCGGTTGAGAACAGATCTGATAAAGCAGTTAGCCAAATTGAGGATAAGGTGGAAGAAGATGTCTGTTTTGAAAAGAAAGAAGATACCAGTCCCCAACCAATTTTCTGTGGCTCGATATAATGTCTTGAAAGCCACAAAGTTCTACTTCTTCCAAAGACCTTTAAACAATACCTTATTCGAAGGAGATAATGACCCAAGGTCTCATTTGTCTGAGTTGCATATCGTATTGCACCAGATGAACCGTATGATGAAAGAGGATGTGTTACAGGCATTTCCTCAGGACGTTGCATAGAGCTATAGAGGAAATGGTATGACGGTTTGGATGTGGAAGATACAAGAGAAGGAATTGGCAAGCTTCAAGACTCGCTTTTCTCAGCATTTTAAAAACAGATGAAAAGTGTGAGTTTGGTCTCGCGATTTGGGAGAGTTTAAAGGCAAAAGGGAAGGAATGAAGCTTCTCTTAAGGCAGGAAAAGGATGAAAGTTTCTCAGATTATTACAGGAGGTGGAGAACAAAACTGTTCATGGTCCAAACAAGGCCAAAGGATCAAGAGTTGATCAAGATTTTCAGTCGAAGCCTCCTACCTTTCTTCAAGGAGAGGATGCTGGCCCAACCTCTTACTGATTTTGCTCTAGGTCAAAGGGCTGGATTGAATATCGAAGAGCTTTACAAAGATGAAAAGAAGAAGAGCTGAGGGTTTGGTAACTACCGGTCCTCCTACACTGATAGAAATGCTGGAAATAGTGCCCCAAATCAGTCAGGGAATAGCAACACGGTTGGAGCTGTTAACGAGAAAGTAAGAAGGGAGTTCACTGACTTGGACAGACCTTTAAGCACGGTCATGAGATCTTGCATTAAGAATGGGGTGCTGTCCAAATTGCCAGTTAATCCAACTAAGCCGGTTTGGGGTAGGTTTATGGATCGGGAATGCGAGTATCATCAGTGCAAGGGTCATGCTACTGATGACTGCTTCAAGCTTAGGCACGACATTCAGGATCTAATAGACAGTGGGAAGATTACCAAACCTTCTGAAAGGAATAAGCCGAGCACAAAAAATAATCCATTGCCACAATACCAGTATAACTATCCGGCCCATAAGTCTCAAATGGGTGGGTCGGTTAATGCAATTGGGAGTGGTCTGCCGGAAGAGCTAGTGTTGGAAAAAGCCGAATAGGAGGAAAGGATGTGTGCCATGTTCAACATCTGGGATGATTGCAGTAGTGAGGAGGAAGAAGAAAGGAGGCCTGTGAAAATTGAAATTGAGAAGAGCATCATAGTCTAGGTAGGAGAAGTACCAGATAACGAAGATGAACAGATTCAGCTAGCGATTCAACAAAGTTTGGCTGATCAAGCAGACCAATGGTACTATAGCAGTGATGAGGATGTAAATGAAGTTGGCATCCAGAGCTTGACCCAAAGTGGTCATGTGTATAATCCAGACAACAATGCTCAGTCTAAGGGAATTCCCTAGTCAGAGGAAAAGGAATTGTCATTGATGGGACAGAAAAGAAGATATCAGAGAAGGGTGAAGAGCAACTCAAAGAGAAGAAAAAGGAAGTTGAAGTAGATAAAGAATAGAAGAAGGTTATTGAAATAGGTGAAAGTAGCCAGAACAGAGTACCGAGCGGGGTGACAACAAATTTAGTACTAAGTCAATTACAGAGGACTAAGGCTGACATCTCGTTATGGGATTTATTGGTAGCTTCGAAAGAACACAGAGAAGCTCTGTTGAAGGCTATGACGTTCGTCAGAGTTCCTCCAAGAATTCAGAGTGTGGATATGATTAATGTGCTGCAGCGTAGGATAGGTGAGGTAACTTTCTTCGATTCCGATCTTCCTCCCGAAGGGAGGAACCATTTTAAACCTCTATACATCCAAATTGGTGTTAATGGAAGAGAGACCCATAATGTGATGGTTGATAATGGGCCAGCATTGTGCGTTTGTCCGCTAAAAATGTTATCCAAGTTCAAGATTGAAGAGTCGGAGCTCGAGCCATCTACCATGATTGTAAAAGCTTATGATAACACCATGATGATAACACCATGCGTAGTGCTAAGGGAATATTCAGCAAAGATTCACAGGAGTAGTGAGAGTTGGGTGGAAGTGATAGTCTTGGACAATCTTGGCTAATTATGCGCTTTGGCTGTTGGGAAGCCCGTCGGCTTCAAATCCTTTGGTGGGGCCGATTCCATCACACATTGCACAGAAAGGTCACGATACCTTGGGGCACTGATGTTGTAACGATTAATGCTCACGGAAGAACTGAATGTTTGTTGCTGTGGATAGGTAGAGGGCAAGCTGTGCCCTTATGTGGATTTCAAGTGGTATAAATATTGAACATGTTATAATCACTGAAGAGAAAAAGTGGCAGTTAATTAGGATGAGCCGAGCCCTTTCTCCCGAAAGATGATGAAGAAAATGCAGTGGAAGTACGATAAGGGGTTAGGCTGAGATTTGCAAGGCAGGTTTGAACCAGTGCCATCTTCATGTGGTCTGAAGCACCGATACGGTTTGGGGTACTCAAAGAACAGGAAGAAAGAGAATGTGAAGTTCAGTCTCCGAAGAAAGAGCCAGATTCAACATGATTTTCTTTACCCCAGAGGCTTCCGGAGGGTTTCAGAGCAGAGGAAAGTCGTATCCAGGCTTGGAGATTTTTATGACAGATTTTGAGGAACAGATCATCAAGTCTCCAGAGCCTTCCTTTGAGCAATTAGTGGATGGTACACAATTTATGGATGGTACACTAATTTATGCTTGGCATGGTTTCATGCAGGAGTGGCTCAGAAATGGTCCCAGAAGAATGCCAGAGTTTGAGACTTTTCTCGGGATTGGGCTACAGAAGCTTCAAGATGATTCAAGAGCAGAAAGTCCAAGGCGAGATCCTCCAATCATTGCTAGCAGCGAAGATGGCAGAGGAAGCCGAGAGGAAGATTGCTGGAGATGTCAAAGTGCCAAAATGATAAGAAATAGTCTGCCCTAAAGACCGAGGATGCTCCTGGGTCCCGATGAAGTAAGTATACAAACCTATTAAGATAGCATGATGAGTGTATATGAAGCAAGCTCTAATCCTGTTTTTTTATTTTCTGAATGTTTGCTTTGAGAACGATTCTGGATGGATTTTCACTTTTACTTGTTCAATCAATGGAAGTGAATTTTGATTACTTGTTTTACTTGTTTTCCTGATTGTCGTGTTCATCGGCATTGATATACCACACGATATTTGACATAAATGCATTACATCATTTCGCATTTAACCTAAGCACCGCGGAAGATCCCAAAATAATCGAAATCGGATCAGACTTTAAGCTTGAACTCAGAAAGGATCTCCAAGAATGTCTCAAGAGGAATTCAAAAGTTTTTGCTTGGAGTTATTCTGATATGCCAGGGATCGGCAGATCAATTGCAGAACATTTCATCCCTACCGATCCAAATATCAAGCCAATAAAGTAGAAAAGAAGACGAGTCAGACCAGAGTGGCAAGACAAGATCAAGGCTGAAGTTCAGAAGCAGCTAGATGCAGGTTTCTTGGAGGTAGTGCATTATGCAGGTTTCTTGGAGGTAGTGCATTACCCTGAGTGGTTAGCAAACATAAGTCCTGTTGCTTAAGAGGATAGGAGACTAAAGTCTGTGTCGACTACAGAGAATTTACACAAAGCCTCGCCAAGATGACTTCCCAACTTCCAGCATATAGATGTTCTGATCAGCAGATGCTGGCAGGATGGGATGTTATTCATTATGACGGATCTCACTAGATACAACCAAATCCTGATGGCTTTAATTGAACAGCACAAGATCAGCCTCACTGTACCGATTTTGGGACCTTCTGTTATTAGGTGATGCCGTTTGGTTGAAGAATGTCGGACCAACATATCAGTAAATGCTAGCAACCTTGTTCATGATATGAATCCATAAAGGATTGGAGGTATATGTGGAGTGATAGTGGTGATCATGACAAAAACACAAGAAGAACTACGGAGATGTTGGAAAAGTTCTTCCGCGCGGGTCAAACAATAGCAATAAGACTCAATCCCAAAAAGTGGGCATAATTTGGAGTAAAAAAAGTGCATATTTGGAGTAATGAAGGGGAAGTTGTTAGGTTTTGTTATGGGACCTAATGGGATTGAGATTGACCCAGATAAAATAAAAGCCATTCAACACATGGAACCGCCGAGAACAGAACGTCAGGTGAGAAGCTTCTTAGAGAAGATCCAATATATCAGCAGGTTCATTTCCAGATTATCTATTACCTGCGCTCTAATCTTCAAGTTGCTTAGGAAGAACCAGCCGGTCAGATGGAACGAGGATTGTTAGAAGGCCTTTAACCATATAAGGGAGTACTTGATGAATCCACCAGTGTTAAGATCTCCTAGACTGGGAGGACTTTTGATTCTGTACTTGTCTGTAGAGGATGCAGGAGTTGGAGCTATGTTGGCACAGCCAGATGCTGCTGGAGTAGAAAAGGCCATCTATTATATCAGTATCAGTAAAGAAATTAATGCCTATTGAGGAGAGTATAATTTGATAGAGAAGACATGTATCGGCAGTGGTGTGATCGATCAAGAAGTTGAGGCCTTATTTTTGATTCTTTGCAGGATCACCTTTGTTTCTAAAATTGGATCTAATGAAGTATCTTCAAGAAAACACCTACTCTAGAAAGGACGATTGTCCAAATGGTTAATATCAGATGTCCAGGTGTAGATGCGGAGTTTTGATCACAAAGAAGACGGTCAAGGTCGGGTTTGATTGGCAATAGAATTCCTGGCTGAGAATCCCCAATCCGCAGATGATGGAACCAATAGGGAACTGAAATTTCCAGACGAACAATTTGTTATGTGTTAGAAAAAAGGGGTCTGGAAAACTATACTTTGAACGGAATCAGTCCAAATAGGATGGAGCTGGAGGCTGGTATATTTGATAGAAGCGTTCCAATGGGCGCGGGAACAACAATGTGCAAAAGGTTGTTGTTCCAGTCACACAAATAATATGAACAGAATAATGAACAGTATTATGGGAATCAAGTCTCTTCTTGCAAAAGGCGCTAAAGGAGGATTGAGGTGATAGGTAGATCATTTGTTGGTTATTGAACATGCCGTGAAAGATGGAAAGTTTGAGAAAGATAAGGCTGAAGCCCTATGTTGAATACTTGTATAAAGAAAGCAGGCACTCTTTGACAAGATCACTTTTACTCACATAGGTAGACTCAATAACAGAATCCCAGATGCTTTGGCAAACCTACCTCAGCGTGGCAGGAATTTGAGTAAAGATCCGCAAAGAAGCCATTTATCATTACCAAGGCAGCAAAATATGGCCAATCTATGAAGAAGCATTTGTGAATCAGGTTGAGTCAGAGGAAGAACTTGGTTTTTAGCGGATATTTTTGCAGTACAATGAAAGATGGAACCTTTTTTCGATAGATGTACAAAAGAAGGAATCGATGTTCTAAGGAAAAATGGCTTTGAAGTATGAGTATGTCCTAGCCGATGGTGAATTGTATAGGAAGGCCTGGAATGGAATGCTTCTAAGATGTGTAGGCAAGAAGGAAGGAGAAGAGATAATGAAGAAGATCCATGATGGAGTCTCTGGTACTCATTTGAGTGGCAAGAGTTTGGCCAGAAAGATTATAAGGCAAGGCTACTTTTGGGTGCAGATGGAAGGTGACTGTGTCAGCTATGTTCCTCATTGCAAAGCCTGCCAGTACCACGATAACAAAAATCATTTGCCTGTTGTTGAGCTCCATCCAACGACTCCTTCTTGGCCTTTTTCAGCCTGGGGTATAGATGTTATTGGCAAGATCACGCCGGCAGCATCAAATGGTCATTAGTATATCTTAGTCGCTGTGGACTACTTTTCCAGATGGATTGAAGCTCAGTCCTACAAAACTTTGACTGCCAAACATGACCTGCCAACAGGTGGCCTAGATTTATATGAGGCAGAACATTTTCTAGTCGCTATGGCGTTCTCATCACATAAGTTACAGCAATGGTTCTCACTTCTAAGAGCAGACGTCAGTCAGTTGTTATATATCAGATATAAGGTTGAGGCATCAACATTCTTCTCCTTATCGGCCTCAGCTAATTGGTGGGCAGTGGAAGCCGCCAATAAGGAAGATTAAAGAGAATTCTAGTCCAAATGTGGAGAAGTATAGGAAGACTGGGCTGAGAACTTCCTTTCAACACTCTGGGGGATCGAACTACTCCAATCAGTGAATGAAGCTTCTCCTTTCAGAGCTCGTATATGGGATGGAGGCAGGTGTTAACAGTAGAGACTGAAAAGAAGTCCCTACAGGGTTCCTTGTTGGTTGGCTTTAAGGGTCAAAATCTCGGATTTTGATGATTTAATAAAACAAAATAAATATTAAATTATATTATTTGTGCTAATTTTATTTTATGCAGAAATTTCATTGGAAAGAATATCATACAAGGCATCTACTTTGAGTTGAAGATTTTCGAAGACCTAGTAGGCTAGTATTTAGGAAAACTTTGTAGGATAGAGAGAAAAGTCCTATATGAGCACAAAAAATCCTTTTCTGCTCTCAAACTATTTTTCCGGAAAATTAGTTATTATTCAAATAATTTATTTTCGAAATATTCCTTTAAATCGAAAAAGATTTATTTTTCCTAAAACTTAGAGATTTCTTCTCTTAATTGTTTTTGGTAATACAAAT